>JAQFVV010012508.1:1252787-1744285 GCA_028023455.1 Epiperipatus broadwayi | reverse complement strand
CACCATTTAAGTTTTGTGCTAATCTAGTAGAAAATTTTAAATTTAAGAAGTATTTTAAATATGGGATGCTGACTTTGCTTGTGGTAATGTTACCATAAGTTTAATTAAAGCAATCTATGAGTATTTGATATGTGAATTGTGTTGGTATTGAGAAGATATTTAAAATGATGATGATTATGATGTAATACTGCATTAATAAATTTAATAATAAATGTTTAAAGCTAAAGTATTTAAAAGATAAGTTAAAATTAGATAAAGATATTTATTAAATTCAAAAATATATGTTAAAAGTGAATAGAAATATTTTAAATTATAAGTGCTTAAATTGAGATTAATATTTGATTTTAATCATATCAAATAATTATTTTAAAATCTGATATAATATCTTATTTATTTTTATTTAATAAATATTTATTTAAAAAAAAGCAATTGTTAGTTTATTTTTAGACTATGAAGCGTTCTTGTGTTATAAAGAACAGATGTTATACACACATGCGTGGAAGTTGTCTAATAAAGTTGCGTAATTATTTTAAAAAATCATGTTATAAAATTTATAAATAATACGTGAGTTATCACGAGATAAAAATAAAGATATTCAATGTAAAATATTAAATCTGATTTAAAAATATTGTCTTAAAAATATAACGTATTTAAAAAGATTTAGTTTATTTTAAATGATCTTATAAAAGTTAAGATTTAAATCAAGTGAGAAAGAATATTTCAAAAGAATGTTTAATAGATTTAAATAAACAATAAATATTGTTTTGAAAGAATTTGATAAAATATCAAATATTAAATAAGTCATTATTTTATTTTTAATAGTGAGTTGATAAATATGTAAATAAGCAAAGTTTGATTGTTTAATCGTACCAATCAGATGTGGAGTCTCTTCTAGTATAAAAGCTGGATTCAATTGTTGAAGGGCTCTCTCTACAATAAAACTTCTAAGTCGTTTGTGCTATTGAGAAAATAGCTAAGTAAATTTATAAACGCTCTTAAAATCAGTTTTAAAAATCATAAGAGTGTTATTGTATATAATTTTATAATTTTTAAATGATAAGTATGCAGTAGAAACTTAATAATTCCCTATTAATATTCTCAATATCGAAACTCAATTTACGTACAAATGATCATGGAAACATCACGTATCGGAGAAATATATCAGAAACTTTATGCTAGAAAAGTAACAGACGCTGGATTAGCACAGAAAACTATAAGATGGAGAAAAGTAGTATTTTGGACTATAAATAGTTTTCAAAAGTTAAATTACTATTGTCTATTACTAATAGATAGTTTAAAAAAATATAAATATTTCTGTAAAAAAAAAAGTATTTTTGACAAATTATAGAATTAAAGAATATCTTAAGTAAAGATATAAGAAACAGTAGTAAGTTTTATAAATACTTGCCTTGTTAAGTCTTTGTGCTTAAAAGATTAAATATTGACGATTTGAAAAGGCAAATAGATTATAGATGATTATTTAAAATCGTAATATAATAAGAGTATTATATTGTAGTAATCTAAAACGCTGGACGTTATAGATGGAAAAATTAATTCTTACCGGAATATGTTATTTATAAATGCGCAAGTAATACATGGATGTCCAAATCAAGTCAAACTAAACCAAGCAGGCCAAGTTGATTAAAGTAATTTAATGAAAATAATATATAAACTATAAATTAGTTTAAAAATAATAACTTTAAAAATAATATTTTATGAAAAACTGGATCCAGAAAGAACTTATAAACTATTTTTTAATTTTATTTGTTTTCTTATTGGAACTTATTATTTTTAAAAAATAAACGTTATCATTTTTATTATAAACTTTCAAGAAACACGTGATACAACGGAACAGGAAATAGTGTTTTATTGACTTTATACGTAGGATATTTGTTAGAACTTTTATGGTAGAACAAAAGTCATCGCTGGAATCCGTAATATAAATTTTATTTTATTTATTTAACATAAAATTTAAAGTATTATTAAACTATTAAAAAGTAGGTTAGGTACATTTATTAAATAGTAACTTAAAAATAATATAATAATTAATTACATAAATTTATTTTTATAATTAATATAACACGGAATATTCTAATGAATGTTTATGAGTGAAAATGTGAATGATTTTTATTTTATGAAGCTGCAAATTCCGAAGAATACTGGATAGCAGAATGGACATTATTATTGTTATGGTAAAAATATTGTATAATTTTTTTTTTTTTTTTTTAATGAATTTAATATGTTTTTCTATAGATCAACTGAATATTATGTTGTTGTAGAATGAATGGATAGATATTTTATGAAAACACATACATTATATTGGCAACGAACTTTATTAAAATATGCATAAGTTTTAAATTTATAATGTCAACATGATACAACATAACGTAAAAGCTTAGAAATAATTATATGATTCTTTCGTAAATAATTTTGATATTTTTATTTATGCTTAGTATTAAAATGATGTTTATTATTTATCTTAATAATTATTTTATTTTTGCAAGTCAGAAAAGGATTTTAAAAGTCTATTTTATTTTCTGTTTATTAGATAAGTTAAGTTACGTTTTAGGTAGAGGCTTATATTTAGATTGAAAAGTTTACTAAGTATAGACAA
The DNA here is from genome assembly GCA_028023455.1 of Epiperipatus broadwayi. Lineage (NCBI taxonomy): Eukaryota > Metazoa > Onychophora > Udeonychophora > Euonychophora > Peripatidae > Epiperipatus > Epiperipatus broadwayi. Next base: position 1,741,671 of record JAQFVV010012508.1, on the reverse strand, counting down.
TATAGTATGAGTAATTTGGATAATGAATATTTTATTTGAAGTTGATATTTGTTTTTCCGGAAAATGTTTTAAATAAGTTTAGAATATGTTTTATAGATAGAAATTTATTAGAAAGGTTAGTAAAGCACATAGGGTAAAATAATGATTTTACACAGAAAGGAATCATAAAATTTATCTAATGTAATGTTTTATGAATTTAAAATTGATAAATGATTTAAATATTAATGTTTGAATAATACAGATATAGAATGCATATTTTATAAAACATATAACAGGAATTACATTAAGTAAAGTATAATTACAGTCAATTATTTGTTTTACATTACAAAGATACATTAATTTTATAAAGCTATTAAGCAATGCTAATAATAAAGTGAATACATGATAATACATTATAAATGGTAATACTTAATTAATGTAGCTATTTAATTAGTAGAGCTACATTATGTACACATGCTACAGAAATAGTCTTGACATATATTATTATTTGTAATAATAATAGTACACTACTATTTATTTTAAAATCTAAGTTTTGGAAAAACACACTGTAATATTATTAATATAGCATTTGAAGGAATGTAAAGTTGCTTATTAAGTACATGAGTTAATAACAGTGTAAGCCTCTTATATTTGTATTTCTTATTTTTTTATTTATTTGTTGTCATAAATTTTAAACTGTAAATAGTGTAAATAAATTTTATTTGAAGTTATTGTAAATAAATTTGTTAATTTGTTTTAAAAGTGTGTCGAGTTTCATTATTTTTCACCACAGCATTTTGACATCAGATGATTTGAAATAAACATAATATTTGCACAAAATGAATTTGTTATTGTTATTTTAAAAATGAATACAATATTTGCTTAACATTATTTTATAAGAATTGATTGACATGAACATAAAATATTGCAATGGTCATAAGATGATTATAATGCACATTATAAGAATACAATATTGTTTATTGCCACAGATTATTAAGTATAAGATTTTGATCTATTTTAAAATGAAGATACCATATGAGATAAAAGATATACATATGATTGTTTATTCATTTAATGATTGATTATATCATAGAAATAGATGAGATTAAATTACACTTTAAGATGAGTATTATTTATTATTATTATTTAAATAAGTTAGGTGTATTTAAGTTTGATATAAAATCCCACATCATACTTATTTACATGAGTTATTATTATTTTAAAACAGCTTAGAAGAACCTGAGATTATTTAATTATATGTTAAGTTAAAAGTTAGGAATTATTTTAGTATTATTAAAGATAATTTATTTCATTTAAAAGTCATAAGAATGCTATAGATGTAATGGTAGGATGATAAGGTAGTAGTAGTATTCTTATGCCATTGAGACGGTATCTAGGGAGATATTGACTCAGTGTAAATCTGCTTATTACTTTGTAACTTTACTTCACAGTCTCATAATTTTATAAATACTTATTTAATTAGTATAATCTAGAACTATATTGATTTTGATGATTGATAATAAATTTAATTAAGATATGATAATATAAAAGTATATTAAAGATAGATATGCAAATTTTAATTAAACATAATAATGTAACTGAGCTAGTTGTATTTTAAACTATTTTATATATCAAGAAGTAAGGGTACAATATATATAACCGATGCTTTGTTTATATTAAGATAGCAAATCTTCAGACTTTAATGGATAGGCTTCAATCTTCTTCATGCTCCAACTTGATTGTATATATGTGTGGGAGATGATGATGATCTGAACCAACTGATGAGTGCTGGTTTAACATGATTATGTATGTGGTCGTGTGCATTATTTGTATAAAATGGAGTGGATGACTGAAGGGGATCTTGAAAGTCTGGGTCCAAATCTCCTATAATTACATCTAGCTTAAGTGTATATATACTATACTTTTATTTAAAGACCATTAGCTGTTTAGTGATAAAATGAATAAGAAACATCAGTTTGGCTTGGCCACAGAACGAAAAAAAAACTCATTAAGATTTTCCACCCACGCGTATATATATATATACAATAGATAAAACACTTAAATAGTTTTGAAGTTATTCATCTCCAACATTCCATCTAAGGGATCAATAAATAAAAGAGCATTATTCACCGGAAGCTTTGAAAGGTTTTCCAATCTCGTAGCTAATGGATATCCATTTACTGATTAATATTGAATAAGACCAGCTAGACAGCCAACTTCTTGAAAAAAAGAATCCTAATCCTTTTATTGGAACAAAAAAAATTTTTTTTTTATAAGTTTATTTCATTCAGATTCAAGCCTGATTCATGGGTATGGCAGAAGTCATCATCATCATGATCAAACATTATCAATCCACTACAGGATGGTCTCTCCAAGTTTAATCCATCTTTCTCTGATTTTTAGCTTCTCTTCTCCACACCACTCCTGCACACTTTCTTATTTTATCCATCCATCTCATATGTGGTCTCTTTCTGGGTCTTTTACAATCTCTTGGAATCCAGTTTAAGATTTCAATTGTCCATCTATTATCATCTCTTCTAGCAATATGTCCAGCCCAACTCCACTTCAGTTTTTAATTTTTTTATTGAGATCAGCAATACCTGTTTGTTCTCTTACCCATATATTGCATCTTCGATCTCTTCTTGTTACTCCCAACATGCATCCCTTCATACTTCTTTGAGTGGTCTGAAGTCTCTGTGTTGCTCTTCTATTAAGTGTCCAAGTCTCAGATCCATAAGTAAGAACTGGTAAAACACATTTATTAAAAACCTTCCTTTTCAAGCACATAGGCATATTTCCATTAAGTATCAAGTTAATATGGCAGAAATATTGCTATTTATATGCCAAAAGATCTTATATTATCAAGAAATTTTTATTTTATTAAAATTTAAAATCTATATCAAGAATTTGCATGGATTATTACATTTTTTGTAAAGTATAGGAATAAATGAAAAAACAATAGTATATAATATTTGAAAAATGATTTAAAGTTTAGCCTGGTTTTTGAAGCCTATTTTTTTCAGTGACAGGGTTACTTGTAAAATTCTATATATATACACACACACATGCAATTGGTAGTAAATAAAAGATGCTTTTGCTGACCTGTGTATGAGTGTTCAATGTTAAATTGTGACTGAAAATTATATAAATACATTAGGTTAGTTTGTAATATTATTCTTTTTGAAATCAAATGAAAGGCTTCCTAAAGACTCTGTAGCATTTTGATTGACTGTTCTGACATTCTAGACCAGGCATGTCCAACATCGCGAAGCCAATTTTGGTCGATGATGAGGCCAATCTGGCAAGAACCATTGGATTAAGTTAAGATTTTCAAGTTTTTTGTTATTTTTGTTCTAAATTTTTTTCCGATTCTAGATAAGTGAAGTCAACTAAGTCATGTCATTATTGAAAATAATATTTTTATTCTTGACTTAATGTAGATAATTTGAATTAATAAATATTGTTAATAATTATTCATGTTGCTTTAATTCCCCTGGACATGAGTTTTTTGGCCCGTTAAATAATTATGTTATTTTTTACATAGGCAGATAAATAAAAATAGTATGTATTTCACACCTCCCTCCACTTAGACCAGGGATCCCAACCTTTTTGCACTTAAGAGCACATTCTATAATACTGGCCAGGTGGCAGGCACCATTTATTTTTTCAACCAGGTGGTGGGCACCATTTATTTTTTCAATGTAAATTTATAGTTGGATATTGTTAATAATACACATAATGTACAAAAAAATATTTATTTCAAAAATAAAATTTTAATATATAATTAACATTTATAAGTTTTTACGCTGTAAAAATATAGTATGCCCTACAATTTGATTACAATATAATACAATAATTTATAAGAAATATTAAAAACTAAATTTATTTGTATCAGATAAATAATTTGTTATACTATTCAGATAGCGGCGGGCACACGTAAAGTGGTCTGTGGGCGCCATGGTGCCCGCGGGCATAGGGTTGGGGATCTCTGACTTAGACTATGCCTATTACTAGTCGATTGCAATACATTTTTAAAATAAAAAGTAGATCTTATGAACACAAAAGTTGGCCACCCCTGTTCTAGACCATGTAAAGATAATGATTTCATTTGAAATATATGAATGGTGGGAGTCAAATGACTGATTTTTTTTAACCAATGATTGATATATGATATTGTAAAATCTTATTTATTTTAAATTTTCTACAAGTTAGAAATTCTGACTGGTTACAATAATTTAAAGCTAATCACAAAGAATATTAATTCCAAAAATATGGAGATACATTAGTTTATCTCCGTATTTTTGGAATTAATATTCCTTGCGATTACATTTTTTTTTTATGACGGAGTTTTTTTTTAAAAATAATTTATAGCACAAATATTATTTTTTACTTATAAATATATGAAAAGTATATTTGAATAAAAATATTAATGTAAATTATTATTTTGATTATTAATAATATTTTATTTATAAATATAAAATTTTAATAAACTACACGGCACATAATTTTATTTTCAACTATTTTCACCTAATGGGAATATAACCTATGCATCCAACCGTATTAGACATAAGCTTTATATTATATAATTATCACAGTCTGCCTAGCATGCTTTTGACTCTTTGATCGTAATGTCAATCGTGGTATTGATGGTGAAAAGGAATTTGTGGTATTTATTGGGGAACAAGTCACAATACAGAATTTGCATATGTGAATAGCAAGTAAGATATTATATCAACCATTTGTTTGAAAGGTGAGTGTAGGAATCTTTTTTGTTAACTGTGTATTTATCTCTGGCAATATGCAAAGCCTCTTTCACTTTGCGTTTGGCATCATTACATTTCAGAGCAAACAAAACTAGCAAAAGTGGGTTCAAAGGTGTGGCCTAGATTAAATTCATGCTCATAAAAAATTGATTTAGCATCAATAACACTTTGGTTCGGTTATATAAATATCAGTGTTGTGCATTTCAGGTGGATAGATTAGTGTGTGATTCACCATAATAAACAATACAGCATATTTGAGGTTTCATCTCTAAGTGCAGACTATCCTTGGTGTTGTTAATTAGCCGATTCTGTGTGGGAGGGTTATGAAGGCCAATTTTATGAATTAAAGCACAGACTTTGATAATACGATGGGTAGCACTAGGAATATAAGGCAGTGATATCCAGGGTTTGTCATTGGTTGTGATGAATGGATATTTAATTTTGGAATAAAAAATTTTTAACAGTTTGAATATGAACTATGTTTTTATATCCAATGTTGCATAGATCTGTGATATAATTTTCTATGTCATTTTTCCTATCAGATTCACATTCACACAGATAGTGATTCCTATATAAAAATGCCCTGAAACTGGCTAATTTAAGAGATTTTGGTGTAATAGACTTTGGGTATATGATGCCTTGAACATGAATAGCTTCACAAGCATTTTATAATTGAAGTGGGTGGTTTCACGCTGTATATATAAGTCTAGGAACTTGATGCCTTTTAGGTTGCCTTCATTCTCTCTGATTCATTTTAATGAAGAGGAATTCGAGAGGTCCAACTGTAATAAATACAATTTTCTTCTCACCATCAATGCCACGATTATGACTATGCTAGGCATACTTTGATAATTATATAATATAAAGCTCATTTCTAATACGGTTGTATGCATATTTTGCATGTATTTGAAACATATTATTCTTTTACTATGACTTAAAATTTATATCTGAGCTAGGGATAATCTCTAGATTAATAAAAGATTAGTAATAATCTGAAGTGATTGATGTCAAAATTCTGAGTGCCAGAAGTTTGATATCAAATGGTGAAGACATATACATATGTAAGAGATGATAATCTGGGACAACTGATGAATTCTAGTTCAGCATAAAATGCACATCTTGGGATTCATTTGTTTTTTTTTCAGATGTCTTTGTTAATATGTTTCGGAAATGTTTGATGGAATTGAAGTTTTAAATATTTTGTAAAAGTTATTCCATATGTTTATGTTTAAGATCACCTGAAAAATGAAGTTTGTTCTCAAATGCAGAAGTAATGATCTGACTTTATGGGCCAATGGACATTTGCAATATGGTAGAATTGAGATGATATATTTCATTAAAAATCAGTCAGCATAAGGCTTAGACAATCCCAATATCAATCAATAATTTCAAACTGTTGTCAAGACAACATACTTTTAAAAATACAGGTTAATAGTCTAATATACTTATATAGACCCTAAAGATTTCAACTTGACTAGAGATTGAAATTATTGATACAAAGAATTTTAAATAAACCTCTTTAAATAGGTAAATAAAATCTATTCTGAATGCAGTCAATTATAACATTACAAACTGCAATTAAAAAAATTAAAAACTGTGATAAAACACAGTTTTTAATTTACAAAGGCAAAACTCTCCATACAATAGTGCCACCCTGTGCCAAACAAAGTAATCAATGGATGCCAAAAGGTTTGTGCATAAAATCCCTATCTAGTGCCTACTCATCCAATATCCCCAGACTAGTTTCTGGCTTGTGGCCATCATCAGTGAGGAGCCTTGGATCTGAGAGCACTGCACCTAGATCTTAGGATCTAATGCAACCCTCCAGCAGCCACCTTTTAACTCTACTTTACTACAAAACTATGAGAATGAAATTGAAAACACAATAATATTTTCAATCTAAGCTCAATAGCTTATATAGTCATATGCGTCTGAATTCAATTCAGCACCCATACATTTTGGTGTCTTTGGCTCTTAAACAACCATAGCCACCACTATCCTATTAGGCAGGATTGGTGTTAAACCACTAAACATCACATGATCACCATCTCTATACTAGCATATAATTGTTGTAAACAAAGGCAAAACTCTCCATACGATAGTGCCACCCTGTGCCAAACAGAGTAATCAATGGATGCCAGAAGGCTTGTGCATAAAATCCCTATCTAGTGCCTACTCATCCAATATCCCCAGACTAGTTTCTGGCTTGTGGCCATCATAAGTGAGGAGCCTTGGATCTGAGAGCAATTATGTGCTAATATAGAGATGGTGATCATGTGATGTTTAGTGGTTTAACAGTTTTTAATTTATTGATTTTTGTTGAGGTATATATAAACTGCAATTATAAATTTCAAATTGCACTTAAAGTATTACTTAAATAATAAGTGTAATAATGTTCAAGGCTAAATGGGTTTATAAGTAATCATTAAAAACTAGTCAACACTTCGACAATCCCAATATAGATAACAATCAAGAATTTCAAATTGTTGTCAAGGCAATCTTTTTTTAATAAAAAGTATATTTGGATTAAAAAAATTAGTGTAAATTATTATTTTATTTTTTTATATATATAAATTTTGATAAATGTCACTACACGCATATTTTATCATTAACTATTCTTCTAATCGCAATTATATCTGGTTGTTCTTATATATTTTCAGCTGGAATTTCTTGGGAGCGATTGCCGAATGTATTGCCAGCCCAAATTACAACCGCTCGGAAAATTAACAAGTTCTTCACTGGAAAATTGTATTCACCTGTAAAAAAAAAATAATTTTAGTATTTGAAACTAATTTTTAAAATAATACTTATTATTATTTTAAAAACATATGTGTGCGTGGTTTACAAATAAGGTTTTCGAATTTAACTGTGGACAGTAAAAGCTACAACCGTAATCTGAAATTCAAAACATAATCCTTGTCCTCAATTGGATGAAATAATAATCACGTGATTATTGTAGAGCTAATTGAATCACGTGGTTATGATAATGATTTTTTCATTCAAATAAATTCAAAAGAAATTGACAAACATCTAAAGTTATTTGAATATTAATACCTACATACTGAATCATTGATGTTTTGTTATAACTTCTGGAATTTTATTGTCTCAAACTACATTATTACCCTTATAATCTTGTTAAACACACTTATTTTTGTGCAATACCTAAACATAAACTGAAAAGTATAATTGTAAGTTTATAAATAGTATATACTTTATCCCCCCCCCCTTTAAATACACATATATATATACGTATATAACATGTTATTATAAATGAAAACCGCCGTTTCTTACGCATTCGAGACAACTTTTTCTCATCATTCAGAATATAAAATTGATTAGAAAAGCTATTTTGCCATGTACTTTTTAAATTTTGATGTCCAGTTATTTGAATAAATTAATATAGAGCGATTGTATTATATACGATTATTAAATAATGAGTGATATGGGAGAGTGTATTTTGATATGTATGAAATAGTCAGGTATCTGACTATTTCATGAACAACATTTAAATATTCAGTCGCTCTCAAAACAATAATAATATATATAAAAAAAATAATGCCAACGTTTAAAATAAGTTAAGGCATTAAGAGTTTAATCTATTTTAAAGTAAGGGAATGCAGAATTGGAAAATAAAGGATTAAGAGAAATCAAAGGTATGAATCCATGTATTCAAGAAAAGCATTGATTCTATTTAAAAATTACATTTTTTATACAAGGTGTGACAATTCCTGGAATGGCGAATAGTGATACTACTCATGGCGTAAGTGTAACGAAGTCACACAAGTATTGAACATACATGTTTGAACATGTTTAAGCTAACGTGTAAATTTTAAGCTGATTTTAAGCTACTGAGAAGATAATAAGTATTCATTATATGCTTTGTCATAAAAATGGATCATAGGGTGCTCATTGTAAGGAACTTTTGGCCAAAAAATCAATTACACAATTAGATCACCCTCCCTATTCACCCGACTTAGTTGCCCATAATTTTTAGTTATTTCCAAAATTAAAAACTGCACTGAAAGGATGAAGATTTTTTACTATAACTGATATCCAAAAAAATGTGAGAGAACTGCTCAACAGTATTCCTGAAAATAAATTCCAGATGTGCTTCCAGAAATGAAAACACTGTTTTAATCAATGTACAGATGCACAAGGGGACTACTTTGAAGGTGACAGTCACTTCCACATGTATATTTTATGAAGGTACCTGCTAGGAATTAAAGTGTTACACCTCATATATTTTCATAATAGTGATCCTTTTCTTAATCTTTTATATATATATAAAACAAGTTAAGCATTTATTAGTTCTAGCTGCTTGTTGAATGTTATATAATTACTGGTTTCTGCTCTTATAATATTTTCCGCACAGTCACATTTTTGTCTTATGGAAGCAACTACTTGAATCAAATCCCAACATTGCTGAGGATTTAGGCCATTATTTGCTATTGTATTATTGAAGTAGTTCAAAGATATGCCAGTGGGTGTGACAGTCAAATATATTTTTAATATAAAAAGAGTTTAAATATATATAGAAGTAAACAGAATATTAGGCTCGAGTTAATATATAATAGTAAGGAAAGTAGTTTATTGTTTAAGGCTTGAACGGGATCTTTAGCAACAAGAGAATATACATATAAATGGAAAAATATGGGTGATTTAGTCTGTAAATTGTGTAAGGAAGGAATAGAAAATATTAGTCATCTGTTAGTTGAATGTAAATGCTTGAAAACAGAAAGGGTACAAATAATGAAGTCATGGAAGAATAAATCTGAAAAAAGTGATTATACGGAAAATGGATTATTGGTTTTTATGCTGGGTTTGGGAAAAGATAAGGGGGGTTTAGATATAAAGGCCATAGAGTTGACAAAGATTGTTGTGGAAATAGAATAGTAGAATATGGGAAAACATAGAGTGGGGAATGGAAAATAAAGTGGCATAACAGGTTTCTCTGGGTATAATTGCTGAAAGATTCCTGACTCCGTTTAAGAAGTCACTGTACATCACATCACATAATAACTTGTACATCTTTTCCTAAATCCTAAATCATTTACATTAATTGAGTACAATAACCTTGCTATTAGCATTCAAGGGTTCTTAAAAGTATAATTATTAAAATTATATATCGGCAAAGTAATGTTTCAATCTGCTTTTTGTTATATATTTTGAATATTTTTGTAAATACTGGTAATATAGCTATAAATAATTTTAGCGTAACAATATGAAATTGAAACATTGTCACAAATCAGAGTTAAATCTGTATATTAGTTTGATTTATATACAGCATAAATGATTTGAAATCACTAACTATTCAGAATACCAAGGCAATGTATTAGTTTTAACAATCCCCAAATACTAAACAAATCATCCGTTTAATAAGTATAATTATGGAGAATCATAGGTTAATGATATGGAATAGATAATATTATTCTATTCTTTTCATTGTTTATTGATGTTTGACTATTGGTTTATACATACCTCATTGGAAGTTTTAGTTATTTTCCATTTCAATTTAATAATATAAACATTAAAAGCATAAACCTAAACTAGTCAATAAATAATCAAAATTACCCAAAATTCACTCTCAATCATTCTAACCAAGAAAATAAACTCTAAAACACTGCCAATGGTTTCATTGCTACAAGAAGCCTTCCCAAGTGTAAAGAACTACAAAATAGCAACATATTTAAACTAAACATTACCCACAATTCCACTTCCTATACATAATTAACATTAAAGAACTTTTAAATAAATTAATTGCCTCAGAATCATAAATTTTTAATAATAACGATTCTTTAATTCTTTTTATTTCATTTCTCTCAAAGAAGATAACCTTAGCTTCATCAAAATCTTTTTCATGGATATATAAAGCAAAACTAAGATATTTATTTCAAACCCTACTTTTATGTACCTTTATTCCTTCATTGTAAGAAGGTATATAGATCAGAGTAGTTTGAGCTTAAATGAAAGAATTAAGGTATGTAAAAGTAGAGTTAGAAATAAATATCTTAGTTCTGCTTTATATATATCCATGAAAAAGATACAAGTCACATTATTAATTTTGATGAAGCTAAGATTGTATTTGAAAGAAATGAAATAAAAAGAAGACTTAAAGAATCTTTATTATTAAAAATTTATGATTCTGAAGCAATTAATTTATATAAAAGTTCTTTTAATATTAAGGGTGTATGGGAAGTAAATGGAATTGTGGGTAATGTTTAAATATGTTGCTGTTTTGTAGTTCTTTACACTTAAGAATTCTGCTTGTAGTAGTGAAACCATTAATAGTGTTTTAGAGTTTATTTTCTTGGCTAGTCTTTTTGAGTTGTGAATTTGGATAATTTTGATTATTTAGTAGTATATATATTTATATATCTCTTTGAGTCAGCTGTTTGAAGTTCAGATATATTTATTTGTAGAGGGTGTTACTGCAATAGCATTACATTTGGAAAAATGATTTGAATGTTTTATATTAAAACCATTATAATTTCAAAATAAAAAAATCTATCGGTAAATGTTTGATAATTGATTTTTTATTGACAATATTGTTTTGAGTCTGAATTTTACTGACTAAAACAGTAATAAATCAGAAGTGACAAATATTAAAAATTAAATGCTGTATTTAACAATTCAATACTGGCTATTACAATACAATATTTGCAAACAAATATAATTTTTTTGATTATGACTTATTTATTAGTGCAAAAAATTTATGAAATTCATCTTAAATCATATAAAGATTATATGTTCATTTAAAACATTTGTTTTAGCTTGTATTGCTTCCCCTCACTCTAATTTTACTGCATATCACTAAGAGGTGTGTTACATCAAATCAAGTTTCAATTTATTTGAATAATGTTGAATATTGTAGATAAAATATTATAATACTAAATAAATTACACGATACATTCTGTATAAAATTATATCATCTAGAAAATAAATATATATCTTTATCCAAGATAGCAAGCTCAATTGGTTTCATGAAAATGTCTAATAAATCAAAATCTCTTATAAAAAAAATATTTAAAGAAAGATTTTTTAAAAAAAATGTTTTTATATAAACAGCTGACTAAATAAAATAAAGTAGTGTGATTTAAAAACATGTCATTTCATAAAAGCATTTGAGGCTTTTTGATTTTTTTAGCCTCAAATGCTTTTATGAAATGACACATTTTTAGATTACTTTGTTATTTTTCTACTTTTTAGATGGCTGTTTACATAAAAGCATTATTTTAAAAAAAATCTTTTTTTTAATATTATTTTTTAGTGATAAATAAAACATAATTTCAATTTAAATAAAATAGTTTTTTTCATTACTCTCTTTTAATCATCTTTGTTCATGCGCAATATTGAAAATATGACATTGTTATGGTCATTTTCCTATAAACATTCTATAAACTTTAAACACACATATATATATTAATTTAATTAAGTATGAGCTAAATCAATATTAACAATTTTATTCTACAAATGTAATGTTTTCATCAGATATATTTATTTTTATTTTAATTAATTTAAACCACTGAACAGCGTATGATTGCCATTTTTTAGGCTTGCTCAAGATCTAGGTGCAATGCTCTCAGGTCCAAGGCTCCTCACTGATGAAAGCCACAATGAAGAAACTACTCTGGAGATATCTGGCATCCATTGATTACTCTGGCTTGCACTGAGTGGCACTACTGTGTGTAGAGTTTTTACCTGTTTTAATTACTCTGGCTTGCACTGAGTGGCACTACTGTATGGAGAGTTTTGCCTGTTTTAAGTAATTAAGTGTGAGTTAAATCAATATTAGCAAAATTTTATTTTACAAATGTAATATTTTCATTGGCTCGGTTGCTATGGAGTTTTCTTGGAGAGCATAAGGATCATGGATTTTTTTATTGTTAATTCAAAAATATACTGACAGAAATACAGACAGTAGTGCCACTCAGTGCAAGCCAGAAGGTTTGTGCATAAAATCCCTATTTAGTGCCTATTCATTCAATATTCCCACACTAGTTTCTAGCTTGTGGCTTTCATCAGTGCTGAATCTTGGATCTGAGAGCATTGTACCTAGATCTTAGGATTTAATGCAACCCTCCAGCCACCACCTTTTACTTTTTTTAGCCAACTATAAAGCTTTGAGTCCAAAATGAAAACTCAATAATGGTTTTTAAGCTAAGATCATTAGCTTGTATAGTTGTATAGATCTGAACTCAGTTCAGCAGGTTCTTTAATAACGACATTCACCAATATCCTATTGGGCAGCATAAATAATGGTAATCATGTAATGTTTGACTATTGCAAATACTGAAATTTTTTCTTAAATTTAATAGTGTGATGCATATAAAAGCAACAAGGAAATAATGGAGAGCAATCTAGACTTTTGAATGGGTCAGTAAGAGGAAAACGTAATCTCCAAAAACTTGTAATAAAAGAAGTACTTGTTTATTTATTGTTTTGGAATATATGAACAAAACAGAGTGCTAAACAAAAAGGAGATTCATATCTCTCATCAGTCAAATTTCTAGAGATCTGAATTAATTATTAATGGATTAGGTTCAATGTATATATCTTTCTTGCCTAATAATAAATAAATAATGCAAAAAACTCTGTCAGATAATGAAAATTATTCTTCACGTATAAATCGTGATAAACAGAGCAGTCAAAATTCAAAAAATATTAGTCACAATGAACAATTTGCCAAGCATTTTTGGTACAGTATACCAGAATCATGGAGACCATTCAGTTCCAATATGTCACCATGATTCTGGTATACTGTACTGAAAGTGCTTGGCAAATTGTTTGTTGTAATTAATATTTTTTGAATTTTTGGCTGCTCTGTTTATCACGATTTATACTTGCCTAATAGTTCATTTCCTAATCATTATATGATAGAAACAAAGCATGAAATAGTAATAGCTTTGTGATTGGAAATTGGGCCCAAAGAAAAGTAATAGTATTTTATTTTTTTTGTTTTATTTCAAAATATTATTGCTGAAATAATGGTTCTAATCTTTTTTTTAAAAAAATTCAGTTTAAAGAATTACAAGGAGTACATATATATTATTGATAACAAATTATTATACATGTATAAAATGTGACAAACAGATTAGAAAATATTCAAAAAATATTAAACCTTAATACTATTTTGCCAAGCGCTTTCAGTACTCGCAGGGGTTCCCAACCCTATGCCCCCGGGCACCATGGCACTGCAGAACATTTTACGTGTGCCCGCCGCTATCCAAACACGATAAAAAATTATTTATCTGATACAAATAAATTTAATTTTTAAAATTTCTTATAAATTATTGTATTATATTGTAATTAAATTGTAGGGCATACTATACTTTTACAACGTAAAAATATAAACGTTAATTATATGTTAAAATTTTATTTTTGAAATAAATATTTTTTTGTACATTATGTGTATTATTAACAATATCCAACTATAAATTTACATTGAAAAAATAAATGGTGCCTGCCACCTGGCCAGTATTATAGAATGTGCTCCTAAGTGCAAAAAGGTTGGGGACCCCTGCAGTACTGTGAAACAGACTCGTTATGGCATATTGAAACTGAACAGTTAATATTTGAGTGTCTGCTCAGTGGAATACTAGTATTTCATTGATTCATAACATTATTAGACTTAGCAATGAATCGCTGAACACGCGCTGGAATATTAACTGTTCAGCTTCTATATGTCGCCATGATTCTCGTACACAATATCGAAAGCGCTTGGCAAAATAGTATTATTGTTTAATATTTTTTGAATATTTTCTACTTTGGTTGCCACATTTGATACATGTACAATAATTTACATTATTTGACAGAGTTTTGTATTATTTATATATTATTGTTAGGAAAATGTTTCTATTGATTTTATATACACCCAATTGAATATCAATATGTTTTCAGAACAGATAGTTGAAAATAAGATACACTTTTAAAATTTTCTAATTGCGTATTGTTTATGGGTTTAAATTAAGTGAAATAATTGTGAGATAAAATGCATGCTTTTAAATCTCAATTTTTTTAATACATAAAAGAGACTATTTCTTAAAACTGAGTAGACATTTTTAGTTTGATTTTGCTTGTCATAGCCTTACACTTTAGGAAAAATCTTGTATGAGTATTAAGAAAATATATTATCATGTGTATTAGGCATAATGTTGTTGACGAATATGGAATTGTATTTATTTTTATGTTAAGTAAAAAGAATATAAAGATTCATGAATATAAAGAACATATTTTATATAAATACAGAGAAAGAAATATATGCTTTCTTGATAATACAAAGATGTTTTCTGCTTTTGAAAGGAATAAAATTAAATATCAATACGTGAAATGTATAAGACGTTTTATAATTATTAACGTTAGTTAGATATGAAATTACTACTCATATTCATAAGTGAAACATTTAACAATTCAACATAAGTTATAGTTGGTAAACAGTCATACATAAAAATAGACAATGGTATGCATGGTAAAAATAATGTATGTATTATTTTGTAAATATATTCAATTTACCATATGTGGATAAATTTTAGTAGTGGTTACTCAGAGGTTAAATTCTTCATATAGTAGCACCACTCCATGCAATTTAGAGTAATCAATGGATGCAAGAAGGTTTGTGCCTAAAATCCCTATATAGTGCCTACTCATCCAATATTCTCAGACCAGTTTCTGCTTGTGGCTTTCACCAGTAAGGAGCTTTGGATTTGAGAGCACTGCACCTAGATCTTAGGATCTAATGCAACCCTCTAGCAGCCACCTTTTATCTTATTAGCTAACTATAAAGCTTTGAGTCCAAAATGAAAACCCAATAATGTTTTCAATTCAAGCTCAGTAGCTTATAGTCATATATATCTGAACTCAGTTCAGTATCCATACTTTTTGGTGATGCTCTTTAATAACCACAGTCACCATAATCCTATCGGGAAGGATTGATATTAAAACACTAAACATCACATGATCCTTAAATCTAGATGTGTGCTCTCAGATCCAATACTTCTCACTGATGAAAGCCAAAAGCTAGAAACTAGTCTGGAGATATTGAATGAGTAGTCACTGGATAAGGATTTTATGCAAAAACCTTTGCACTGAGTGGTAGTATTGTATGGAGAGTTTAGCTTCTGTGTAAATAGTTTGTGTAAGCATAAAGAATGGTGATCATGTGATGTTTAGTGGTATATTCATTACTCCTAGTTTTAAATTCATTTTTTTATTTATTTTTGCAGAATGATATAAAAGTTTAATTGTAAGGAAATTTTTATAACAAATAAAAATCTATTGTTGTTATCAATTACCGTGGTGTTCCTTGATCTCAATTTCATTTATGCATTTGTTGTATTTTGAATCTCATGTACATCTATCAATGGCAGATATTACAGTGGATTTATGTTAATTCACCATATTTTCTTCATTATCATCAACATCACATTCTATATTTATCTCATGATTTGTAGTTCTAGTATGCTGACCATAAGATTAATGTAATAAGGTAGGGAGATGTAGTATGAATATGAAGTGGGTAAGCATCTTGACTCCTATGGTGCTCATAATTTAAAAATGAATACATGAAATAATAGATTTCATTATTAAGTTATAAATACTATAGAGGCATAGAATTGATTATTGCAGTTAAAACTCTCAACATTATTAGAAATATGCTATTAAATTTATGTTATTAATATAAATATATAGATATTTTGTAATTTTATCTAGGTAAATAGTTGGCCACCCTTTCCTGGAAATGAAATAAATTATTTGAGAGCTCAGATTGCTAGAATATCAGCTGGGACACAAATATCGCCCCTAGGTTATTATATATTTGATGAAGAGGAGGAAGAAGAAGATGAAGATAGTAAGCTATAGCAATTTAAAAATATATAGAGGCTAAACTCTCCACACAGTAATGCTACCAGTGCAAGCAAGAGTAATCAATGGATGCAAGAAGGTTTGAGCATAAAATCATTATCTAGACCTACTGACCCAATATTCCCAGACTAGTTTCTAGCTTGTGGTTTTCATCAGTGAAATTAGAAACTAATCTGGGGATATTGGAAGAGTAGGCACTAGATAGGGATTTTATGCACAAACCTTCTTGCATCCATTGATTACTCTAGCTTACACTGATTGTGCTACTGTATGGAGAGTTTAGCCTCTGTGTAAACAGCTAGTGTAGGCATAAGAAATGTGATCATGTGATGTTTAGTGGTTTAAATTTAAAATTAATATGATTAAATGTAATTATTAAACACTGTACTTTTAAATATATTGGATAAATTTTTTAATTAGATTGCAATATGAATTAATAAATGATCAAAGTAATGAATCATCATGCACGATATTTTACTCCAGAACTGGGACCTCCTTGAGTGATTCTGGACATCAAATATCAGCCTTCCTTTCGTATGTCAACATCATCACATAATTTATTCAAGTTATAATTGCTTGATTCTATTCAAGTATGAAAACAAATCCAAACTTTTAGAAAAAGTGTATCACATGATCACCATTCTTGCATCTATTCATTACTCTGGCTTGCACTGAGTGGCGCTACTGTATAAAGAGTTTTGCCTCTCTGTTAATTTATAATTTACATATAACAAAAGTTTTCCTATATCAACATAGTGATGCACAATATTCAAATTAGAAATATATGATTCGATTTCAAAAATAAAACATTTGAAAATTCATATTTACTTATCTATTGCACATTGTAAGTTATGTATGTAAAGATGTCTTTTTCAAAAGTTTTGTTACCTGAAATGTGTTTACTTACTGTTAACTGAAAAGAACCAAACAGAGCAAATTCCTATAATTTATTCCAAAAATTTTAATATCCGCTCCATATATTTTTTCACTGTTAATTACTATGTGGTTATATTTATATAGAAAATAAGCATATGTGGGTCACTCACCAACATGCATTATCTGGCCAGAAGAATTTACTGATTTTTAATTTTCACCTTGAAGACCAAGGAATGTTATGATCTCTCTTTTAGATTTCCCATTAGTTCTTAATTAAAACATTATTTGAGATTTTTGTGAAGACAAGATGAATGTATGCATGAATGGTTTTTTAAAATAGACATTTACATTCATGATGGACAAAACAATATTATGGATCTTATTCCTAGTGGGCTATAAAGTTCCCAATTACAGCTGTAGTTGGTGGTCAAATGCAAAGGATACCAAGAATTCAACATAAAAGAAGACTGATGCTTTGCTTTTGCATATATGATCTGTTGCTCATTATGAAATGGAACTGACTAATTTTATTTTTTGGCGACTGTCATAACAGTTACAAAAATAATAGTTGTGTTGATCATATGATCACCATTTAACCACTACACATCATATGATCACCATTTCCAAAGTTCCTCACTGATAAAAGATAGAAGCTAGAAATTAGTCTGAGGATATTGGATGAGTAGGCATGAGATGTGGATTTTATGCTCGAACCTTCCTGCATCCATTGATTACATTGGCTTGCACTTGATGGCACCACTATATAAAGAGTTAGCTACTATTATTACAGCCTGTGTAAGCATATAAAAATGGTGATCACATGATGATTTGATGATTTTGTACCTATTCTGCCTATAGGATAATGGTGAGCATGGTTTTTGAAAAACCATAGACACCAAAACGTGTAAATGTTGAACTGAATTCAAATCTATGTGACTATGCAAGTAAATAAGCTTTGATTGAAAACATTATTGTGTTTTTATTTTTAGCTCCTAGCATTATAACTAACCAAATAGGTTATTAAACATAGCAAAACTCTCCATACAGTATTGCCATCTTGTGCCAACCAGAGTAACAATTATGTGCTAGTTTGAGATAGTGATCATGTGATGTTTAATGGTTTAACCAAATAGGTAAAAGATGGCTGCTGGAGAGTTGCAGATCTAGGTGAAATGCTCTCAAATCCAAGCCTCCTAATTGATGAAAGTCACAAGTTACAAACTAGTCTGGGGATATTGGATGAGTAGTTCACTAGATGGGGATTTTATGCACAAACCTTCCTGCATCCATTCATTACAAAGCTTGCTCTAGTTGGCACTACTCTATGGAGAATTTTGCCTCTGTTTTTTTTAATTGTGCTAATCACTAAATCATAGTTAACCATCTCCCAAAAAGTAAACCTATTAAAAAAACACAGTCGCAATAAGTCTATCAGTGATTTATATTAACAAAGGTATAGTGTTTAAGAATATATCCTTAATGACTTGCATTCTGAAATACAAAAAGCAAGGAAAACTCAATTATATTTTTATAGAAATTTGCCTCATGGCAACAAGTGATCTGATAGGTATAGCAATCAGGACGAAAATATATTAATTATTCAACTTTTAAATATATTTTTAATTATTTAATTATAGTTTTAAAACTCTATAGCAATCAGGACGAAAATATATTAATTATTCAACTTTTAAATATATTTTTAATTATTTAATTATAGTTTTAAAACTCTAAACTATTTTTAATCTAATCACGATTTTTCAAAACGTTTATCTATGCTGAATAGCATTATCGGTCATGAACTTTATGTAAAGCAGCAGTTGATATTGTTTGTTCATTTTCTTAGTAAGGTAATAATAACTGGTCATTTATTCAGAAGTATTCTGTTCATTGTAACATTACTAATGAAATAGCAGAATGTTTGCTGAAACATATTTGAATTTGTTAAGATTTTAGGACATCGCTAATCAATTTTTTACTTATTTCATATCTGATATTTTTGAGCAGGACATAATAGCTGGACAGTTAAATTTTAGCTGGATTCCAGTAGATTGTAAAAGACCTGAAAAGAGATCACATGTGAGATGGATGGAATAAGAAAGTGTGTTGAAGTGATGTGGAGAAGAGACGAGGTTAGAGAAGATGGATTGAACATGGAAAGCCCTCATCCTGCAGTGGATTGATAATGGTTGAAAATGATTAAGTGAAGAACAAAACTAAAAAAAGCTCAGTGATATAAAATCATATAGTGATAGATATGACTATTTAAATAAATGTGTTTTAATTGATTAGTTAAATGAATTGATTAGATGGGATTTGAACACGGTCTTTCAAGCTCCCTTCGAATATCTACTCCATCTTATATAACTGATACACATGACTACATGTGAAAAAGTTAAATGACCTTTGATATACATATTTCATGCTGATGCAGCACTCATCAGTTGGTCCAGATCATCATCTCCCATAAGCCTGTCCATCAAAGTTCAAAGATTTGCTGCCTTAATACAAAATGAGTACTGATTATATATATATGTGTGTGTGAGAGATGATGATCTGGACCAACTGATGAATGCTGGTTCAGCAAAATATATGTATATTGGAGATCATTTATCTTTTTCACATGTATATGATCATACAAATTGGTTATATAAGATGGAGTGGATAGCTAAAGTGAGCTTGAAAGTCTGGGTTCAAATACCTTCTAATTATATCCAAATTTCAGTACATACATTATACCTGTAGTCAAATATTAAATAACTCAAGTAACTGGGAAAATAAATAAACCTTTCTAATAGTATTATATAAGCTATCCACTTTGAAGATATAAAACATCAGATAATATTTAAGCATTTCATAAAACAAAAATAACTAAATTAATATAAACTCAGCATAGAGTACATTTACCACTTTTTATCAATGCATTTTATTATATATTTTTGACCATCCAGTAGCTTTCTTCAGAACTTCTTATCTATTTACTATGGTTAACAAAACAAAATTATATCAAAACAATTTACAGTGAGAAGAAAATATATGTGCTTTAAATAATTTGACTGGCTGTAATTATTGATAACAAAATTTAATTTTATGCATATCATGATGGAATTATGTACAATTTTAAAACTAATAAATCATCAGCTGTAGAATATAAGTATTATCAATAAAATTTATCATTTCTATTTTCACTCACAACATATACTCATTTCTTTTCATGTTTTTTTATAATCTCAGTTATTAATCTCATAAAAGAGTTACATTTCCTAAGTGATAATATGAAAATTACAAACTTTTAAAATAAGAATATGAGTATTTATAATTTGTTAATGTTAGTTGTAAAAGAGAGATAAAAGTATAAGAAAAGAGTAAAATAAATATTAATTTTATTTTCCTCCCTTCAGTAATTTTATTTATCAATTATTTTGTAAATTTTAAAAAAATAATAAAGGTAATAAGTAAATAAAATTTTAATTAATTTTTTAAAAAAGAAAAAAATAAGGTTTTAAATTTTTTTGCTAAAGAATGATGTTTCTAATTAATTAAAGTTGAATTTTTTTATTTCTCTTTATTTCTCTAAAAATGTTATGTTTTTCAAAGTAAATTATAATTAAAGGATTATATATTTTAATAATTAAATAAATAATAGCTGCAGAAGAATTTTTCAATAATTAAGATATGCTTGGAATTTCTTAAACAATTAAAAAAAGGAGGGAAATAATCTTTTTGTAAAAATAGAATCAATTGGTCAGAGTTGAATGTTGTTATTTCTAAAATAGTATATGATTGGATGATAACAAGATGTTCCAAAAACAAAATAGGGGCAGGTTAAAGTAACAGTCCTTGATGTCTAGTAATTCTTGATCCAGCTTTTGAGAGGATAACAGCAATAGCTGCTCAGTAGTGAAGAGAATAGTGAATAGTTAATTTTGTAGTCTGAAATAAGACAAATATCGCTATTAATTATTAAAGAATGATTTTTGAAATGGATTTGATGAAAATCATACATGAAGCCTTTGCTATAAGCTGTCCAGCCCTAATCATCATATAATCTGGTTCACTGGAAGATAATGTCAAAGAATAATGCTTCTAGTAAAATTTGTTACAAATCATATGTCCTACCAAAATCATACCTATATTAACCTGTGATGTCTAGAAATCTATGTTAAAATAAAAATTATTATATTAAAAATGAATAAATCTTAACTTTGTGGTAATCTGATCTGAAAATTATACTGCAAAATGAATTAATTTAACGTGTGCTAACCTAACCTGGAAATATGGTAATTTGGAAGTTATTATCATAATGGAAATTCAAAGTTATAAAAAGAAAAAGTTAGTAAGAGAACTGCTATAAAAATGATTATTTAAATTACACACTTGAAGTTACAAGAAAAAAAACTAAAATGAAAGAAACTAAAAATTATAATTACAAAAAGAACTAAAATAATGAAACTATGTTAAAATAAGGTATAATTAATATGCACATCTTTATTTACACATTTTTATTTGTATATATATATATATTAAACAAATAATTTTATTCTCAGTAATAATGGATAGTAATGAATAATTTTGATTTAGGTTTGTTGTTGAAACATTTTACTTACTTATTTATTTTATTTTTCTATCATAATGTAAAAAATACATGGGATTTTACCATTTTCATAAGGAAAGGGAAAGATGGTTTAGCTAATATTAAATTTTTACCTTTTACTGTTAATAGTTTGTTATTGAGTTTTATTCATTCAAAAGGGAAATAACTCTGTTAAAGTATACATTAATTAATTTAGTAATCAGAACCAACAGGTTAATCATATGAAATTATATTTTATAAAACATTTGTTAGATTTGGAATTGTCATATCATATCTTTTCTGAATTTTATTATTTATTAGTTAAATTTATTAGATAATTGTTAAAAAATAATAGTATCAATGTCTTTTTTTCTCCAGTTATCTGTTCTGTGAATTGACAGTTTGTGTGGTTTGATTTCATCATAGCATGATGTTTTAAGGGATTTGTAAATTATCCCAATAAAACTATTTAAATTAAGGTGATTAAGCATATATATATATATTTATATCTTCTAATTATTCACAGTCACAAACCCTAGAGTCCTTTTAATCCTGAGCTAGCTCTAGAGCAATAATGGTTAATTTATATATGTATGGGGTATATGCTTGGGTTTGGATATCCATGTGGTTCTCTAGATGATACAAAGGTCAAGATCACTTTTAAGATCCATTTACTACTCTTTATTTATACAGAGTAAAAATTAGTTTATAGTTAATCTGCACACTCATGGTACCATATGGCCATTTTATTGGTATGTATCAAAATTCCAGCATTTTTTATGATAGCTACTATATTAATTATTATTCCCTAATTATGGCATTGTGTAGATAAGTACTTTATCTGTTGATATTGAATCTCTTTTAGAGCTAGTCAGATCACATAACTGCTGCCTATTCTTGATTAATGCTGGAGATATAAATAATTATTATTAACAACTTATTTTTATTAAATACTGATTCTCACAAGTTTCTTTTATACTTGTTCTTGTATGCCAGGGGTATCCAAGATGTTAACTGCAAGGTCTCTGAAAGTCGACCATGTAATTTTTTTTTGTAAAATGTACATCTAATTTATTTTAATATTTTTTTAAAATTCAGAACCATTTTTAGAAAATAATTATTTATAGATAATTTAAAATTGTAATTTAATAAATATTTTATAAAGCGACATGGACAAATTGTAATACTAGAGGAAGCTGAGGTAATTTAATCTTTTGTCTGATGAATTTCCTTATTGGACAAATTGAGTAAAAATTTGAGTGATTTGATTCGTTAAATATGGAACTAGCCAGTTTCCTTTCTGAAATATATTAATGTACAATAATCACAACTGTTTTAATTTAGCTTCAAAAAATTGAATTATTTTACATTCAAATTGGTTAAAGGTATTGAAAAATTTTAAATGTTAATAACTGAAGAAAAACATATAAAAATAGCCTGCAGTAAAACAAAGGAATTATATTTTAATCAATCATTACATGAAAATGTTGGTGATTTCTTGTGTCTTAGAAATTACGATAGTTAATTATTCACTTCTGTTGTCTTTTCTTCATCTAAAATTAAATATGTTAAATAAAAATCTAAATCTAGCCATATTATTAGTCAATAAAGTGTAAAAAGTAATCATAAAATTCATAAATATTTATAAAAAATAGTTGTGTTTTAGCTATCACCCAATGTCATTGATATTCAAATAGTGGTCAACATTATTTATTTGTTTGAATAGCTGTCAAGTGCTATTCATTTTCCCTTGATTATTTTTCTTGTAAAATTTAAAAATTTTCCAATCTAAGTTGTAAAAACTTAATTATTAATGTAAAAAATTATAAGAAATACATTTATTTATGTTCAAAATCTATTATGAAACAATAGTGGCAATGTTATTCACTTGCCTTGAATAGCAGCCCTGCGCTATTCACTTTTCCTTGATTATTTTTCTTATAAAATTTAAAAATTTTCAAATCAAAGTTTATATTTAAGTAAATTAATGTAAAAACTTAATTATGATGTAAAAAATTATGAGAAATATATTTATTTATGTTTTAAATCTATTACAAAAGCCTAACACATTTTGGTTTGATTTCTGACTTCGACAGTTAGAAATACATAGAGAACAATAGCCAAAGTTGACAGTCATTGCTTTGCAGAACTTTTTAAGGGAAAAGAGATGGGACTACATACAATAGACTGCAATCAGAAAGCAATTTCTTGTGAAAAATACTGCCAATAGTGGATTTTTTTGGAATTATAATTTAAATACTGATAAAGCCACAAATTTATGATAAGTGTAAAATAGTGAAAATGCAACCAAAAATGGCCGATAGATGGTGCAAAATTTTTGTGGTTTCCAATTCGAAGTCCTGAAAAAAATGTAGTCACCAAAAAAGTCACTCCAATGTCTAAAAGTTTGGCCACCTCTCTTATATGTTATACTATTTCCACCATTTAATATTAAATTATAAATGTCTTTAGAAAAAATTTAAACTTTATTTCGATGATCCAAATACATTCAACTGTTAGTAATGTTATTATCTACCCAACATTTTCATAGGAATCAAAGCTGGATCTTTAGATCATTGAGTATTGAATTTTAAAAAAGAACTCTATTCAACTGAACCAAATATTTCCTTAAACTTCAATATTCAAGAATCTGAACATATCGATTTGAGTCCCATGCTAGTATTGTTACTGGCCAAACCAGCAACACCTGAAGAAGAGATGAGAGTACTACTACTCAAAACATTGTTTAGACATTAACCTGTGTGCTATTAGTAGGCAGTGAATGTAATTTGAAAATTTAAATAAAATTTAAAATTTTTTTTAAAGACATTTATGATATAATGTTAGATAATGGAAATAGTCCAACATATAATTATATACAACTAATACGCCATTGTCACAAACTTTCAGGCAAGCATCCTTTTACATTTATTGATGACTTTTCATTGTCAATGAGAGTACCCAATGTAGATAATAATGATGTTTTACCATCACCACATAGTCACTTCTACACTACCTTTTATCTGTTCCATTAAAATACATTTCTTTTGTAAGTAGAAGGATGCGATCTCAGGACTTTTCAGTCCACTCATCCCCCATCCCATCCCAAGCAACATACACATAATCACATGCATGCAGAAAGATACATGTTTCCCAATATATGCATTTCATGCATAACCATTGCTCATCTGCTTGGCCAGCATTGATTGTATATGTGTGTTGGAGATTGTGATCTGGCCCAACTGATGAGTGCTGTTTCTGAATGAAATATGTATATTGGGGATCATGCATATTGGTTGCTTGGGATAGTGTGGTGGATGAATGGACTGATCATTATGAGTTCAGGTCCCTCTACTTACATATATGAAACATATACATATTGCCTCGAATTATATATTACTTACGATATATTAGAGCAATTTAGATCATGGAGGGAAAGGGTTGTACTTGATTTTTTTTAATGATTTATGCATTTTATTAATATTTTAGGAATGTTGTGAACTTTAAACATGATTTCTCTTACTTTGCAGATCCAGAAAATATAATAATTAATCCTGAGTATGAACCATTGACAGTTAAAGAACTGGCAGACCCATCATTAATTAACTGGAATCACCACGTCCAACATATTCTTTTTCAAGTACGTACGTCAATTTTTAAAGAACTTTCCTTATGTAATATCCACTTTTGATCTTATTTTCATCCTTATATTCAAAAACTCCTACTACACCCAGAAATTCTTGGAAACCTACTTATATAGTTTTAGTTATTAGCCAGATGAATTTAGTAAAAATATGATTATAATTATAAATAGCTAGCATTAATTAATGCTTATACTGTAATTATATAGAAGATAATCATTCTTCTTCACTAGCACCATTATACAGAGATGTGATATTCTCACTCAAATCTCAAAAGAGGGACTTTGAGAAAATAAGAATGATTGCCTTATTTTCAGCCTCAAATGCACTTACATGAATCGATCTTAAGTGTTTAGAAGCGAGAACTGGAATATATAAATCTTTCACTTTAAATCCATTTCTTTTATTAATAATCTTACTAGCACTGCTGAAATACTATAATCTACTTTGTGCTAATATTAGAAGGTGTTAAATCATATAATAATCAATAAATTTTACAAGTGCATTGTTTAATGGCACTAGTGCCGAGGGATGCGATATAATTACAAGCTAAACACTGCACGTGTAAAATTTATTGATTATTACAGAATTTAACATTTTCTATATAATCACTTTGTTTATATTTATTCTTCCACAACTTCACTATAAGCATTTACATTCGTATAACAGATGCCTAATATTTTTCATGCCTTCCTTACATAACTTGCAGACTAAATCAGCCACATTTCTCCATTTATGTGTATATTCCCTTGTTGCTAACGATCCTGTTCAAGCCATAAACAGGAAACTATTTTCCTTGCTATTATCATAATTTAACTCACACCCAATATTCTGTTTACTTCTATAGATATTTAAACTCTTTTTACTCTCCATACTAGTTCTCCGTCTCTCCAACTCTTTATTTTTTATTAATGCATCTTCTATCCCATTCCTTGCAGTTAAAACTCTCAACAATTCTCCGAACATAATTATCCCATCTTTTGTATAAGTATGCTGACATAAAGTCTTTATCCAAATCTTCTGCATACCATACTACCTTTCTCACTCATCTTGTTGCCTGTTCTTTACTCATAATCCAATTAAAAACTATTTTGGATATTCTCATATTATCCATAAATTGCAATCTATCAAACATTTTCATTTTGCTTTTTGCATCTCTCATATAAAAACTTGACAATCCCATTTCTCCTTGAATTACCTCCTTTGTCATTCACATATCTGCATCTAATGCATGTCTTCACACTTATCTTTGTACTTTTTCTAAGTAATCTAATACCCCTTTGCTAACATCATTACCATAAGTTAACCCTGCTACTGCCACTCCCTTCCATACAATTCTTGCTATGTCATATTTATTATACAAAAGCACTGTTAAGTTCTTTATCATTCCCTTTTTTTTCTTATCAATTTTTTCTCCCATTTATTCAAGCAATTTTTCTGATTACTTAAGCCGATTCCCAAATAGTTATTGCATATTCACCACATTTAACTTTATATCCTCCAATAAAAATTTCTTTCTCTTTTCTTTCCCCAGCATTTATCATCATTACTTTTGATTTTACTTCACTAAATTTAATCCCTATTTCTTTACCCACCCTTGCATACATCTTCAGCATAAACTTTCATATCTTCCCTACATTCTGTGCACAAAAACATATCATCAACAAATAAAAGACCTGATAATATATATTCCTTTGCCATCTATTAATGGTATCTTCACCCCTCTTCCTAGTATTTCTATTGCTCTCTCCATTTCTCTCAAATATAACAAAAATAAAATAGGTGATATAGGACATCTTTGCCTTAATCCCATCCCACATTTAACTCTAACTGATATTTCCTAATTGTTACATATAGTAATTATTTTCATACAATCTCTTAATAAGATCCACTAAAGCTTTATTCGCAAATTTACTAAACTTTCCCATAATCCATTTCTTTTTACTCTATCATTTGCCTTCTCTATATCTATAAAAACCATATACAACTGTCTACCTATATTTCTACTCATATCTATTGTATAACTACAAATAAATTATCTCCTATATGCCTATTTGATCAGAAACTTCCTTGCATTTCTCCTGTTCATATTATTTTTTTCAATCCATTTTTCCACCCTTCCAACCACCATATGTGCAAAAACTTTATGTAACACTGAGGTTACTGTTATTGGTCAATAATTGTTTAACTTTCTATGATCCTTACCATTTCTTTTAAATAATAGCCTTACTCTTGTATTATTCCAGCTACCTGGAAATTCTCTCTTCTGTGCTATCTTATTAAAACATGATAATAGATTTAATTTTGTCCTGTTTTCTAAATTCATCACCATCTCTGCTGTCCATCTATCTAAACCTTTTGCATCTCTGCTGCCCATCCAGGTAAACTTCTTGCCATTTCCACTTTTGAATTTCTTTCCTGCCTCATTTAATTCATCTTTTGTAAACCTAATATTTCCATTACTATATACTTTTATGTTGTTATCATTCTGTCTTTCACATCTAACATCTTTTCTACATTCATTACATACTTATTTAACATTATCATTTAGTAATACTATTTCTCTCTCCTTCCTACATTCCTTTTAATATATTTCCAAAATTTTTTATTCCCATCTCTTTCACTTCTATTAATACCTTTCAATGATTTACTATTTAATTTCATTCTCTATAATTATCTATTTTAGCAAACTTCCTTTTTTTAAAGAGTTTACCCATTTAATATTAACATCTTTTTCACTTTCTTTGTTTTTAGTAGCACATTTATATTCTTTGCATGCTTTTTTTCTCTCTTTTATACTTTTACTAATTCTCTCTTTTCTATTACTTTTATTCTTCTGAATATTCTCACCTAAAATCCAATTTGCCACGTTTTCTACTTTACCACAACAGTACTTATATTCATTCCCAACAAATTCTTCCATGATTTTCTTCTACTTTTATTTTATATTCTTCTAACTTATATTCATTCTCCATCCACATCTTTCTCTATCCTTCCTGCTTTTATTACTATTTTCCATCACATCACTAAATATTTCTATTATAAAAAAAATTGTGATCACTATTATATACTCTCTCATTATCAAACACTTTAATTTTCTGTACTTTATTCATTCCCTTTTTCTCTACCAATACATACCAAACTCTCCATAAAGTAGTGCCACCAAGTTTTCATCTTGGGATCCTAGCTTTATAGTTAACCAAATAGGTAAAAGGTACCTGCTTGAGGGTTGCATTAGATGCTAAGATCTAGGTGCAGTACTTTTAAATTGAAGACTTCTCACTGATGAATGCCACAAGCTAGAAACTAGTCTGGAGGTATTGGATGTATATGCGCTAGATAGGGATTTTATGCACAAGCCTTCCTGCATCTATTGTTTATGAACGTTTGTACTTGGTGGTACTACCGTATGGAGAGCTTGGAAATCTTACTTTATTTTAACAATTAAATATATGGAACAACCCTACCAGTTGCTAAGATTTTAACCAAGATCCAACATCTTTGTGATTCTCAATCATGGTTGAAATTTCTTTTTTTTTTTTCATGTGTCAAAGCATTGGTCGGGAAGGCAGCTGTGCTGATCACTTGGCCATCAATGCTTGACATGAAATTTCTTTTTAATTTATTACAGAGTACAGTTCTTAATGACTAATGCAAACTAAATGCTTGAATTTACATATGTTTTGTGTAATAATTATACAGAAGAAATGCTAAAACCTCTTCAAACTTGTCCATACTTCTCATCTCTATGCCTATTTATGTTTCGTAAGTGTACAATCAACCTCAAGCAATTACGTAAAAAAATATAAAATACATTCAGTCATATAATGTGTTTCTATGGGACTTGCACTTTACTCCATAATGTTTGACAATAAAAAAATACAATGTACTAAAAAAAAAAGAAAAACAATGAATGATTCAACTCATATCTATACTCCGAAATTTTATTCAGAAACAATATGACCAAGTCTTGGCAGTCAACAATCTACCTTAATTGTGCTCTTTCATAAACTTTTATTTCCATTAATACTCTCCATCAGATTTCACCTTTGAAAGTAAATAGAGGGTCTCTTCTTTAGTATAGTCAATGTAATTATGTAATATTTAGAATATTATATGATCGCCATTTCTTATGCTACATAAACTGTTTACACAGAGGCTAAACTATCCATACAGTAGTGCCACCAATGCAATCCAGAATAATCAATGGGTGCAAGAAGGTTTTTACATAAAATCGCCATCTAGCGTCTACTCATCCAATATCCCCAGACTAGTTTCTAGCTTGTGGCTTTCATCAGTGATCACTGCACCTATTTAAGGCTCCTCACTGATGAAAGTCACAAGCTAGAAATTAGTCTGGGGATATTGGATGAGTAGACACTAGATGGGGTTTTTATGCAAAAACCTTCTTGCATTCATTGATTATTCTGGCTTGCACTGGTGGCGCTATCGTATGGAGAGTTTAGCCTCTGTAATATTAGAATATCACTCTTCAAATTGGGATCACACCATTGGAGTTAACTTATTGTACTATCTGTACCATTATGGTTGAAATTTCATCATACTTTTGCCTCTTTAACATAAATTTATTCTATTGCAAATATGTTAATATTTGATTATAGTTTGTTATCAATAACGTTTTTTTTAATAATAAAAAAATTAAATTTTAATTTTTATAATTTGTTCAAAGTTAAAAAGAAAAATGCTCTTTTATTTGAGTAGTTTTCTTTTTTATTTAGTTCAATTATTTAATGAATCATTAACCAAAGATTCACTAATGTGTCATCCAGAAAACAAGCCCACATATTTTTCATACAATAAATTGCTTAATGAGTAATATTTTTGTAGTGTAATTTTCACTTTGCCACTCTCATGTAAAGTAGGGACAGATTGCTATTCACTTTTAAGACATTGTGGAAGGGTGTAATCATAAACATGTGACCAAAGACATGTGAAAAAGATGTATGATCTCCAAAATTACACCCCCTTCAGAAGATATTAAAAGTGGATAGAAATCAGTACCTATCTTTTATGAGAGGGGTGCAGTGAAAATTACAATATGGAAATATTATAAGATTAAGGATGTTTGAATTATATTTGATCATCATCAGTTTGTGTGGAATTTACTACATCTAGGTAGAAATATATGACAAAAAGAGAAGTACTTTCAAGAATAAGATTCAGTTTGGGAATATAGTGGAAAGATATACTTAATTATATAATGATTAAAACTAATCTTTATTTATCTGTGGATTTTTTTAAATATGTATACACAATGAGAGTAGAATCAGGATTATAAAGATGGAAGATTACTGTTACTAAGAAATGAAGTAGTTTTACGATAAGATTATACTGCCATAGCAAAGTTTCTTCATTTACAGACTTAGCATTAATTAATGCAATTTTAAAAAAAATTATAACTCCAAATTTTGTAACAGTACATACCATTTTATATAATTTTTGCATTTAGAAGTAATATATAACTTCATACCATTTCCAACTTTCAAAACACTTAACAATACCTTTTTTTACATCAAAACTTTACTCTTACAGTTTTGACTGCCTTGCAGTCATCATCAGAGAGGATTATAAAGAACTGATGATGACTGCAGGACAGTTGAAACTCTAAAAGTAAAGTTTTGGTGTAAAAATAGCTTTGTTAAGTATGCAAGAAGTTTGGAAATGATATGATATGGAAATCAATACATAAGGAAAGGAGGAAGGAGAAGAAAATTGTTTTACTTCCATAATATATAATTTCCTCATATTTAGTTTTTTTCTAATTCTTTTAGACTAAAAGTGTAAAAGTAAGCTTTTTGAAGTCATATTATAGTGTGGTTTGATTTATTTCCCCAAAATTAAAAATGATTCATTAAGATTATTTTTTCTAATTATAATTTCATAGAATTTGATGACAGGATAACATTAAAATATATTACATTGAAAAGAGACATTTGTAAAAACTTGACGTTTCATCTATTTCTTTATGTAAAAGCTATAAAAGATTCAGATCTGCATCACATTTGTTTATTCATTTTAAGTATCCATAGTGATATTCTACACTTACAGGTTTAATATAAGAATTTATTTACCTATCATTTTTACCCGATCATATGTCAGAATTATTAATTATTTTAAAAGGGACGCTGTAAATGGGTGAATCCTGTTAAAAAAAGTGAAGATGAGGATGAAGAAGAAGAGGAAGAAGAGGAGGAAGAAGAAATTCTACCTGAAGTTGGGCCTCCACTGCTTACACCACTTTCTGAAGACATAGGTACATTTCATAGGCAGAAATATATGCATATAGAGATTATATTTTGAAGTAGTGATAACTTACTATGTGATAATATTTAAAGAATAATTAAAACTTATTTAAAAATATTATAACATATACATGTATATAATAAAGAATGGAAATGAGGAGATAATATCCATGTAAATAGAAATAATTTTTAACCTTTGACGTTATCAAGAAATTGTCAATTCTAATAATTGACAATCTCTGATGCCAAAACAGTTTTTTCATTAAATCTATAATAGCTCCTTTGTATAAGTTTTAAGTCCAGACTCCTTAAATAAACTAAAATCATGGCTTCAAAAGAAAAAGATTAAATGGAAACATAAATCAACAAAAAAAAAAAGTCACAAGTTTAAATGGAGAAGTATGGAAGATGTCTGTCTATAAAAAAGATATTACTCATGGGAGGAGAAACGTAAATAGCCATGTGTGTGCACTGAAAATCAGATATATTAATCTTTAACTTGGATTAAAGTTTATATCTGTACTAGAGAAAATCTCTAGATTAATAAATGATTAGTAATAATCATTACGTGTTTATCAAAAAGTTGATAACGTAAAAGTTGGGAGTGGAGTAAATTGACCCTTGAAAATAAAAATGAGACAATTTGCTCTACATAAATAATTTTCATGTGACCAACTGATGAGTGCTGGTTCAGCACGAAATGCATCTTGGAGGTTATTTGTCTTTTATTGTATCTTTATTTATATGAAATTATTTATGAAATAAAAAAGAATGGAGAAATATGGAAGATGTCTATCTATAAAAAAGTTTAATTTACAAAATAATATTGAAAGATGCTTAATTATTTGCTGAAGTCCATCTTTGTTGGCATTGATAATTCAGTTTATCTAGTTTTACACCTTCTTTGATTTAAGTATACTTCACACAACTCTTACATTTCACAGTATGCGACTTTAAAATATATCAATTATTGATCAAAAAGTTTAGTGTTTATAAATGGTAAACTATTTTTAAAAGTGATTATGTGGGATGTCATTTTGTGTATAAGTGGCATCATTTCTCTTGAGGAAAAGGAAAATATTATCAACACTTGATTAAGCCGCGATTTCCATTTTAGTAGTGTTTTAATTTTACTTTTTGTTGCTATTTTATATTTGCTCTTAGAATTGTTATTTATTTGGGATTTTCCATGTGGATTGGTAAACTCTTTTGCATGACCCAGATCCAATTCATGGTCAATGCCTCTTTTGATGGTCTGCATATGCAGGTTGGCAACTATCAATGAATTTAACAAGCTTTTTGAGCTATAAAGTCATTCAATCAATTTCATTCTAAACAATTCCACAAACTTCAGGCTAAAATCAAGGCAACTTTTTTGGCTTACTGGTAATTTTCAGCAATCACCCAGATTGGATATCAACAAAATGTGTCTGACCCATGACTGGAATAACTCCAATATAAATAATTGTGCTTTAATAGCTGATACTACTGTCTGGATATCTGGTTTCTCTCTTCCAAGAAAACTCTTGGTTGAAGATTAACAGAATCAGAACAGGCCCAGATAGATGTCATTATATGTTGCATAAGTGGGGATTCATAGACTCTCCAAACTATAAATGTGAAAGACTACAAAATGTTATATATTTATAGGGAGTGTCTAATTTACCAGGTCCCTGTTAACCTTTTTGCTCTACTTAACTTGGAGGAGTTAGCTCTTGATTAGTTAGAAATGTTTGTGTCTAAGTGTTGACTGATTATATATATATATATATTATGAGTCTCTTAGAGTTGAATTTTGTATATTTAAGTGGAAAAGTTTGAGATAATCTTTGTGATGTGATAAATAAATGTTTATTACTTCATGAATGTTTGAAATGCATGTGGTCTACAATATCTTATGCTCTGACAAAAATTGTAAAGCCTCATACTATGGAGAAACCAAAGCAGCATTAGAAACTAGATTACCTCAACATAAATACTCATATATTAAGGCACAATCTGATCCAGCACTCAATTTCATTTTTGCACAGCACCAAAAGCTTGCAGGACATTCATGCAAACTGCAGATAATCAGCTTAGACTGCAGAGAGGGAAATGATTTGAGAAGAAAGATAAAAGAGGCCTGCTTTATCACAATAGACAGCAACGCCATTAACAGAAAGGAAACATGTTATTCTATATCCAGGAAATGGAATACTTGAGCTTTGCATAATATTAGACAATCAGTCTCTTCACAAAGAGCTATGATTATGAGAGCCATGACTCTCGAAAGCACTCAGCCTATGGTTTAATAAGATATTAAATATTAGCTTTACGTTTATGCATTTATAGCATTAGTATTGAATTGCAGAATATTAACCGAACATGCAAAGTTTAAAATTAAGTTCATATTACGACTAGATGTTTGGTAACTACTATTCATAAAAGCAGATTCTATTGCACGATTACCACACATGCATGTTCAAATAATATGGCATTGTTTTGTCCACACATATTCATATCCCCCATATATTTACATTGGTTAAAAAAATTATAAATAAAACATATTAAGATGAAAATTTAAGTTACAACACTGTTTTTTTTTTTGCTATATAAATATTTAAAAAAAGAGAGATGAGAAAACTTTAGATATCTATTGTTTTTGTTTTTTTAAAAAAATTTGTTTTTGATCGATAAAAAACAAAATTTTATGTATATAAATTTCCTGGTAAAGATTTTAAAAAAGTCATTGCTAAATAATTTCTTATTTAATTTCTTATAAGTAAAATAATTGAATGGTTTTATTATTCTAGAGTTCACAAGAAGTTTGATTATCAGAAGTAACAGAACTGGAATCAACCTGAGACCCCTATACCCCAGAGTCTGACATACTACTAATGCGCTAAACCACACAGGGCAAAATTCAGATTGGCCTACAGCACTCAGAGTTTCAAGATGGTCACCCAGTATACTACTAACTGAGATTTAATATGAATAACTTTGATGAACACCTGGTATATTTCATATCACATGATGACCACTTCTTATGCTTGCTCCTGAGTGTCACTACTGTATGGACAGTTTTCCCTGTTTTTATATTCCATATGTAGTATGACTGCAGGCAAAAATTATTCAAGTGGCTTAACTACTTCAGAATTCATAAGAAATTGAAGTGCTGGAAGGACCAGTACTGGAATAGATTCTAGTATCCCACATACCAGAGTTGGCCCCTCTACCACTGCATTAATTTGCACAGGTCATGTTGTAATTCTTTGTTTAAAAAATTATATTGCATAATAAAATTTAAATTTAGCTTGTATCATTATTTTTATATTATTTGAAAATTAGCTGCCATATTCTTTCTGTAAGCCCTCGAAACTGTATATTTATCAAAACTAGAAGCCGCCATCTTGGTTTACTAGTAATCAAACCATAAAAATGTAAATTCAATAGAATGAATTATTATGTGCTCATGTACATTTAAAGTGTCTCTTTATAATTTTGCCTAGTATATCTTCATAGCCATTTTTTTTATTGATTATTGTCTAAAGAATCTCATTAATTGAAATAATTTAATAAGCAGAAATATTTTAAAAAATAAATATCATTAATTGAATATTGAGCTTGAGAGTTAATTTTCTGTAATAAATAAATTATGATTTTAAAGTCGAATCAAAATAGTTTCTATCATGGTGAATCACCTTTGAAAATAATTCTTTGTCTTTTTGTGTGTGTATGTGTGTGAGTGTGTTTATGGTATTTTATTTTTTATTATTTGCTATATCTTTTTTAATAGCACTTCATAATATTCCTCCATGGAAAGTCAGTTATTCTTCAAACCTTTTAAAAACATATTCATTTGCTGTTGTGACTTCAAATTGTTGGCCTGGAGCATATACATATTCAGATGGAAAGTAAGTTATACATTTTTATAACAATTTCTCCCTCTCTCTCTCTATATATATATATATATATATATATTATACTGAGCATTAATAACTCTTAACAGGCTTTTCCTAATATTCCTATGCTCAGACCAGTTTTTGGCTGTGGCTGTCATCAGTGAGGTACTAGGATATGCAGACATTAGATCTAAAATACCAACTCAAGTCCAGCATTTATCTAATATTTAATTATTAAGTAGGAAATCTGAAATTTTCAGATATCTCTATGTCTTCAAATCCGGCTATTTAACTTAAATAGCCATATGGGATTGAATTCGATTCAGATGCACCATATATTAATAGCTTTAGCAATATAACATCTCCAAAGCCTCAAGAGCAAAACTATAATTGCAAGGAAATTAAGTCATCGATCACATGACTTAATTTAATAAGCTTGTCAAATGTGCAAGCTTATTAAATTAAGTTACATGATGTATGACTTGATTTTCTTCCAATATATATATATATTGTGACCTCTTATGATCATCAATTAACCTAGACTCATGTTTGGCGCTATAATCCACCTTTATGTCCTCTTTGAATGCTGGAATCATATGTACGAATCTGGCCACTCATTTCATGGCACCAAATCCGCCCTTTGTAACTTATCATACTCTCATTATCAAGACTATAAGCATAAAGAAACAAAAAGGTTAAACTAACAAAATGATTCCTGTATTGAATAAAACTAGCATGAAACTATAGATCTAAAGAATATCACAAGGTGATTAATAAAGATAATAACTTCTGGTCAAACCAGCTTTAAAATCCCCACAAACAAAATGTGATGAGTTAAATTTGATATTCAGCAAACTAATAAATAACTAATAATTTATATCTCTGGAATGATTATGAAATTTAACTTATAAATGAAATGATAAGTAAATTATGATGTAGATGATTAAATGGATGATGAAAAGAAGTAATAATTAAATAGTAGAATGAAATAAGTCTAAGAATGAAGAGAAAAGAGTGAAGATGTATGAGAATAATGAATGATTAAGGTAATGAGAGAAGAAGAGTTAATGAATAGTTAAGATGATAAAGAATACAAGTTAATGAATGATAAATCAATTATGATAATGAATTAATGTCAAATGATAATGAATAAATAAAAGAACGATTAAGATGAAATTGAAGAACCATGTTGATGATGGAGACTGAAATCTTAATTTATAAACTAATATTGTATTAAATGATAAAAAGATAAGCTAAATAAAAATTAGGGATTCCAAGCTTGAAACAACCAGAATATTTATCATAAAGTTAAAACAAGTTATACATTTTACAAACAGAAGAAGTAATTTATACCTTAAAGTTTGGTTAACTTTCTTAAAACAGTGAAAGTAATCTATTTTCAAGTCTAATTATAATAAATATCTAGCTATTAAATTTACTACAAATTCAAATTCTACCTTGAAACTTAACAACTAATTCTTCTCAGGGTTCAAACACTCAAAAAATCATTATACAAAATATACTTGGGGCAGTGAGAGGGATTTTACCACTACCCGCATAGAATGCACAAAACAGCTCTCAATATAAACTCAAATTAACAACTATATTTAGCAGTCCCCCCCCCCAAAAAAAAAAAAAACTTTATAAACTCAATAGCTATTATAAACATTAAAATTTAAGAAATAGGAATAACTTTTTAATAACTAAACATAATAACTTACCAAATTCCTTTTCTCAAATAATTATAAACCATGTGATCAAGATCAGTGAACGATAGCTCTGCAGGTTCAACTAAACCGATTAAATCAATATTATGTTTATCTTTTAATATCCTACTTAAAATAATATGTACTCTAAGTTATTAACATTTTGATTATTGTGTGATGATGCATTAGATGTACTCATAATTTATAGGGCTTAACAAAATTATTATTATATACTAACATGTAGTTAATTTTACTATATTGGTTGATGATGATTTCAATATATAATCTTCTGATATGTCGATAGCAATAACAATAATAGTGTGTATGGTGATTAGCAATAAGACTACAGGCAACTAAATAAAATTTTAAACACAACAAGATTTATTTACAATATTTACAAATATTTCTTTCTTGACACATTGTCTGAAATAAAACCAATACATCAAATTAAACTCCAGGATGACAAACACTTGGTCTCACATTGACTATATACTCAGCAAATGATACAACCAACTTATACAATGAAATTCAAAGTATCACTTATTACTGTTTAGCCTATCTTAAGGAATAAGATAATGAAACCTTATTTAAGCTGAACTAGCACTTAAATTACAAAAACAACAGTGTATTTAGGACTTTAGGGTATGTACCAATTTTAAATTTAGAATTCAAAAGTTATAAAGTAGTGCATTATACCAAAGCCATTTCTTTTATCAGAATGTAATAAGGGCAATTATCACATTCTGCACAATTAATAATTGATTAAAATTTGAGATGAATAAGTTTAGTGTATTGAAGCAGGAACAGATATCAAAGGTCAAATACACACATGTCACTAAAACATTACCTATGTCCACAACCTAATCATTGAAAAGTTAACTGATCTTACCAATCCATTGGCAAATTACTACTTAATGAAGATAAATCCACACTGCCCACATGCATCTCTTGCTCCTACATCTATAAGTTCTACAATCACTAGAAGGTTATGGTTTGGTTTGTCTATAAACTGATGAAGATTCTACATCATCATAAAACACTATTACAATTAGGCAAACACTATGGCTAGATCAGTGTTCCTTAATTTAACATCATCTTATCCTTGCTATTGGATTATGAGATACTGAACTTCACCATGCACGGTGGAAAACTAACTCTCTAACTTCATGAGGGATTAAACAATAAAAAGGGAGGTGCTACAAAACAACATGATAGTTGTATAATAATATGGATAATTCTAATGCCTCTCTATAGGTATGCAAATGTGTGAGTTTATTCTCATCACAGGAAAATAGAATTCAGACCATGGATATCCTCTTTTGGGATGAATTATGCTAACTATGCATTAATTATTATGCAGCCTCTACCATACTATCCTCTCATGGAATCAGCAATAGATGATTCTCCCTCAGCCCATGCTCAATATTAATATTAATCTATTTGATGCCATTATATGTAGCATATACTTAGCAGATAAAAGCTATCACAAATCATTCTCAATACTATAGCAAGGTAAAACAACACCAACAATAAAAGTGGAAATATTCCATTTCACAATGCGACAATTATGAATGTATTAACAAACCAACCAGAATATATGTCAAATGAATCATTAATTATTTTAAAATAACCAACTATACTTTTGTTATAGTGAGTACTATGCATGTAAACAATAAAGATTGACCTGCATTTATATTCAAAGTGAACATGTTCATTTCTATGTAAAATTAAGAAATGAAAAAGGTTTAGATCAATTTTTCTTTTATATAAGAAAATAATTCAGTTATTATAGTATATCTTTGACAAAATATCTGTTTGCTACTTCTTTCAATAATATTAAAATCTGTAAAAAAAAATATGAGAGATAAATCTCTCTCTTACTCTCTGTCTAGATGAACAATGTATAATACTATGTTTTCCCTCAATTGGAAAAATAAAAATACGTGTAATGGATGTATATATTTTACACATCTTTTTCTCTTTAACTTGATATATATTTTATACTACAATAAATAAATAAAAAGAGAATTTCTGAAATAATACCTTACACACATATATTACACTAATAGATCTAGGCCATAAATAAAAATAAACATTTTCTCCCATTGTATTTTCTCTTTCTCAATGCACAGTTTGTCCCCTCCTTTTGAGCTGAATGATCCAGATACTGATATAATGAGTAAATGTTCATAAATAATGCATATATATATATTACGATTATTATCTTCAATTTTGGCATAGAGAAATAATATTTAAACACTTCCCAGTGTAACGCAATTAAACAGATTGGTTTATTCACTTTTCTATAGATAATTTTCCTTAATAACTTTATAGATCATTGTAATCTTCAAAACAAACTTTTAAATACATTTATTGATTTATTCGATATTAACATAGTGAGACAAGGTTTAAATGTTTCAAGTGGAGTATAACTAAAATCAGTTTGTTCACGTTTTAATCCAGATAATTTTCCCTGAAAATTACTTTAGAATTTTATTACAATTAACATATTTAACTTTTTAAAATTCTTTATTGATTTTATTCTTTCCTCCGTGGTACGATTTGTAACAATCTTTAAATAATCAGGGCATTTTACATATTTTAAAACCTTATTACGACGACGTATATTTCCTAATAAAACTTTAAAAGTAAATATTTATTTTGTTCCATTTTATTAGCAAAGTATTATATGATTAGCAATATTAAGACGAATTTATCCAATTATGAATATGATATCCTTAACATTTTACTTAATCTGTAATGTTCCATTTCTATCATTACACAATTGGCGCTAAGAAAAATTAGCAGATGAGAATAGAGAATAAAATCACGCAATTATCCTTTACTTTATTAAAAATTAGATGATTCAAAAATGATTTTTTTTTGATTGGTTTATTTTATCTTTTGACATTTTTCTTCAAACTTATTTAGAATTATTTTATTGAAATGATAATTTACAAGCACAATATTGTTCTGCTGGATAATAAGAGTGGCATGAAATACAAACAAACCTTATCAGCTCTTTCTTTTAACCATAAATAATTCGTGCGTCATTTTTAAAGAAGAGATTTTAAAAATATGAACAAAATAAAAGCAAAAGCTTACTTTTTCTTGAATTTTTCTGGGTTTGAAACAATATTTATGGGAGTAAGTTATGATGCACAAGGTTTCCATTTCCTTTCCAGTATAACTTTTAAAAACCATCAATCGATGAAAAAGTGGTATTGAAATTATAGCAAGGTTTTTTAGATTTCTATTCAATCATTTTTAAGAAACAATATTTTCTAATTCCATTCAAATAGATTCCAATATTTCTGATTTTTCAGCTTTTTATTCCTTGTTTTATATGATTAGAGTTGAAGTCTGTTGTCTCTCATTCTCTTTTTCTTAACCACCCCTTCCTACAACTTTGTTAAATCATATATAGTTTTTATTACAAAGCATCATGGTAACAAATTGACCAATAATCTTAGTGTGAATATATTAATATTACTCCACCTACCTTCTTTTTTTAATAACTACTCATTATATTCAAAATCGTTTTGGATTCACTATAAGAAAAAAATGCTTAAGGAATTGACTATAACCATTTATTTTACAAGATTTAATAAACTTAATTTATTTGTTTATTTATTTCAATTGCTATTCAACAATAATAAAAATAGCAATATTTATCTCCCAGTTAATAATAATACTGATAAAATTATTATTTTATCCCTAGTAAAAGCCTACACTGGGTTTAAAATCTCATCTCCACTCAAGCAGATTTCCTAGTGCATCCAGCTCAGTCTTTATTTAAAGCCACTTATTAAGATTTTCATGCCAGATATATTATTATGATTTTGGATTATTTAACACAGGGACCTGAATAAAAGGTCACAATATATATATATGTGTGTAAACTTCCCAGCAGTTAATGTTATATTATACATCGAAATTAATATTCCGCATTGGTTTTTGGATTGGGAATATTTCATTTATTTAATAGATGTATCGGAGTATTAATATTGATGTAATATATAATTAAACACCATTTCAATATATAATTGTATGACTAATATTAATTTTAATTTATGCTTTTTATAGAAATTTTCCATGATTTTTCAAGCAGCCATTTTTGGTGGGAAAAAATCAACCAATCTCTGATGGATATATATTTCTGTTATAACTGATATCAGAGGTGTGAAAACCATTTGACATTCCATAAAACACAACAATTTTATATCTATTTAAACACCATTGGAACATCTAATTTGATATTAAAGTTTGAATATAAATTTATTGGTAATTTAACTAAACCTCCTTTATATAAGCTCAATGTTAATTGATGAGAAAGAGCTGTTAATCAAACTCATTTTTAAATAACCTTCCTTTCAAATAACATTTAAATATGAAATAATTATACTTAAACATGCAATAACATTCTTAAGATTAATTTTGACCTACATCCTCTATAGGAATTGTCCACAATTTTCTTAGAGGTAATGTTTGATGAATAATTCAACTAATCTCTACATTTATGTACAAAATTCAATTCCAAATTGAACATTGTGATAGAGTTTAAGCAGAGTGAGTATATGATGAATTATCAACTGTTTACCATGCTTATGATAGAAAACATATTCAACAAAGGCTGATTTTTTCATCAAATATTGTTATTTGAAAGATTTTGGAAAATTTCTACAGAGAGAATGAATTAAAATTCTTCTTTTTATCAATCTATAATTCTCTATGCTACATCTCAATCATCAAGCTTCTCTGCCCACCCAGAAATCTTCATGCAACTTTCTATCTCTCTTTTCTATCTATTCCTTTTTCCCCAATTTTTTTTTTGGATATTCTCTTTTTTCTTTTTCTCACTGCTTTCCAGTTTAATATTTATTTATATAATATTTACAGAGAAATTCTTTTCTGAATATCTGTACCATTCCAATTATCTTGTTGTAATGTCATTTACTATATAGTGTTCAATATTCATTATTTTTCCAATTTTTCATTGCACTCTCTCACTGATCTTCATCAGATTTTCAGCATTAATCCATCAATTCCCTTCTTATTTTTCCTTTAACAGCCAACTTCATTTTAATATGTAATAGTGTTTTTTAATATTGTATCATATATTTATTAACTTTTGACATATTCTGTTCCTATATTATTCCACTTTATCATCATTATAGCTTTTTTACTTTGTACATTTCTCTCTTATAGCTTCATCTATTGCTCTTTGAGTGATCTTTATGCCAAAGTACTTATACCCTTCCTCTCTCATTTTACAATTTATTATCCATCTTGTTGTTTGTTTTTTCAATATATATGTTTTATTTTTGGTAAATTTATTTCCAGACTCTATTTCCTATATTTCTCTGTTAATTTTGTAGTTATACAGCTCATATCATCAGAATCCTGAACCAAAAGTATTTGATTATCAGCTAGTAAAACATAATTTTATGAGCCCTCTCTAGGTATCATTTGAATCTTATAATTGATAATAAAAAAGAGTCATGTATCACATGATGCCCCCATTTCTTTTTTAAGCTTTGCTAATTGCTCAACAAGCTTAGTGATAAATGCTAACCAAGAGAAAGGATTTAAAATATCTCTATCAGAAACTACACCCAATCACCTAGTTTCATGCTTTGGCACTCCTCAGAAAGGTATTAGGGTAAGCATTTCCCTGAGAAGTGCCAAAGCAAAAAACTAGGGGAGTAGAGATATTTTAAATGCTTTCTCTTGGTTAGCATTTATCACAAAGTTTGTTGAGAAATTAGCAAAACTCTTTGTTTATAATTGATAATCTTTCTGTTTGAGTCTCTCTATTATCTATTATTCAAAAATCATTCTTATTATATAATTCCTTAACTGCTTCAATAAGAGTTAGAGTTAAGTTTGTTAATTTCTTACCACAATCTTTTGAAAAAAATCCTATTACATGCCTTTTTTCTTGCCATTTTTTTCTCTATTTATTTGGGTTACAGAATAGGTGATCTATTGTGGGTTTTCTGTCTAAAGGAATCTATTTTTTCAAATTCTTATATTCATATATTCAATTTTATATTTTTTTATATAATTTTCTTAATTAACCAACTCAATAAATTAATACTTTCTATTCCTTTATAATTTTCACTATTCTTTTTTCCCTTTGTATGAGTTATTGTAATATAGACACTTTCCATTCAGTAGGAATCTCACCAGTGTTAGTCCAGTTTTGGGAAAATACATCAAGTACTTACTTCTACCAGGGCCAGAAAATTTTATGCTTTTTAGTGATTTACATACCATTATCACTTCTGTGTCATTTAATATTGTAGGTTATTCTATCATTTGTATATTTTTGTTTCTCATTCATCTTTCAAAATACTATTTTCATTACTGATGTTATATATCTTCTTTTTCTTTATTATTTTAAACTCTTAATCATTCTTCAGTTTTAATTACTCCTCTGTTCATACAAATATGAATCAATTCTTGGCTGAGAAAA
Organism: Epiperipatus broadwayi; assembly: GCA_028023455.1. Classification (NCBI taxonomy): domain Eukaryota; kingdom Metazoa; phylum Onychophora; class Udeonychophora; order Euonychophora; family Peripatidae; genus Epiperipatus; species Epiperipatus broadwayi. Next base: position 1,697,655 of record JAQFVV010012508.1, on the reverse strand, counting down.
ACCCTTTGATTTTTCTTTGATGCCTTAAAGAAACTGGTCAGGGCAAATTCCCCAACATTCACTCCTTGATTTCTTGTCATTGCAGTGATTGTTGTTATGTGATTATTCATATAGTAAATGAACATGAAAAGTTTACTCTCCAGTATGATGAGGTTTATTGGCTTTTTAACTCCGAGTTTAAGATCAAGAAACACAAAATCTTTTCTTAAAAAAGTAATGTGATGTGATGTCTTGTACTGTGACCTCCTTAAATGTAGTCAGGAATCTCTTAGCAACTATGCTCAAAGAAACCTGTTAGCCACTTTACCTTCCCCTTTCATTCCCCACCCTAAACTTTCCCATAATCTGCTCCATCCCATTTCCACAACATAATCTTTGTCAACTCTATGGGCTTTATATCTAAATCCGCCTTATCATTTCCCAAACTCAGCATAAAAACCAATAATCTACCTTCTGTATAATCACTTTGTTCATATTTATTCTTCCAAAACTTCATTATTTGTACCCTTTCTGCTTTCAAGCATTTACATTCAATCAACAGATGCCTAATATTTTCTATGCCTTCCTTACACAATTTACAGACTAAATCACCTATATTTTTCCATTTACATGTATATTTTCTCATTGCTAAAGATCCCATTCGAGCCTTAAACAATAAACTACTTTCCTTACTATTATCATAAATTAACTCACACCCGATGTTCCGTTTACTTCTATATATATTTAAACTCTTTTTACTCTCCATACTAGTTCTCCAACCCCTATTCTTTATTAATGCATCTATTCTTTTATCCCATTCCTTACCACTATAACACTCAACAATCCTCCTAACACAACATCCCACCTTTTATACAAGTATACTGATATAAATTCTTTATCGAAATCTTTTGCATACCACATTACCTTTCTCACCCATCTTGTTGCCTGTTTTGGCTATTCTTTTATTATTCATAAACTGAAACCTACCAAACATTTTAATTTTCTTTTTGCATTAGAAGCTTAAAGGAGATGCGCTGTATGCATAGTATAGAAGGCAAATCCTATCATTGAGTGTTTTTTTTTCTTTTTTTAAGATTGTAATATATGTTTATGCTTACTATAAGTTTATAGTCAATTTATTAAACATAAAAAAGATTGTTTGAAATAAAAACTCTATAGATCAGCATTTATTCCTTCTACCTACTGCTGCAATAACATCAAGGTTGGCACAAAATGGCCACAGCGATGGATGGTATGAGTAGTGAAATGTTCACGTATGCACAAGCAGCAAAAAAATTCAGGAGTTATCATATAAAGTAGGTAACACAGCAAATAATAGCAGCAAAAATAAAAACATACATAGATTCCATCAATCCACAGCAAATTCTCCTTACATTAATGCCACCTAGTGCAAGCAAGCCATAGCAATCAATGGATCCTAGAGGGTTTGTGTATAAAATTCATATCCAATGCCAACTTGCGCAATATCCCCAGAATTGTTTCTAGCTTGTGACTTTCATCAGTGAGGAGCCTTGGATCTGAGAGTACTGCACTTAGATCTTTGGAACTATTGCAACCCTTTAACAGCCACCTTTTATCTATTTAGTTAACTATAAAGCTATGAACCCAAAGTGAAAACACAATAATGTTTTCAGTTCAAGCTAATTTGCTTGTATAGTCATGTAGATCTGAATCCAGTTCATTATCTATACATTTTGGGGTCTTTGGTTTTATAATAACCATAATCACATGATCATTATGTGATGTTTTAGTGGTTTAAAAGTTTTTCTTCTCAAATGTCTGATAATTCTTAACTGAAATATCAGTTGAGTTTTCTTGAAGAATGACTGTTGGCATGATTGATAATTTTTATATTGATACTTATGACAGGCTCTTGTTCATAGGAGCTGTAAAATCACAAGCCAAAGCAGTGGTTGGTTGCGAAAGGCAGAAAGTATTAAACCTTCCTGATTGTAAATCAAGACTTCCATCAATGACAATTGTTTAAGTATGAATTGGAAGAACTGTCTAATATTGAATGAAATATAGTTGGATTGTGTGACGTTAGGAAAAAAGATGAGAAAGTTGACTTTACTATTAAGACATATATTCATATTAGGCATAAATATTGGAAGCACAAGTGGTTTGGGATTCATTATAAATAAAATTGGAAGAACAACATTGTTGTGATTATTGGGTTATCTGATTGGTTATAACTATTTAAATTAACAGAAGATATCAAATGCAGATAATTTAGATTTAAGCCCCAACAAGTACTCAATATAATGAACTAGAGGAACTTTATATAGATGTGTAAAATAGTTTTGATTGGATCAAATATTTTAAAATTTTCATGTGAAGCTTTAAAGCTAGAATTGGAAAAAGTCCAGAAGATGAAATGGTTGACAGAAATGAATGAAGATATAGAAACATCCAAAATGAAGATGCACCAAAATTGAGTTATATTTTGATTAATAAAAAATATGTATGTCGAAGTTGTAATTTTTTAAATAGATTCACTGAAAGAAATGAACATCAATTAGTGAGATGTAAGACCAAAACCATTTATGAAAATAGTACTAACAATTGATATTCCTAATCTTCAGAAACATTGTAATGAATTTATATTAGATCTTGCTAATAATTTTAAAATAATGGACAGGTTTTAAAAAATGGATCAAATTTAATCTTCTTCAAGAAGTAGAATAACTAAACTTTCTTATTGCATTGCCTTATTGCATTGCCAAATGTATATCATATAATACTAAATCATCCATGCACTTTGCTACTGTTCCACAATGCTTTATTCACAACCCTCTTTTACAGTTTACAGTTTTGATTGCCCCAGAAATCTTCTTCAGAACATTATATCTCCTAATTTCAATGGCTAAATGAAGCAGTTGAAGTTAGGAGATATAAAAATTCTGAAGAAGATTGCTGGTGCAATCGAAACTGGAAACTGTAAAAGAGGGTGGTAAATAAAGCATTGTATAACAATAATTAAGTGCATGGATGATTTAGTATTATAGGGTCAAACTTAACTGAGATCAGTAGGTAGTGCAAAAAAACTAGCAATTAAATGATAAATTTTTTACTGAGACAAAACAATAAATGAAGAAAAAAGAAACATGAAGCCATTTTAAAATGAATTTATTAAAAAAAATTAACTGTCTGGAGTTCTTTAAAATGGCATGGAAAAAAGTTAATAATAATATAAAAAAAAATACAATTGCGAACTCGTAAGGAAAACTATAGAAATTCAGAAGTGCAAAACAACATCTTGGTAATAAAAAGGTATTTCAGCATTAAATATGGAATGATTGCTAAACAGTGACCAACTCTCCATATAGTAGTGCCACCTAGTGTAAACCATAGAAATAATGAAAACAAGGTTTGTACATAAAATCCCTATCTACTGCCTGCCCATCCAATATTTCCAGACTAGTTTCTAGTGTGTGGTTTTCATCAGTGAGGAGCTTAGTGCACCCTCTAACCCCTACCCATTACGTTTTTAGTTTTAATTATAACTCTATGAGTTCAAAATAAAAACAAATACTTCAATGCTTTCAGATCAAAGATTTCTCACTGATGAAAGCCACAAGCTAGAAACTAGTCTGGGGAGTAGACAGTTGATAGGAATTTTATGCTCAAACCTTCTTGTTTTCATTTATTACTATGGCTTGCACTAGGTGGCACAACTGTATGGAGAGTTTATCACTGTTTTAACAGCTTTTGTAAGCATAGGAAATAGCAATCACATGATAACTGTTGCTGAAAACAGGCATCTTGAAATGTGTGGAAAGAGAATTGCATAGCAATAAAGAACAAGCAAATGAGATCTCTCTTATAGTTACAGCGTCTGAATTGATCAATCATGCAAGTAAATCTCTAAAGAAAGGGAAAATGCCAGGAAATAATGGAATTATAATCTATGTCTTAGAAGTAGGTAATGAATAGTATTGTTGGCAAAATTATACACAAAATATCTAAATGATAGAGATGTACCAGATGATTGGAAGAATGCAGTTCTAATATTGGATATTTAAAAAAATGATAAAGAAGATATTAGAAATTGTGGACCAAAATCTTTGCTAAAATAATTACAACCAATGTGAACTATGAATTCTAATGAACCAAAAGAATAAGCGGGATTTAAAAGTGTTTTACACAGTGAATTATATCCAATTATCATAAGAGATTATAGAAAGAACCATTATGTTCATATATATTGCTTATAATAACTTCTTTCATATACACTTTAATGCAAAAAAATTATTTAATAAAACTTTTTTATTTTCCTGACAGTTTCAATTATCCAGCAGTCTTCATCAGAGCTTTTCCAAACATCCTTTGCTTTAAAAAAAATTTAAGAACCATTATGCTGTGGATTTGTAGATTATAAAAAAGCATTTGATTCTAAAAGCACATCTATGATAATGTTTTGGATCCCAATATATAGAACCAGAATATTCTCATGAAGAATATCAAAACAACAGCAGTGATTATACTACATGGTAATACTAAGAATCACATAAGGTAGGATGATCCCATATCTCCAAAATTTTTTCAGCAGATTTATGATAAAAAATTTTGTGTATTAAAATGGGAAGCAAAGTAATAAAAGTAAATAGAGATTATTCAAGCCATTCAGATGTTGCAGATGATGTGGTTGTTTTTGCAAATAATGTTTAATGGCTTCAGGAAATATTGCAAGGGTGGAAAAAAGAAAGTGAATCTAAAGATAAATACCAAAAAGATTCAGAAGAAAAAAATAAAATAAGCATGAATTAAAAGTTAATTACTATAAATATCTTGACAATAAATATTAATACAAATGGAAACATAGAATAATCATAGAATTAGATCTGTATGAAGTATTTTTAATAGAAATAATTTAATATTAAAAGGAAATATACCTATGTATTTGAAAAGGAAGATTTTTAATACATATATTTTGCTTGTTTTTACTTATAGATATGAGATGTGGGTACTTAACAGAAGAGCTATATAGAGACCTCAGATCACTCAATAAAATATGAGCAAATGTATGTTAAGAGTAATAAGAAGATATTGAAATAAAATACATAGATGAGAAAACAACCAGAAATCATTGATATATTGTTGGAAAAATCACAGTAATAGATGGACAATTGAAGTTTAAATTGGATTTCAAGAAATTGTAAAAGGCCTTAAAAGAGATCACATGTAAAATAACTGGATGAAATAAGAAAGTTTGCTACTATGATGAGGGGGAAAGAGACAGTGAATCTGGTAAACTGTATTCAACTTTAAGAGACTTACTTTTAAATGAAATCAATAATAATTAAAAATGATACAGATTTCAGTTTCTTTTTCATTATTTTATTATTTTTTTTGTATTTCCTATCTTCATTTATAATGAATATCTAGCATATATAAGCGATTTAACCTGCTGAAGAATAAGCTGTCAGTAGTAAACAAAAACAATTAAAATAATCTAGGCCTAGTACTTTCCTGGTTTTCCATCATATTCATGACCAAAATAGGTTATAAACTATTGCTGTAATGTTCCTACATAATAATGTATGCAAATGCGTATGCAAATTAATTATCTAGAAAAATTATTTTACTTGGAAACTTTAATGGAAGAATAGGTAGAAGAAGAAAAGAAAAATTACAGGTCAATATGATAAAGATATAATAGATGTTACTGGAATACAGAGACTTCAGATCATTCAAAGAAGTAGAAGAGATGCATGTTAGGAGTAATAAGAAGAGACAGAAAATGCAATACATGGGTAAGAGAACAAACAGGTGTTACTGTTGAAAGAATTACAAGTCTGAAGCTGAGTTGAGCTGGACATATTTCTAGAAGAAATGATAATAGATGGACAATTAAAATCTTAAACTGAATTCTAAGAGATTGTAAAAGACCCAGGAAGTGACCACATGTGAGATAGATGGATAAAATAAAGTGTGCAGGGATGAAGTGGATAAGAGGCTAGAGATCTGAGATGGATTGAACTTGGAGAGACCTTCATCCTGCAGTGGATTGATAATGGTTGACAATGATGATGATGATTCTAATACATCTGATTAATATAGGTGAACTAAATAACTTGAGGATATTAAATGATTTAATAAAGGTAAAACAATTCATAAAGATACTTAAATTCTGAATACATAAAACAATATTTTGAATTTAAATAGTAAAAAAATTAAATGCTTAATTACTCAGGAAGTCATGTGGTTAGAAGTAATCTTTAGCTTTTGAATTCACCTCTCAATTACATACTGAATTCAGATTTAGAAAGTATCTTTAAAGTTGTAATTATAAATTTTATTAAACGCCCATTATTATATTAAGTAATAATTTACTAAGGCTGCAACCTTAGAAATAAGCGTCTGAAAAATACGAAGGTAGGGACCTTTGCAAATATATTCTAGTCATATAATGGCACTTTTTTGATTATTAAAATATTTTTTTTACATAAAATTGTCCAAAATTACTGACAGAACTTAGTGCTGTATTATTTAATAAATATGATTGTAAAAGACCCAGGAAGAGACCACATGTGAGATAGATGGATAAAATAAAGTGTGCAGGGATGAAGTGGATAATCTTATTTATCTGGTATGATTTATCTTTTATGTATAAGTCTTACCCGATCCAGGTATTTATTATTTTATCCTTTTATTTTAACACAAGTATGACACTACATTTCCTAAAATCTTTCATTATTCCTGTTCATAGCTGAAGTACTACCTTTGAATTATATTAGCGCAGTTTTGAAAAACTTGGGTTAAATTTGATAGTGGATAAAACCAACACTAGCACTTTGATGTGATTGTTTTAATTTTTGTTTCACTATTTCATTCTAAAATAATAGAGATAAAAAATTTTTTATATTAAATTTTTTTTTTTGACTGTGCACTAAAAAACAATAATGGTTTCTTCAACCACAATTAGAGTTTTTAGATTTAACATGAAATAAAAGCATGGGGGAGGGAGACATAAATTAAGCCAATCCCCTGTTATAAAAAATAGGGTTTGACTTAATTCATTTCTGGACACCCCCCCCCGTCCATGCTTTTATTTTCAAGTTAAATCTAAAAACTTGAATTGTGGTTGAAGAAACAATTTTTTTTTCTTTTTAGTGCATAGTCAATAAAAGCATTTAATATAAAAATATTTTTTATCTCTATTACTTTAAGTTTGGCATAGTAATTGAAAATGTAAAACTATATTATACTTTAAATTGACTGAACACACACACACATATATATATATATTGTGCCCTTTTCTATAGGTCAGTAATAGTTTATAACAGTCAATTACTAAAAATTTTAAATTTTAGAATATGTTCTTTTAATACATTAATTATATTAAGTCAATTATATCTTTAAAGTACAATTTGAAGCTAAACAGAATGCGTAGTATATAAAATCATTTAAAAATAGTTATGTAAAGTTTAAAATATTGTTTCATATGGTTGTAAAAGCTGGCCATATTAAATAACACAGCTATAAAAATTAAAAGTATATTTAATAAATTCGATTTTAATAGTTTAAAACTGATAAGTTAATAAATACAGTGTTTAAATTTATAATCATATTTAATAAACAAAAATTAATATCGTACATTTTAAAAATAAACTTTATGATGGTGAGAATTATATTTAATTCTACATTTTCTAAATTATTCTTCCAAATTTTTATAATTATTTTATATAATATAATAAGTGTATCAATTTTATTAGTCTAGGTAGAGAAATAGATTAAAAATCGTCTGTCAAAGTTATTAATCATGTGACTTGTATACTATATACTTTCACACACTGCTTGTTTGAATTAATAACAAAGTTTAAAATATTTTGAAATTGCAGTATAGGATTGGATGGAATTATTGCCTATCATAAAAGCAAATAATAATAAATATTAAGTTAACTATTGTATGTAATGTTTTAAGTAATGTAATAAAGACGAATACAGATATAATAAAAATTAAATATTTTGTTTAAATAAAAATAGCTAAGTGGAATAGATTATTAAGGTTATTTTAAAAGTTATTTTAAATGTTTAAATAATTTTAATAAAATAATAATTGATTCAAAATTAATATTTTAAATAATATTTTTTAAATTTTATTACGTCATAATTTCTAATTTTGAAATTTAATTCTACTATAAACTAAAAATATGTAAATTTGTTCTCAAGCTAAAGTAAGAATTAACCAATTGGAATAGGTATTCTTACAGACTATAAATATTGTCATAATTAAGTTATCAGGGGAGATTAATAATGTATTGAAACCGGAGAAAGATAAATTATAACTATCAAAAAGATAGTATTTTTAAATCTTTTATTTTAGTCAATTTTTTTTTTAGTACTTTCTTATCGTTTTATTTGCAAAAAACTAATTGATAATTTTTAAATTGCAAAAGAGAGTTTTAAAATATAATAATTTAGAAACTTCGTGGAAATGATTTTCTAATTTTTAAAGTACTTACCAGTCGTATTTTATCTAGAAGTTTAACCTAAACTTCGCAATAAAAAAAATGGATATACTACGAAATAAAATGGATATAAATTGTAATACTGTAAAAATGTTTGAAATATTTATTGATACAGCTTTATTAATACTTCACCGGAGAACTGTTTTGGTACATAAAAAAACCACAGCTCTGACATTATATGGAGTCTAAAACATGTATTGAAACGTATTATTTATAAGCTTATCCAAGATTTATTTTTAAATGGTAATAAGATAATTATATATTGCATGAATCATTTTATATAATATGATATTCAAAGGAGTAAAATGTTATATCCTTTCTGAAGGTAACTTTTTATTTTTATTTTTAAAAGAGATTTATAAAAATACCAAATGAAAGTTTAAATGTATCAAGAAGGAAACATATATAAAAAAGTGAACACATAGTTGAATAAAAGATGGATCCATGGAAATACAAATAGTACTTAAAAGTTTATCGAATATTTTTAAAGTTAAATTAGATGGATTGATGCATCGGATACGCAGAGAATATTGGTAGAGAAAATACTTAAAAAGAAGCTTCACGGGATTAATTAATATTATGATTTAATAATTATCGTCCTAAATACTAAAACCAAGGATTATTTTCTATAAATTTTACTAAATGGATTAATAATTATTTTTATTTTAAACTTTAACATGTTTGGAGAAGAACATTTTAAAAACTTTAGAGAAAATAATAAACATTTTGGACTTATCAGGAACTATCCTCAAGAAAATATGTAATTATAGTTTTGATTCTTTTATTTTGTTAACCTAGTTTAAATCTAAATTTTTATATAAGATTAGGAAAAACATAAAAACATTAATTTATTAATATTAAAATTTTATAATATAACAATTTAATAATTTAGCTAAAAATATTTTAAGATAAAGTGTATGGGTGTGAATTTTTTATATCTGCAATGCTCAAGTGGATAAAGAAAAGCCTACCGAACACGATGACTAGATAAAGGTTATTGGTAATAATAATAACTATTGATAATTTATCATGTATATATTTTTTTGTTTTCTTTAGATCATCCATAAATTGGAAGAATGAAGTGTAAAAGTTTTTTTACTTATATGTACCGCATTTCATACAACATTTTAAAAAACATTATGAGATAGGATTGATTTGAAAATATGCATACGACAATTTTTATTAGTGATATAATCCAACATAACAAATAATTATGTGATTCTTTTAAAATTTTCATGTTCTTGGATATTCAAATATTGTCTAAGTAAATTGTATATGATTAAACATACAGAGCAATGAAGTAAGCAACTTTTCTTATGGGATAGTAAGATTGTTTAACTATTAATGAATTTTATTTATTGTTTTGTAAAATGCAGATAGTTATTTATCGATGTAAGATGTGGAAAATCTTGAGAAATAATGTTGAGATAGTGGCTTGGAAGTACTTAGTGAACAGGAAACCAAGATGATGTTTTAAGAAATAGGATGTTATAAGGAATGGAAATAATATTTAGTCTTTATGTGAATATCAGCATAGTTAACAAAGCCCTATGACTGATACATATTTTATTTGGACAGTGTTTATATTTCTTTAAATATTTGATGTTCTAATAAAGCTGAAGAAATAGCTTTAACATCGTCCCTGTATTAGAGGATATTAGGCAGGTAAATGCCATACCTCTTCGCACTGTGCCATGGTTTTGAGATATGTTAAGAGTAATACTCCAGCTTTCTTCCTTAATCCTATGCATCTGTTTCCGCTATCTTTATTTCATGTAACTGCATCGTTCAGTAATATATGTTTAAGAGAAATGATAAATAATTTAGAACTAAGGTTATGCTATCGTTTTGTATAAGATTGGTTTATTTGCTTAGAAGGAATATGACATTATAACTTAAAATTGAAGATCCAAAGTATCCTAAGGAAAGAAAAGAATCATAGACTATATTTTGAATTTTATTTCGGAAATGAAATATAAACTTTTTAAAATAAGGTATCTAAACAAAGATATTTTTTTTAAAATGATAATAATTTTAAATGCTTTAGTATTATTTTTTTTTAAGAGAAAAATAAGTATTGCATATTTTTAAAATACAATAGTACAAAGTAAATTATGTAAACAATATGCATAGTATATTTTTTGTTTATTGATTAACTGAAATATATTAATGATTACACGTATATCATACTAAAGTAAGGCTTAAAGAAGAATAGATTATGATTAGTAAACATTGTGTGATAAATACTAAAATCTAGTACTGAATTTTGGATAATATTTTGTGTAACATCTTTGACTTTGCAAGATGAAATTTTTTTTTAATATTTTGAGAAATCCATACTCATTATAAAATTTTGTTTTCTATAGAATGTTTTCTAAGTATGAATTTTTAAAATAAGATAGTTTAATAATATTAAGGATAAAATGCTGTTGCTAATAAAGTAGATAAATATATTTGTAATAAGTTAACCATAATGAGAAACCAAATAGTAACATTTTTTTAAAATTTTGTCCTAAATCTAAATAAAGATATAATTGAAATATAAATTATTTTTTTTATAACCCGGTAGATCAAACTGTAAAATAAAAAAAATTAAGGATATCCACTGTAGTGTAAATAAATTGTTTATTTATTTGTTATTAGTAGTAAATTTTGTTAAATTTTGTAATTTCAAAAATTTTGTGTCCGAGTTATTTATTTCTCCATATCGCTGCATGAAATCACGATATATGCATAATAATTGAAACAAATATATAATTTTGCACAAAAGATAAATAGAGAATTATTTTAAGAATTTTAAATATTTTATTGGTATTCATTATAATTAAATAATCATAATCTTACATTATTTTATTGGACATAAATTAGTTATCACAATATCATATTAAATTATATGCTATCAGTTGCCACACATATTTTGTTTGTCAGATTATTAAAATGCTACCACGTATTTATTATATCATTACATAAAGATGTAAGATCATATTATATTATTTCATTATTTTATTATGGTAATAAAAGTATAGTAAAAAGAAAAGATATACAGAATTAGTTAAACAATGAAGAATATTATTACTGTTATTTATTGTTATTAGTTTCAGTGTAGTAGATTATGACATAAAATCCCTTCTCATATTTTACTACCATATTTTTTAAAATTAACTAAGAATAAACTTTATGAATCTGAGATTATTTTATTTGAGCTAGATTATTATTAAATAGAATATTAGGACTTAATTATTAGTTTAATCTTAGTGAGTAGAAGTTATTAAAGTCGTAAGAATACTATGAGTTTGTTATTTGAAATAGTAATAAAGAGGGGATAGTGTTCTTATGCCATTGAGGTAGTATCCTATGGGATATTGGCTCAATGTAATCTATCTTGTCACCTGTATTATCACTTCAAGTCTCATGAAAATATTAAATATTTATTTAATTTATTTTTATAAACTGAACCTTATTCGTATTTTAAATTTGAGCTAGTGAAATATTTTAATTTTAATGCTGAATATTTTAGTTATTAATTATTAACTGAGATAGAACCGGTTTTATTTTATATCATATACTATTCTGAAGTGAGGATGCACAAGAGACAGGTCAGAATATATATATATATATATATATTTCTGCTATAAGTTAAAATGTATACCCCTTATGTATATATCCTATTTTGTATGTGTACATAGTAATATATGTGTATATAAGTAATTAAAAATATGAAATATTCTTTTAAGTGAAAAGTTTATCATTTTTACTTTGATTGGACATTTTTTATTTAAAAAAATGCTTATCAAAATCATATTGTAAATGAACTTCACTTAACACATATAATTTTATTTTAAATCAATTTCACACATATACTGTATATATCATCATTATCAACAACCATTATCAATCCACTGCAGGATAAAGGTCTCTCCAAGTTCAATCCATCTTCTCTGATCTTTAGCTTCTTTTCTCCACATCACCCCTGCACACTTTCTTATTTCATCCATCCATCTTACATATGGTCTTATTCTGGGTCTTTTACAATCTCTTGGAAACCAGTTTAAGATTTTAATTGTCCATCTATTATCATCTCTTCTAGCAATATGTCCAGTCCAACTTCAGTCTTTTAATTTTTTTAATGATGTCAGTAACACCTGTTTGTTCTCTTACCCATATATTGCATTTTTGATCCCTTCTTGTTACTCCCAACATGCATCTCTCCATATTTCTTTGAGTGGTCTGAACTCTCTGTATTGCTCTTCTGTTAAGTGTCCAAGTCTCAGATCCATAAATAACTGGTAAAACACATTTATTAAAAACCTTTTTCAAACACATAGGCATATTTCCTTTTAGTATCAAGTTATTTCTACCAAAAGCACTCCAACCAAGTTTAATTCTATGATCAATTTCATCCATTATGTTTCCATCTGTATTAATAATCTGACCAAGGTATTTGTAACTTTTAACTTCTTCTAACACATCATAATTAATCTTTAATTTCATATTTTGAGAAAATCCATTAAACATTACTTTAGACTTTTTAACATTTATCTTTAGTCCTACTTTCATCTGATAACTCCTGCAACATTTCCTGCAGATTTAAAGCATTATTTGCAAAAACAACTACATCATCTGCAAAATATAAATGACTTAAATAATATCCATAACTTTCACTTCTTTAGCTTCCCATTTTAATCCACAAAATACTTCTTGCAGCACTACTGTAAAAAGTTTTGGAGATATGGAGTCACCCTATCTTATATCCTTCTCAATGTTGACTTTCCCAGTATCATATAATCTAATTGTTGCTGTTGTATTTTTATGAATATTCTTTAAAATATGACAATATCCTGGATCTATACATTGATGATCCAATGCTTTGATCACTGAAGAAATGTTTATAGAATCAAATGACTTTTCATAATCTACAAATCCAAACCATAATGTCAACTCATATTCATTTGTCCTTTCTATAATTTCTCTCAATACCTGAATATGATCTACTGTACTAAAACCACTTTTAAATCTGGTTGTTCTCTTGGTTGGTGGATATCCAATGTTCTCTGTAGATGAGTTGTAATTATCTTTGTAAAATTTTTGTATAAAACTGATAAAAGGCTGATAGATCTGTAATATATATATCACTAGACATTCCTGCAGTAAGTTAATATGTATGCTGTTTATGTATATATCACATTTAGTATGTGTACTTATATATTCATAAGAAATCAGTAAATAACTTAATGTATCCTACCATTTTCATAGACATTTTACACAAATGTACAAAATATATATTGAACTTGATTACATTAAATATCAATTTTAAAATGTTAAAAAATGTTATTAAATTGAAAGAAAAAATCTTTATAGAGCCCTGTCATGAGTCAACTAATAAACAGATTTTTTTAACTTTAATGAAAGCATTTAATAATAACTTGCTTTAGCAAAGAATGTCCTGAATATGATTTTAAAAATGGAGGCTTCTTTATTTCAATGCTGTTTATGGCTTTTTTATTGTTGTCTTTTTTACTTTATTTTTTTATAAACCTCAATTTATGTTTAAATATTAACATATAACAACTACATCTTTCTTCATATATATTAAACTTTTCTATATACTCTCCTCATATACACTTCAATGCAATTTTTATATATTTTCTCCTTGAATATGTTTAAATGTTGTAGCTCTAATGAAGACTGCAGGACAGTTGAAACTGTAATGAAAATAAAGGAGGAATTATATAAAATTTGCATTCAAGTATATATGAGGAGAGTATATAGAAAAGTTTAATATATATGAATATAACAACTGGACATTAACAAATGTGAATTATAGATCTGGAATATGAATATATTGTAATGGTACAGAAAATATAGAGGTGTACCTGGGATGAGGGGAATCATTTTTTACTCGAGGTCAGCATGTAAAATTTAGTATACAGTAATGTAAAGTAGTATAAATAAATAATGAGCATGAGAGATCAATCTGTGAGATCACCCTGAGAGATCAGCTCAGCTAACTGTCTTAATTGTAAACATAATTAACTATAAGTTTACCAGCATTATAAGCAAGTATAATTCATTCATTATCATGAATGATTAACAATAAAATAAAACAACAGTCAATCTTGTGACTGGATTTGAAATGGTTCAGGCTAACTATTTAGCTCTTATCATCTTGGGGTAATTATTTAGATATAATTTGGATGCACAAATTTAAGTGCTAATCGATCAGAACATATAGCAATAAAACACTAATGCTGGGATATTTAAAATATGCTGATCATCATCAATCCTTTGGCCACTTAGTACCATTAATATACTGTCTAACTATTAACTTAATTTTTACTAAATATTAATCTAAATAAAATGTAGTGCATGGACTTTGAGGGATATCCTGGTTGAGGGATATCCTCCTTGCACCAACCAGGATTATCATCACCAACTGGATGCCCATAAACACTAATACACACCTCTTTCATATAATAGACAGTTATGCATGAATTTAGCTCAGAGAACACAACCTCTATATTGTGAACAAGGGATGATGCAATACATAATATTGTAACTCTAATTTTAACAATAATATATCAGTTTATTAATAACAATAAAAAATGAAAACTAAGGTCTCCAGAATATGGCTATACATATATAAATTCACTTTCTGATTTTGATTAATATATAAAAAATATGCTATCATATTGTGATTTACATATATGTTCCAATAGGTTTACATAAAACACTTATGTATCAGCACACAGACATGTGGTATAATATAAAATGAACATTTGAATTGTCGTATAACAATAAAAGTGATTAATTTTGATTTATAAACACCTTGTAATGGGTTTATATAAAACACATCTATATATCAACCACAGATATGTGGTATAATAATTTATTAACATATTTGAATTCATAAACCCATAAATGAAACTCATTTTTATAATACGTAATTAATGACTTATTAATGTACATTTGGTACACATGGAAATGTATGTGCACACTGACATTTATATCATGTTTCAATTGTCCAAATAATAAAATTATTAAAAATGTATTTTCTCACAATTAATTTCATGTTGAACTATACATAAAATTCATAAAAGTTCTTTTTCCCCCTTTTTTTTAAAAAAAAAGGTAAAATCAGTCTTTGATAGGTTACTGTTGATTAATTATAAATATCTTTAAAAAATACTCCAGCAAATTTTTTTGTTTTCCAATCGAGAAATATGTTTGAGTTTATGAATCAATCCTTTAGTTTTTGATTTTTAATTCAAGGAAAAATTACTCGTTTTACTTTCAAATTTTAAATATCATTTTCACTAAAGAAATTATTTAAAATGTTATTCTCAATATATATAATACTATTCACCTGCTGTACTTCATATATATATATTTATTTGTGCTTCTTTGCATACAGATAAATCAGCATATGTATAAACTAATTCTCTTGGTGAGACTGGCTTATAGTTATCATCAGGAAAGGTATAATGAGATAACTGTTGGCCTGCAGTGATCTCTTTAGTCTAGGATTGGATAGACTTAATGCAAGCAGCCATCTTCATCCACATTTGTGCAGGCTAATGAACACAGAAAAGTTGGGTCTTGCTTCCATATGAATCATAACTCTATAGTGAATTAGCAGCCACCACTGGATCCACTGTCCCTTCCTTTCAGTTATATATTTATAGTAGTTTCTCTATAACTCTAGGAAAACTAACTACCCCCTTATCTTTTTATCAACTCTTTTTATAGTTAGGGTGGAGTGGAAAAATAGATTCTAAAAAATGTTTTTTCTATGATCAATTTCTATCTTTTCAATTCACTTTAATCCTTGTAAAAGCAACTTTAAAAGTTTATTAAAGTATGATGTACAAGCTTAATTTTAAAAAAAATCTAAAATAAATAGTTCACTTTAATCCTTATAAAAGCAACTTTAAAAGTTTATTAAAGTATGATGTACAAGCTTAATTTTAAAAAAAATCTAAAATAAATAGTGGAATTTTATAATTATCAGTAGATCTATTTTAACACAAAACATGCTTTTTTAATTTCAAAATCAGAATTAATAAAATATTAATTAGACCTTTTTAAATATTTAATTTATAATTTTATTTTAAATTCAAGATTATTTAATCTTTTACTGTTATTCCAATAAAATATAGAAAATAACTACAAAGGTTTTTGATTGTATTTATTTCTACTTTTCCTTTCAACTTTACATATATATATGCACACACATTACTATGTTGTTGTATGACATGAAACCCATAACAGTTTCAATACATTAAAAACTTTTTTTTATAAAAAAAAGTATACTAGTAATTCAGAAGCTTTTTACTAGAAGCCAATGCAAATTTAAATATATCTTAACTGGTCATACAAAAAATATAGTAAAAGAGTATGATTTTTAAAATAATGTTAAGGAAAAAAATAAAAACATATATTTGAACATTTTCAATATAGTAATAAAATCATTAAAAATATAGGTGTGTATTATTATCACTACCATTTTTCTTTTTTGTCCTCTGCATTAATTATTAACATATATAATTATACTTAACATATTTGGTGTATTGAATGTTTCTTATATAATTAAGTAAAGGGATTTGAACTTAGGATTTTTCAGCTATTCATCCTTCACTCTATCTCAAACAATCAACACACAAGACTATGTACACGTGAAAAAGATACATGATTCCCAATATCCATATTTTGTGCGGAACTAGCACTTGTCATCTGGGCCAGATCATAATCTCCCACACATATATACAATCAGAGCTTGGTTTATATTAAGATAGCAATTTCTTAAACTTTAATGGGCAGGCTCCAATTTTCTCACTCCTACAACTATTCAACCATCCATTTCATCGAAAAACCGATGATGGAATGCTCAAAACCTTTGATGGATTTGATATTGCAGTCATACCCATGTAGGCATTACATCAGTCTAAGCCTTCATATTTTCCAGCCATTACATATCCATATATAAACAAGAGAGTAATATCAAATCCACCAAGGGCTTTGAATATTCCATCATTGGTTTTTCAATGAAATGGAAAGTTGAATAGTTGTAGTGGTGAGAAGATTGAAGCCTGTTCATTAAAGTTTAAGGAATTTCTATCTTAATATAAATTGAGCTCTGATTATATATATGTGTAAAATTATGATCTGGCTCAACTGATGAATGCTGGTTCTGACCAAAATATGTATATTGGGATCATCTACCTTTTTCACATTATGTTGTCATATGTGTCAGTTGTTTAAAATGGAGCGAAAGATGGATATAGACTGAAAAATCATAAGTTCAAATTTCTCTCATTACATATATAATTATAATTAATATTTTTCTTTTCCATTTTATACAATGCAAATATATTTTCTTTAAATATCTTTATTTTTTAATGGTATTGATTGTCTAGCAGTCTTCTTCAATGTTGCAAAATATTTAAATACATATAGCTACATAGAAAAAATATAAAAGAAGTATAATTATAGAAATGATATAATTACCATAAAACATTTTATTTCTATGTAGCCATATATATTTAAACATTTTGTAGCTCTGAAAAAGACTACTGGATGGTCGAAACTGTAAGGAAGTAAAATTATTTGAAGAATATACTGTTTACATTGTTTAATGTAATTGCAAATGTTATATATAGAGCTCGCAAATATGCTCTTAACAAGCTTTGAGAATATCCCCAACCCCAGACTGGTTTCTGCTATTGGTGTCGTCACTGAGGTGCTAGGATATTCAAACATTAGATTAAAAATACCAGGACAAGCCCAGAACTTTATCTAATGTATAACTATTAAGTAGAAAATCTGAAATTTTCAGACATCCATATGTCTTCCAATCCAGCTGTCTAATTTAAATAGCCATATGGGCCTGAACTAAGTTCAGGTATTGTAACAGTCAGAATCATCTATCTCGCTAACACACTGCAGAATTCAAACCCCAGACAAAGAAACTGAACATTCTAGGAGGGGTTGCCTTCTAGATATACTAAGTTTGAATCTAAAGTCCAAATTTCACAGCGCCATCTACATGATAATGCATCTGATGCCACTATTAGTATAACCTTTGACCAGTGCCTGGTGGTCAGGGAGAAACAAAAGACTCTATACTAAAAGAAGCTTGGGTGGCTAATTAACATCTATGGATTTACAAAAGAAATGCAGAAAATATATATATATACCGAGGCAGTGATAGGAATCAATAAAATAAGATATCACATTTAGTTTTAAATAATTTCACAAAATTTATTTATATAAATTATATATATAATGCCACTGTCTGCTTATATGAGACAGGGACGCGTATTAAATAATTGTTGGCATTATATTTCAATAAATGACAAAAGGTTTTAAAACAAAATGATATATTCTATTCCTTGGGTTAATAGCATTACGATAATGTGCTTGATGAGATAGGAACATGTGTGAGGTGCTTTGAACAATTATACAAGTCTAAGAAAATATTTGAAAATTAAGTGTTCTAAAATATTTATTGATTTCGAGAATAGCACGGACAAAAGCTTACTAAGCAACAAAGTGGGAATGTGATCAAAGCATTTATTTGAGAATAATAATAATAGAGTTGCATTGGGAGGTCAGTATTGCTGATAATGAATATATTAAAGTTGGAGGGTGTGACACGTTTAAGTCACGGATGCTTTGTAAAATAAATATAAAATAAAACAATATTGAAGATCCAGAATAATTACGGAGGGCATCTCGCTGCTAACCCGTAGGAAAGTATTTTGATGAACAGCCGAAACTTAGTGACTGGGTGACGATTGCGTTTAATTCCCAGGTGTGTCATTTGGGGACACACTCAGCCTGGAAACCACAAAAAGGTGAAGAGAACGGTCTTAGCCGTGTAAAGAATTCTTGGAAAAATAAAACAAAGTGGTCTCAACAACCAATTCACTTACCAGCAATACGAGACTAGTGTATATAAAACGTACTGAATGGGTTTTACTTGGATTAAGAGAAATGCCCAATCAAATTCCCAGAAATTCATTTAAAAGGGTCCGCACATTCTTGACATCAATGATGTACTTTGTAATTAAAGTAGAATACGGTAATTAAAATAGGAAAATGCATGCTTGCGGGTTTGAAAAGTAAGTATAGATTTATATACGCAATCATGCATTAGGGGACACATTTAATCATAGACCTCGCACATACTCTCATATTAGATTAAGATCAATAACATGTAGATTTTTAAACTATGTGATTATATGATATATTAAAGAAAAGAATCGCCCTCGAACGAGTGATTTGCAAGATAATAAAAATTGGAAATTATTTAGAAATTTAAAATATGCCTTTATAGCGGCGTCTTAGTTTCAACAAAAGGAATAATTCACTCGGTCAAAGGCAATTCTGACACATTATCATAATAAAATAAAAGAAAGCTTTATAAATAGAAAATCTTAACCCAAGGATAGAGAGCAAAATGTTGAGTATATTTAAACACGTTAAAGAAATACATAATGAAGTTATGTGAGATATAAGAAAAACAATTTTAAATAGCTATAGCATGTTAGTTAGGAATCAAGAGCTCTTGGGTTAATTTAGGGTTACCTCTGGAGAAGCATTTTTAGGCAGATTGATGGTCAGCAGGTTTTTATATAATTTAACAGCAAAATCTGGAAATGTTCATATTTTTGGCAGCGGCAGCAGCAGTTCCGGGGTTCCCTGTGTGATAACTTCCGATGGTCTACGGCAGCAGATGCCCATTCCGGAGAGAAATAGCCTTCTCGCGCTCTACTCTGTCATGTCAAGATTTACAAATTACTAGAATAGAACTCAGAATGATTTCTCTTAGAAACATTAGAATACAAACTCCAGAACAAAAGAAAACCCTTCTTTTTATAGTAGATGTTAACAATAGAACTGCCCTGGAGCATTACAAAAATATATCAGACTTATCAGCTGTAATTAAATCTATCCGAATGTCTAAAGGAATTCAACATTAATTAATTTCTTTTGTTAATTTCCCTATCGACATTCGAATTACAAACTAGATTTAATTAAAAATTACTTTTACTAATTAAAGAAAACCTTAAGTGGACATCTGCTGTTTTTAGATAAACTTATATAATATTAACTAATTAAACCATTGTCCCCCATTTATTTTAAAGAAATATTTGGAATGACTTTTATTAAATTAAACGAAAATTATTTTACTTTTAACTTGCAATATTTGAATCTATTTACTAAACGAATATTTACTAAATGAATTTTATTTTAAATCAAAATATATTACGATGGTAATATATTTGTAAATAGATTCAAACAAAATAACTTTAACAATTTATAATTTTGATATGTTTTAAAATGCATATCATAGTGTATGCGCAATTACGACTTATATAACCTACTTTTTAATAAATCAAAATTATATGAACATATATATAATCTATAATCTTTTATTTATTTGGGAATGAGCTATATATATAATATGAGCATTGTACTTGTGGTTTAAAATTAGGCAGGATTTCAGTATATAAGCTTATTGCAGACACACTACGATAGATTGGAGTTCAAACTAAGGTATGAGGGTAGAAATAGATGAGAAAAGGTGAAACGAAGATCTGCAAAGCAGACCTTACTATTTTAGTATACCATATATTAATAGCTTTAGCAATATAAAATCACCAAAGCCTTAATAGCAAAAAGTCAGATGTCATATGACTTAATTTAATAAGCTTGTATTTACAAATGTTATATATAGAGCTTCAAAATAAGCTCTTAACAAACTTTGAGAATATCCCAACCCCAGATCATTTTCTGTTACTGGCATCATCAGTCTCATATGTAGATAGCTGGATTGAATGAAATATGGATGACTGAAAATTTCAGATGTTCTATTTAATAGTTATACATTAGATAAAGTGCTGGGCTTGACCTGGTATTTTTAATCTAATGTTTGAATATCCTAGCACTTCACTGAAGACATCAGTAGCAGAAACTGGTCTGCAGTTGAGGATATTCTCAAAGCTTGTTAAGAGCTTATTTTGCGAGCTCTATATGTAACATTTGTAAATATAAGCTTATTAAAGTAGGTCATGTGACATGTGATGATTTTTTTTTGTAATGTGGTTGCAAGTAAAAATGTACAATATATTACAAATAAATCTAGATAAATGTATATTATTAAGAGAAATAAGTTTTATTACGCCTTCCTTGAATTTACAATTTGCTTTATTAAGTGATACTCAATTTTTAATAGAATTCTTTCCATTTACTTATTATCAGATTTTGTTTGCCTGAAGGTTTGTGATGATGGTATTTTAGGTATGACAATATGCTGGACTATTTCTATTTAGAAAATTTTAAAGTTTGTTTAAATTTATCCAAATACAAACAGCTATTATTGTTTAAATTTATCCAAATACAAACAAGTATTAGTAATAACACACAAGTTAGTAAATAACAGACTAGTAGATTACACAACATTTTGATTCATATTTTTCTTTACCCTTCTACAGGTGCTGCATAGGAATCAAACTAGCATCTTTAATCCATTGATAAAAACAACACTAACTAACAGCTATTCTGTTAAAAGCAACAAAAATCAGAAGAAATCACAACTGAGTCTCATAATTAAGTGTATGAAATTTCTACTGATGGTTGTATCTGACAGGGTAGCTCAGTTCATTAGAATGTTGCCTCAAAATTCAGTATTCGAGAATCTAAAGATGTAACATTGACTCCTGTGTGAATGGAGAATAATATCACTTATGAAGTTGTATAATCTACTAATCTGTATTGTCTAATTTGTTTGTTATTAAAACAGTAGTTCTGGACATTAAACATTTAATGATAGATAATGGAAATAGCCCAAAATATCACATCAGATTCATTTAGGTTTATAATTTTGCTTTAAAATTAGAATTCTAGAATAAATTGCATTAAGAAGCAGGAAAGTAAAGGCAATGTACAAAAGCTAATAGTTAAATGTTATTATTTGATTACAGTACTCTTTGTATGTCTTTGGGTAAAGAATTTAATCAATCTACATGAGTGCATACATCATACAATTTAAACAAAACATTGCAAATTACAAACTAAAAATGAAACAAAAACAGCATAAGACCTAGCACTTTTTATCGGAATCAAAATCATAAATTTTTACATGTTAAAAGTAAAAAAAAAGGTATTTTTGATTATAAAAAGAAAGTATTGTTTACGAACTCTACATAACATGCCTATATTGATCACTCTGGCTTGCACTGAGTAGCGATACTGTATGAAGAGTTTTGCTTTTGTGCGTTTACAAACTTTTCTGTTATCTTAATATTAATGATAATCATTTATAAGAATGATCATAAATATTATCAAACTAACATTTTCCTTCTTTTTACAGACAATTTGCCAATGTTTATATTGGTTGGGGTTTAAAATATATCTTCGACAACTATTCTCCTCCACCAATTCCCAGTTTTATGGAAGAGTTTCCTGTTGGTCCTCTATTGACTGAAACATCTGATCCTACTGTTGCAGAGGAAGAAGCAGTGAAGGCAGCTCTGCTAGCCAGCCAAGAGGAAGAGGAGGAAGAAGAAGAGGAAGAGGATGAAGAAGATGATGATGACTGAAATTAAAGCAAATGTTTGTTTGTTAATCGTTTTACATGTTTGAAAAAGTGCATCCATTAAAAACATTAAACATATCTCAACAATCAACAAGATCCATATTTCAGTTATTTATCAACACTGCATTTTATAAACATAATCATTAAAGTTATTCATTATTATTTATGCTTTTCTTTTATTGTTTAATAAAATATTTAAAATATAAGTAAACATTTAAATTTTTAAGTAAACATCATTAGACAAATCATTCATTAGACTAGAGATTATCCACTTAATACATTACAGAAATATTATTTATTAAGTGGATAATCTCTAATTTAATGGATGTCTAATAAAAATTATTAATAAATTTTCATTAAGTGGTTTGTATCAAAGTTGTGAGGGCACCAAATTTGACACTTATTAATTAAATTGTAGAAATTGGCTCTCTCTCTTCTCTCTCTCTCTTCTCTCTCTCTCCTCTCTCTCTCTCTCTCTCCTCTCTCTCTCTCCTCTCTCTCTCTCTCCTCTCTCTCTCTCCTCTCTCCTCTCTCTCTCTCTCTCCCTCTCTCTCTCTCCCTCCCTCCCTCCCTCCCTCCCTCCCTCCCTCTCTCTCTCTCTATATATATATATATATATATATGGTCATATGTTTATGATTAGATCTTTCTACGTGGTGTTAAAAGTAGTTAGAAACTAGTCCCTATTTTGTGTAAAAATGGTGTAGTGAAAATTACACTACAGGAGTATTATTCATTAAGTGAATAATGCCTAGTCTAATATATGACTAATAAAAATTATTAATATACTTCCATTAAGTATTTTGTATCAAAACTGTGAGAGCAGTAAGCTTGATATATTAATTAAACTGTAGTAATTAGCTATGGAACAATGGTAAAGAAATGTGTGAAGAGATCATGATCTGGACTGACTGATGAGTGCAGGTTCAATGCAAATGTGCATCTTAGGGCTCATATATCTTTTTCACATGTCTTTGATCATGATTATGATTACACTTCTCCATATGATGCTAAAAGCAGAGAGAAAACAGTTTCTACCTTGTGTGAGAATGGTGTAACGAAAATTACGCTACCGAAATATTATCATTAGACAAACAATCTCATTACTCCACATCTGGATCAGTGGAGAATTTCAATTGGCTGATCAAAAATAAAGCACACACATATATAAATATGTCATATGATTTCTGTAAATATGTCTTCCAAAAACAAACAAACACATCCTGTGTGATTAAAAGAAATTTCAAAGTAAACAACATCCGAAATTAAAGTCAGGTTTCCACTCTTAAGACACCGACTATTATCAATGATTATCCAGTAATAATGGATTATTCATCAAAGTCTCCATTACTTCAAAAGTTTGCTGGAAAAAAGATTTGCAAACATTATAATGCTGACATAACTTGTACCAAGCATATATAAAATTCAAAATCATGAATCAAACTACTAGATGCATTAGTTGAAGTGTAACTGGGATGATAATAATTGCCATCACTGGTGTAATTTCGAAAGAATATCAACATTGTATACAATGACTGACTCAAATCTTTGGATTTATTAATGTGAATCAAGTCATGATAAGAATATTTGAGTAAACAAGAATATTCCATTAATATTTGGGGGAGCAGTGGGATGATTTAAGGAACCATTAATCTAATTATACATAATTTGGTTACTCCTGTATCAAAGGCATTGAACTGGCTATATATAAAGGTCATTGAAATAATAGTACAGTCAGAATAAAACACACTTATGATACTTATTAATGTATAAGGGAGTCGAACTCAGACTTTCACATGACCCTCAACTCTCCATGCCATCTCATATTACTGACCCACCTGATCACACACATTGAAAAGATAAATAATCATCATTATACATATTTCAGTAAAGGTTTACTATAGCGGCTTCAAAGAAGCTGCTGTATATGTTGTTGGCCCTCTATTGTTTAAAATTTAAACTAAATTATTTTAAAATCTTACATATATGCTACTATATTACAAATAAATTAAAATTTAATCAAATGTAGAAGATAATAAAAAAAAACATTAACCTTTTTAAAGAATTTGAATATTGGATTAATTACACGACGTTAATTAAAAGAATTACTTTTAATTTCTTTGAAAGTTAAGAATTTAAACTGTCTACAACTTAAGAATTTAAACTATCTACCTGTTATTTCCAACGCAAATATCACAGGGGGACTATATGGAGAAGTCATTGAGTCTTTGGTGGTATAGAGAGAGCATCAAGAAAGTGCTTCTTGACAGAAGTTGCAGACAAGATGGCTGATACACTGGAGGGCCTGATACAGCGGTTCATTTTACCAGGTACGCACATTATTTCAGATGGCTAGGCTACGTACAATAACATCAGCAGTCTCAACAATGGTGTGTATATGCATTCGGTTGTCGTCCATCAGGACTTCGTGCATCCCGAAGACCAAGACATACACACCCAGAATATTGAAAACATGTGAATGAGAGCAAAGCGTAAGCTGAAATTCCAATCTGGCACTAGCAGAGCTTTGTTTTCATTGTGCCCTCCGGAGTAGATACAGCAATACCGCTTTTTTCTCCAACTTCCTAGTGTGTATAGGACATAATTATGTTTAACTGGTAAATATTTTTTTTTTTTATCTTTTACATTTGATTAAATTTTAGTTTATTTGTAATATGGTAGCATATATGTAAGATTTTCAAACAATTTAGTTTAAATTTTAAACAATAGAGGGCCAACATATATATAGCGGCTTCTTTGATGCCGCTATAGTAAACCTTTACCCATATTTCATACTAAACCCTTGCGATCATCAGTTGGTCCAGATTACTATCTCAATACATATATACAATCAGTGCTCAGCTTTATATTAAGATAACCAATCTTCATACTTTAATGGACAGGCTTCAAACTACTTCAACCCATAATTCTTCAGTCTTCCATTTCATTGAAAGTCTGATGATGGAATGTTCAAAACCCATGCTAGTGCCAAAGTTGTCACCCTACCCATGTTGATATTAGTCATTCTGTCCATCATATACAGAAAAATAATCCATTTATATATGTGGGGGATGGGCAGATCTTTAACACACTATATTTCAATATGTTAATTAAATACACTATACAGGTTTACACACATCTGCACATATGTAATATATAATGGATTCAAACTCAGACTTTCACATGACTCTCAACTCTCCATGCCATCTCATTAATAAAAATGAAGCGAACCATATTTAAGGGAATTATTGATGTGCCATTAGTAAAGCATTATCAGTCAATTACTTTCCTTCTTTTGGGAGAGCAATTTTCTTTATCTTAATTAATACTAAAGTAATTACAAATAATGACCTCAAGTGCATTTACTTAAAGTTTAAAGAGAGAAGCATAAAAATAAGTCTTTATAGATTTGAGTAAGGAATTAATTTTTTTTTGATGTTAAGATAAATGAAAAAGATTTAAAAAGTCAAAGACCATCCATTAATAGCAGTTGCATTATATGGATACTATATTTACGGTCCAACCAAGAGTGTACAAGCAGGTCTTAAAAATAATGCAGACATCCAGACAGAATTTGAAAAAAAACTGAACTGATCTTATGTTCAGTCACATGACATGGTTTCTGACTTGGAGTTAAGAGTTCATCAATAGTATTAGTGCCAAATAAATCAAAATATGCCAGTTAAAAGAAAAATTAGTCAATGGTCTGAACAAGATGGTTCCTAGAAAAGACTTCACATAGACAATACTGGTCTTTGACAAACAATTTGTCATTGAGGGCGCCACTTTCCAATTTGGTGGAAATTGATCTGACTTTCAGAAAATAGTTCCAATGGAGGCACTAAGGAAGATGTTATCCATACACTTGCTGTTGGATATTGTTTTTCAATAATGGAACAGCTTTTCCAATAAGGAATTCGAAATGAAATAACCTTCAGTGTGTATTGACATCATATTTTATCTAGTGACTAATAGGAGGTGAGCAGAAGTTTCAGGTAACTAAAAATAACCTCCAGAATTAGCTGGTTATTTAGTTAAAATGTTGATGGAACAGCACTAGTGCACACAAAAAAGGATCAATCTCAAATCAAATGTCCTCTCTAAATAAGAAATACAGAAGTCCAAAAACATATCAAAACTGGTATTAAAGTCTTTTACTGACTGTCAAAAAAAGTCTCCATCTACATTATATCTAAAAAAAAGTCAACATGTAAGTAGTAGTGTAGATTCCAGGAAGGCAAAATCATTAACGTCATCAAAAACAGCTTCACATTGGCCACACTAAACCTGGCTCCTCCAGAAGGGAAATGGATCATTTTAGTCAAAAAACGCAGCACATAAAGATAATTCAGCACAATAAAATCGCAGTAGATACCCAGATACAAATTTTTTAATGTTGGATCATGAATCATAAGCCAATCAGAAAGTAGTGGAATTGCTACCAAAAGAAGCAATCGAAGAAATGATTGACCTCCAAAACAGTTGTCAGATTATTATTTATCTGTAAATGAAATTTATTATTTTATTTCTTTTTATTTTTATGTCTAGGTGAAGGAATGTAGAAAATCTAGCCAATTATAAGTGCCAGGTACGCTAAATAAGAAAACTTTTATGTATAAACATTTTCGATATTGAAAATGCTTATATGTCGACACTGAAACTTTTTTTTATTTAGCATTTCTAGCGCTTAGAATTAAACTAAAATATCGAAAGCTCTTATACATCTATACTGAAGCTTTTCTTATTTAATGTTCCTAATGCTTAGAATTAGTTAAAATTCATGCAAGAGAAATTTATCAGTATACATATAACTTAGCTAACTAGTTTAGCTGTCTTAATTTAAATGAACTAGCCTAAAGATCTTTTTTTTTCATATGTCATAGCATGGGCCGGGAGGCGAACCCATAACCGTCTGCAACCAACTACTTGCTTGCAAGGCGGCTGCGATGACCTCTCGGCTAACAATGCTTGACAGCCCAAAGATCTTTAAAACCAAGGATTCTGCACTTTACAAAATAAATGGATGTTTGTCTACTCACAAATATGCTTTAATAACAACGAAAGATTAATGCATTTTATGGAGTAAACAAGTACTATTAATATCAAAAAAACTGCATTTCTTCTTAAGTCTTTGTTCACTATATTAAAGACCTGCAATTTAACAATGCAATAATTCGGCTTGGAAATGAATATGTCCATTATAACCAATGGGAGGCAAACAATAATTGTATTATGGATAATAGTAATGATCATGTAAATCAATTTGTGACGTTACGTTCAGAAGAAAGTAGTAATTCTGTTTATTTGATGTACTATCTTTTAACTCTTTATATAGATGTTTTCCTTGTGAAATATTTCAACACTATAGTTTTCCTGAAGGTTTGTGATGACGATGTTTTAGTTGCGTTTATATATTGGACTATTTCCATCATCTAATATGGGTATTGAATATTTTTTTAAAAAAATTAACTTTATTTAAATATTCCAGATACATTCAACTGTTAGTTACTAACCTATATGCTAGTACTAAATACATTCAACTGCTCCCAAAAGCTGTTAATACAAATACAAATAGCTAACTAAAAATATTAAAACAGCTGAGCGCTTTCAAAGAATCTTGCCTTCATAATCATAGCTTGCTTACGTTTAAATTTATGCAAATATGCTAATTTGTATTTGTATTAACAGCTTTTGGGAGCAGTTGCGCCGCACACGCACTTGTGCTCGAATACATACATTTCCCAAAAGTAAAATTATTTAACTTAATCGGATAAATACATTCAACTGTTAGTTACTAACCTATATGCTATTACTAACAGTTGAATGTATTTGGAATATTTAAATAAAAGTTAAATTTTTCTAAAGACATTCAATACTCATATTAGATGATGGAATTAGTCCAACATATAAGTATTAACTTTAACACCATGTTTAATTATAGCTCTCTGGTGTATTCTCTTCTCTGTCATATCTTTTCAATGAAAACAACAATGAATATTAATATTTTTTATTTATCATTTATTAGAGTAGAGATCCTCTTAAGGAATAATATTTCTGTAGTATAATTTTCACACCACTACTCTCCACTTTTAAAATCTTGTGGAGGGGTGTATTCATAAACATATGATCAGACATATGAAAAAATCTATGACTCCCAAGATGCACATTTCATGCTGAAGCAGCACTCATCAGTTGACCCAGATCACAATCTCTTGCACATATCTTTGTTATTGTTCATTATATATATGATAAATATATGTGCAAGAGATTGTGATCTGGGCCTAGTGATTAGTGCTGGTTCAGCACAGAATGTGCATCTTGGATATCATACATCTTTACTCATGTTTTGATTACACCCTCCAAAAGTTGTTAGAAACCAGTCCCCATCTTGCATGAGGGCAGCATAGTGATAATTACACTACAGAAACCTTATCCATGAACTCAACAATGTTTTTGATATCATCATAGCTCCTCCTTCCCCATAAAAGCATATTCAAGTTCATGGTACTGTTTTAATAAGTTTTATAATGTTCATCCATTTTAGATATCTCATACAATGGTGATGAAGATTTTAAGAAGAAAACTCTGTAATATTATATTGAGCAACTTGAAGAATCTATTGATTTTTTTTAATGTGTCAAAGCATTGACCAGGAAGTGAACCCAGGCCAGCTGCTTGGAAGGCAACTATGCTAACCACTATGCCACCAATGCTTGACATGAAGTCTTATGATTTTGCGACTGTAGTTCTAATATTTTAAGGAGCAACTTTAAATTGATTTTTTCTAATGTTTTATGTTACATGATAGAGCGTCCAAGTTTCACATCTATACCGTAAATTAGATAAAATAACTTTATATGCAACTAATTTAGTTGCAGCAGTTATCTCACTGTAATGGAACATCTATCTCTTAATTAATTAAAAGCTGCAGCTTATTGGAATGTGGGCTGCAACTAAATATCAAAATCTACTATTCTATTATAAAACTACCAAGATATTTAAATTTGTAAAATTTTCAAATTGATTACCTTCCAAGCTAAAAGTTTTTTTTTTCTTCCACTATTGGTTGATAAAGAACTTACAATAATTATTAAACTAAAACTTTTAATATTTCATGTAAAACATTAAGTACATTCTGTAGATAATCATAGTATACCGCAAATCCAGAATCCACGATTCATCAGTGAGGAGCTTGGATATGATAGCACTGCATCTAGATCTTAGGATTTAACGCAACCCTCCAGCAGCCACCTTTTATCTTTACTTAACTACAACTTCTATCAGAATAAAATTGAAAACAATATTTCCAATCTAAGCTCATTAGCTTATATAGTTATATAGATCTGAACTCAGTTCAGTACCCACACATTTTGGTGTCTTTGGTTCTTTAATAACCATAGCTACCATTATCCTATTAGGCAGGATTGGCATTAAACCACTAAACATTATCTCTATTTTTATGCTTGCTCATAACTGTTATTAAAACAGGCAAAACTCCATAGTGCCATTCAGTGCAAGCCAGGGTTTTTGCATAAAATCCCTATCTAGTGTGTGCTCATTCAATATCCCCCAGTCTAGTTTCTATCTTGTGGTGAGAAGCTTGGATCTGAGAGCACTGCACCGAGATAGAATCTATTGCAACCTTCCAGCAGCTATTTTTTATCTCTACTTAACTACAAAACTACGAGAATAAAATTGAAAATAGTATTTCCAATCTAAGCTCATTAGCTTATATAGTCATATAGGTCTGAACTCAGTTCAGTACCTATACATGTTGGTTCTTTAATAACCATAGCCACCAGCATCCTATTCGGCAGGATTGGTATTAAACCAATAAATATCACATGATCACTACTTCTTATGCATATTCATAACTTATTAAAAGAGGCAAAACTCTCCATACAGCAGTGCCACTCAGTGAAAGCCAGAATAATCAATGGATGCCAGAAGGTTTGTGCATAAAATCACTATCTAGTGCCTACTATTTAAGCTAATGAGCTTAGATTGGAAATATTATTGTGTTTTCAATTTTATTCTCATAGTTTTGTAGTTAAGTAGAGATAAAAGGTAGCTGCTGGAGGGTTGCATTAGATCCTAAGATCTAGGTGCAGTGTTCTCAGATTCAAGCTTCTCACTGATGAAAGCCACAAGCCAAAAACTAGTCTGGGGCTATTGGATGAGTCGGCACTAGATAGGGATTTTATGCACAAACCTTCTGGAATCCATTGATTACTCTGGTTTGCATTGAGTGGCACTACTGTATGGAGAGTTTTGCCTGTTTTAATAAGTTATGAGCATGCATAAGAAACAGTGATCAGATTATATGCCACATATATGTAAAAGAGATAAATGATTTCCAATGTAGCTATTTTTGCTGAACTAGCACTCATCAGTTGTTCCAGTTCATCATCTCCCATATATATATAAGATTTGCTATCTTAATATAAACTGAACACTGATTATATATATATAATCAGTGTTCAGTTTATATTAAGATAGCAAATCTTCAAACTTTAATGGGCAGGCTTCAATTGCATACCTTATTTCAAACACTTTTTAGCAAATGGATATATACATTCATAATCTGATGCTTCAACTGTCCTGCAATCTTCCTCAGAGTTACTATGTAATGATAAATATCATTTAAAACCATTGATGATATTCCCTTAGATCATTTTTATAACAATAATACATTTGTATGTAATCATCTTTTGTCTCCAGATGGAAAACATTTTTCTATTAAAATTTAGTAATGAAATGCATTTTCACTAATATGTCTTTATCTGTTTGGTGTCTTTGATAAACTACTTTAAATGGAGTGGAAAAATAGATGGGGGATTTTCTGTGGAATTTAATTATTTATTTATTGTATCAAATCTCTGAAGAAGACTGCAGGACAGTTGAAATGTCAATTGTCTGTGTATATATATAAAACTTTTTTTTGTTAAAAAGTGTTTGAAATAATTATATTTATAATCAAAGATGATCTTATTTTCAATTTTAATTAATTTAAATTAAAAATTCCACCATAGAAATCTGTATTACGTTTTGATATTAGATTCATTAAGTCAAGTTTAACATCATTAATCTTTCATTAATCCAATGGAGAATTAAAAAAATAAAAGATGCTAAATTAGACTTTACAGAAAATCCAAAAGCATGTACTCTTTTTTGATTGGTTGATCTGAATTTTCAAACTTACAATCATCTATTTTTACCACTTCCTTCCATTGAAAGATTATTTTACCTAAGAGTAGTTATTATGAATTTTAATTCTATGATCTTTTCCCTTTTGTGGTAGGTGAGAAGGAGTCCTAAATAGGCTGCATAACCATACAATCTTAGCTCATCTAAAGCTCATGGTTAAAATGTAATTCCAACATGACTCAAGTAAAGAACACAACTAAGGACTTCCATTCTGCTTTCCTGAAGGTTTATGATGATGGTGTTTTAGTTGTATTTATATAATGGAACT
Source organism: Epiperipatus broadwayi (assembly GCA_028023455.1). Taxonomy (NCBI): domain Eukaryota; kingdom Metazoa; phylum Onychophora; class Udeonychophora; order Euonychophora; family Peripatidae; genus Epiperipatus; species Epiperipatus broadwayi. The sequence continues at coordinate 1,665,107 of JAQFVV010012508.1, read as the reverse complement.
ATTTACATTCAACTGTTAGTAATAGCACATCAAACAGGTTAATATATGCACAACTTTTTGAGTTATTATTCTTTCTCTTCTTCAGGTGTTGCTGGCCTGACCAGTGACAGTAGTAGCATGGGAATCAAACCTGGACCCTTAGATTCTTGAGTTTCTTGGAAGGATAATAGCTCAGTTGGTTAGAGCAAGGGTCCAGGTTCAATTCCCATGCTAGTACTGTCACTGATTAGGCCAGCAACACCTGAAGAAGAGAGAATAATACCTCTCAAAATGTTGTGCGTATATTAACCTGTTTGATGTGCTATTACCAATAGTTTAAGGTATTTGGAATATTTAAATAAAATTAAGTTTTTCTAAAGACATTCAATACTCATAATAGATGACGGAAATAGTCCAATATATAAATGCAACTGAGGACTTATAGTTTGTTAAACTTACCTCCAACATTGCATTCTTAATTCTCAAGAACTTGAGATTTAAAAAAATGAAAAAAAGAATTGGATTCAGAACTGCTTTGCATATATATAATTAATCAATTAAAATGTTGTTTCAGAAGTATTCGTCCACTATCACGATTATTATTGGAAAGTGACTGATGACATGAAAAATGCAGATGACTGGGCCCTACCCCAAGTCAAATGAATGAAAACATAAAGAAATGAGAGACAGATAGTTTGTATCTGAAACAGTATTTAGCCTTTGATGAAATAACATCCTATCCTATAAGGTAACAGGAGATATTCTTGGTCAGGCATTGTTTTTTTGTTATTCACAGATAAACCTCACATCTGAAAGCCATTCCAATATCTGCCATCTTTGTAACTCATCAGTAGTCAGAGTGTAGTACTGGATAAAGGAATTGTGGTGAATCAATGTATAAATAGTATCTAAAGCTAGACATAGGTCTAAATATGTGATAAACAAACTTGTATATATCAATAGCTAATATACACAGTGAATAACCAAAAACTTGGGTTGTGAGAAAACTTTTATTTCTTTATATTTATAAATAAAATGAAGTACTTAAGAATAGCAACCATAATAATAAAACAATGACTTGTAAAGGAGTATGACTACTCTAATTAAAAAAATTAAAAATTGAGATAAACTACGCTACAAATATGTTTTGTGATGACTATACCATATAATACTAAACTGTCCAATGGACTTTACTACTGTTACACAATGCTTTATTTACCACCCTTTTTTACAGTTTATCAATTGAGGCTAGGAGATATAAAGTTCTGAAGAAGATTGCTGGGGCAATCGAAACTGTAAAAAAGGGTGGTAAATAAAGCATTGTGTAACAGTAGTAAAATGCATGTACGGATTTAATATTATATGATTTGTGATGATTACACAATAATAAATCTATGAAACATAAAATATATCCTTATATAGAACATGGTCCATTTCTTCAGCAGAAAACTTTTCTTTCTAAAATACTTCAACAACATATCTGCCATATCTTCTCAGTGGAAACAGGAATTGCGCTTCTTTAGAATATTGAGATAATTCTTATAACATAGATGGTGTTTATCTCTTCCATAAAAACCATACTCAAGTTCACAATAAAATACCCATTTAGGAAGTCTTCCAATGTTTAGTCATTTTATATATCCAATCGTATAAAGGTGGGATTCTACAATAATGGACTCAATAGAATCACATTTAGTAACTTTGCCTTGTATTTTTAAAATTTTATAGAGCATCCTTAAATGAAACTTTTCTAATGTCTCAATATTGCATTGATAGGGTGTCCAAGTTTCACATCCATACAATAAATTAGGTATAATAACTTATACACACAGCAAATGTAATTGTAGTAGTTGTTTCCATGATGAAATACTCTATTTTTTAACTTGTAAAAAGTAGCAGTTAAGACAATGGAGTCTGGATTGTACCTCAACATATTAGTTCATCTTTGTATTTATAAAACTATCTAAAAATTTAAAATAGTTTATCTTCTCAAGTTAATAATCTTCCTAGCTAAACATTACTGAGGATTTCCTTCATTGTCTGATAAAAAACTGAATTTTTTTGGAACATAATTAATAAAACAGTGTTTATATGTTGCATTCAAAACGTTAAATACATTCTGTAAATTGTCTTTTGAATAGGCTAAAGTAATAGAGTTATCAATATATTCATATATATTGCTTATAATAACTTCTTTCATATACACTTTAATGCAAAAAATTATGAAGTAATGGTTATGTATTTATAACATTCAAATATTGTAACTCTGATGAAGACTGCTGGACAGTCGAAACTGTCAGGAAAATAAAAAAGTTTTATTAAAAAATTTTTGCATTAAAGTATATATGAAAGAAATTATTATAAGCAATATATATATATGAAGAAATGGAAAGAAAGTAAAGGAGAAGAATAAGAGTATATACTTGTAATAGTTATCAATATAATGTAAATCCAAAAAGAAGTTATTATTTTCATTTTTAAACAATTCAAATTAAAAATTCCATCATCAAACCAATATTGTATCTTGATCCTTGTCTTGTTAACCCACCTAAAAGATCATTGTTATAAAAATTGAAAACTGTTGGAGCAAAAGTACACATTTTTGTTCAATACCAATTTTCCTTGCAAATGCCCAATTTTGCACCTATAGTATTAATTTCTTCCTCTCATTCCATCAAATACTTGTATAATAACGTATTTTGGTGAACAATCTACTAACTTCAAACAAACACCACAGAACTGTCCTAACAACTGAATCAAATGCCTTGATTAAATCAACAAAAGCAATATATAAATCACCTATTTGTTCTTGAATTTTTTTTGCATTTACCTTACTATAGTACTTCTTGATTCTCTAAAATCACATTGAATCAACCTATTCGACAAAATTCATAAAAGTACCATTGCTGTAATGAATAAAATTATTCCACAATAATTACATTAATCTTGTCTATTCCCTTTTTCAAAATTGGAGCAATAGAAGTATCCTTAAGACAAGGTGACAGAATTCCAAGTGTCCATATATTGTAAAATTGCAATATTTTGGAATCTAATATATCACCATATTTTAAAACTCCAGATATTTTATCAGAATCTGTAATCTTTTCATTTTTAAAATTACAAAGAGCTGTTCGAATACAGATCGTTTCAAATCTAAAATAAATAAAAATAGCTATATCATCAAGTCATCACTTCAATCATTGTATCATTATTCAAAATATCACCATATTTTAAAACTCCAGATATTTTATCAGAATCTGTAATCTTTTCATTTTTAAAATTACAAAGAGCTGTTCGAATACAGATCGTTTCAAATCTAAAATAAATAAAAATAGCTATATCATCAAGTCATCACTTCAATCATTGTATCATTATTCAAAATATTGTCATGATGTGAGAATTGATAGGATTGTGACATCATTTCCCAGATCCATATATTACTCTCAGTGCATCAAAAAAAGACCTAGAATGACCACAATTGGCAAATATCTATCTTGTTAGGAGTTTTAATTCACCAATCATTTTAAAGTATTATAGTCAGTCATTAAAATTCTGCTTTCAGATCTTTATTATGAATTTCCACATTTAATCTAATAGTCTGCCAATCAGAAAATGCCATGTCTTCTTTTAATCACATGACTAATATCATTATCAGAAAAATTCATAATTCATCTTCTTAACAAACCCAAAAATAAGTTGTATCCATAACATATTCCTTAAAAAAAATTCCGTCCTTCAGTAATATGAGTTCTGATGATCAAAATTAACAATTGTAATGTTTAATAGCTGTTGAAACATCAATTTTCTTGTGAATAAGATTGGAATAAGATCTATTTTTAATGCAGCTATTATTTTAATCTTGGAGCTTATTAATCTATGATAAGTCAAACAATCTGCAATTATAAGTTGTTATATAATGTGAACTGGTATTCTGATTCCTAACTATAATGTAATATATTAAATGTCATATTGATGTCTATTAAAGTAGTTTTTCTGTTTAACAAAGTATTTGTTATGGCCAATCCATATGTTGTGCAAAAATTCAATAATAACAAACTATTTGCAATAACTTTTGTCAAAGACTACTAATTATATCAACATTCATTAATGTCTCCAAGAAAAAAATCTTTGATCTTTAAATGGTATTGTTGTAATAATGCTATCTGGTAAGGAATAAAAGCCTTCCTTGAATGATCAGAATCTAAGGTTCCAGCATAGCATAATGAAATGAGTATTAGTATCAAAGCAAGTTTTAATCCAATAATAGAAGTTACTCAATGTGCCTTTACAGAAAATCCAATACTACCCATTTGATTTTCATGGATTGACCTGCCTTTCCAAAAAACATCTATTCATCTGTTTTATTAAAGTTATTTGCTCTGAGAGACAAATTTCACTAAGAGCAGCTATATTGATTTTAAATCTTAACAGCTTCTTACCCACTAGTACAGTCCTCCATTTTTGATGAGTTTGTTTCAAATAAAATTTGCACATTCCAGATACCTATATTTAGATTAAAATTAGATATCTATCTTTTATACTATCATTGCCTCCAGCTTCACAACTATTGATATTACTACTATCTCTATTATTTCTACCACTGAAATAAAATCCTCTAAGTTAAACATCCTAGCTAGATTATGAGATTGGCCACTGACAGGGGAATCTCTAAATAGGGTAGCATAAATACACAATCTTCTCCAGTGGAAACAGATCTTACTGAAATCCAGTTACATATAGCTCATTAGTGATTATAATCTCAAGCAAAGATCATAATTAAGGTCTGCTAATGTATTAAGGTTACTCCCATCATTGCTTTCTTAATTCTTGAAGATTTGGGCCCAAGAAAACTTAATTCTTGAAGATTTGGGCCCAAGAAAACTTAATTCTTGAAGATTTGGGCCCAAGAAAAAACAAAGGAATGAAAATGTTGTGGCATATAGTACTCCATTGCTGTAATTGTTATAAAAAGATGTCTTATGGCATGAGAGACTCATAATGACTGAATCCTACAATGACTTAAAGATATTGAAAAAGTATGTTTGTATTGCAAACAGTAATTGGTCTTTGATGAACCAATCCTTCCAAGGCAGCAGCTTTTGATCAGGCATTTTTTGCTATTTACAGTTCTCCATCACACTCAAATATCATACCACTATCCACTATCTGAGAATCCCAACAGCAGATATATGGTTTTGAGGGTTTTCCCCAAAGTACAACAGTTACTACAAAAACAGGCTACTAGAACTAAACTATCACTATTAATCGGATATTTGCTATTTCTTGTCATTATTTCATCAATTCATTACAGTTTATTAATTTTAGTGTTACGATCATTACGATTTTTAACCATCATCAATCCATTAAAGGATAAGGATCTGTGAATTTAATCCATTTTTTCTGATCCATATCATTATAGTAAACTTCTCTATCATTTCCATTCATCACACATATAATATACACAGTATCTTAGAATCCAATTTAATACATTGCCCATCCATTTATTACCATCTTTTCTCCCGAGTTTTGCTTTCAATTATTCCTTATTAAATTCCACATGATCATTCAATTTAACTATTAGCGAAGCCGCATCTATATTGTCCGCTTCCTGAAAACAAAAATGTCAGCCTATGGCATGATTCTATCTATTTAGTCACAAGACTTTCTTTAAATAATTTTACATTAAGAGACAAATAAAAATCAATTAACATTGATTTATATTGTAAAGAAATCGCCACTATCAACTCTTTGTGTTTATATAATTACGTAGGTGTACCTAAATATGAGTGGCTACTGCATACTTCAGTTCAGTTTGTAGATATTTTGCTGTTATTCCGAAACTACAATCGACAGTCGCCTGCATTACTTTATATTATTACGGTTTTATTATTAGATATAAATAAAAAAAACAAATAGATGAAGACAAAATAAATAACAGTATAAGGCGAGAAATTTAACCAATCGATGAAAAAAAAAGTACATTAGTCGAGCATTTCGGAGGAGAAAAGAGATGCTTTTACAAAACAATTAGAGTTTTCATTGCACAGAGGAACTGCGCGTAATAACACATCGCGCCAATATTTGAGCGGTTAAGTGAACTACTTTTTTTAGTTATGGAAAGTCTTTATTTCCCGTTCTTTGTTTATTGAAATCTATTTTATTAAATATTATGAGTGCTGATATTAGACGCCGCAAAGGATTAGAGGAATTAAGGACTGGGCAGGATGACCAGTCGAGTAAGAAAAAAGAAACTGAGTAAGTATTTTTTTTCTTAAATATTATACGTGTTGCCCAATGTGCATTGTTATAATTTAAACACTGTACGTAACAAAAAAGAAAAGCTCTGATTTAATTAAAGAATATAGTTTCAGTGAATACTTTTTCACTACTTTGGTATATATTTTTTTAGTAATAATACTACACATTCATTTAGTACTATTTTTTACTATTCTTATATAATGAGTTAGTTTCAATAACGAGATTTTTTAAGGCTCTTAAGAATTATCCGTGTTTTTGAGATATAGGATGACGTTGATTGTCTTTAGTTAGCGTAATATTAATAATACTAATTTTATGGTTAGTTGTTCGGGAAACTGAATTTTGAAATACGAGAAGTCACAGATCGACTTTCGGTCCAGAGTCTGTCATTCAAGAATCATTCTATGCTAAAAACATTTTTTTTTGTTTGAAATGGCATTACTATACTTTTATGCATTTAACCGAATGAAAATATTTAGTCCGTTAAATGCAAATATGTATTATAATATTTCTCAAAAATGTTTTTTTAACTTCGATAGTAATAAATAAATAAGCGAATAGTTTTGGCTCGCGAAGTCATTTGACGTTCGTGCAGTGCAGTGATCAAGTTCAGCCGTATGATCTATGGACATTACTTTTCTTATCCACCATTCTATGGATATTACTTTTCTTATCCACCATTCAAAACATTGTCACTTTACTGTAATTCAATTTAAATTTGTTCATATAAGGAAGGGACTTGATACTGATTTGATCACTCCATAGTCTTACACTGTTGTAAGAGGATTCTTGATTTCATCATCACTGGCATATTTGGTTATGAAATCTGTATAATCAAAAATATTATGATCTTTTGAATATTCATTTGCTGATGCAAGAAATCGGTTGAAATATTTTATTCCATCTTTTTTTTTCTTCATCTGGGCACTACGATTGATTATCTGAATAAATCGGATTTTGCCTTAGCAACTTAATGTGATTTCTACTGGCATTTGTCAGCATATTTATATATGAGACTATTCTTGATTTTTATTTTGCTGACAATAAGTACTGATACTTGAATGAATATTTCTGTAGTTTAATTTTCACTACACAACTCTCACACAAGATGGGGACTGGTTTTTATCTGCTTTTAATATATTTTGGAGGGATGTAACCCTAAACCAAAATCATGTGAAAAAAATGATTCCCAAGACGCACATTTCAGGCTGAGCCAGCACTCATTAGTTGGCCCAGACCACAATCTCTTACACATATTTATCCTTGTTCAGTATATATATATATAGCAAATTGCTACAGTTTAATTGATGTGTCAAATATGCTGCCCTCACAACTTTGGCACAAATCTCTTAATGAAAGTATATTAATAATTTTTTATTTGTCATTGATTAAACTAGAAATTTTTCCAATAATAAATATTTTTGTATAATTTTTACTACACAACTCACATAAGATAGGGACTAGTTTCTATCCACTTTTAACACCTTGTGAAGGGATTTAATCATAAACGTATGACCAAAGATGTGATTTAAATATATGATCTCCAAGATGCACATTTCATGCTGAACCAGCACTCATCAGTTGGCCCAGACCACAATCTCTTACACATATCTTTTATCATTGTTCAGTATGTATATAGATAGCAAATTACAATCTCTTACACATATCTTTTATCATTGTTTAGTATGTATATAGATAGCAAATTACTACAGCTCAATTGATAAGTATCAAATGGGCTGCCCTCACAATTTTGGTACAAGTCACTTAATGAAAGAAGTCTATCTTGGTAAAAAAAATTGTGATGAAAAGAGCTTAATGTGAAGTGTGTTTTTGTATAGATTTAATAGAAACAATAGAAGAAAATGTTAGACAGATAGTATCCAGTAAATTCTATCAATATAAAAATTATGTATTTAAATGCTATAGAAACAACTTAAATAACTAATCAAATAGTTTACTGCGCGAGAATTCACAAGAAGTTCAAACACCAGAAGTAATAGAGTTTGGGCCACATTCCACGGACTTTGAATTCAGAGCCGGACCAAAATAATTTCATATCCTAGATGTATGAAGTCTCTAAGTTATTTTTTTGCTTTTATACATAAATATTTTTTAATTGTAAATATAATAATTTTTTCTATCATTTTTATTCATTCAGATGTATTATATAAAAAATAAACAAATAGTGATTACAAACAACAATTATTGATTTTATACTATAATTTGGTAGTTTGGGATTAGCGCTGCCATGACATAATCATCCAGCCATAATTATTCTAACTTTGCAAATTTTTCTAGGACTTTGTGTTTTTCTAATAATTTTTCTGTTCGTGTTTGCAATGGCCTCTTTTTCCGGTGGGGGAAGGGATTGTGACAGCAGAATGCCATGTCTTTCTACAATTGGGAAGGTGTATTTGCCACGGCAGAATGCCATAGTTGTGATTTTTTAATACAATTCACAAAGAATAATTATGGCCACATGATTACATCATAGCGGAGCTAATCTCGAAGTATCTATAATTTTTAATTTAATTGTAATTTTGATATGTATATTTTTTGATTTTAAATCTGAGAGGAATTTATTCTTTCACTAATATCTATTATCTGAGCACTACATTTTCAATAGATAACAAAAGCTAAAGAATTTAATCTCTCATTCCCATTGCCATTTACAAATAAGTCTTAGTAAATTTAATTTGTTAACAAAATTTTTAATACAAAATATATATCATCATCCATTTTCAGTCATTATCTATGCACTGCAGGGTGAAGGTCTCTCCAAGTTCAATCCATCTTCTCCAATCTCTAGCCTTTCTTCGCCATATCATCCCGACACATTTCCTTATTTCGCCCATCCATCTTATGTGTGGTCTCTTTACATATGTATTATATTTAGAATTATATCTCAAAATTGCTTGCTTTTAAAAAAACATAATGAATTGATGTTTTCAGAAAGTAAACTTTTAGAAATTATTATACTACACTCATAAAGATAAAAAAGTATGCAGACAACATTCTTGAATATGTGACTGTTTTGTACTTGTTAAATAGACATTTCTATCAATAGAAAATAATGAATTATCTTGTGTTTTTTTAATATTTGCATCTTCTCAGAATAGAACAAAGGTTAAGGCAACACTTCAATTGATATTGAAATTCTTTCTGGAAGGATGTAGGCTCCGTGAATCTAGTGCTAGCCTGGACATGCACTCAGCTAGCCCTCTCTTTAATTCAACACTACTTGAATTTCTGAATTTGTCATACTTCATTGCCCATTGCAGGATATAAAAATAACCTTATATATCCTAACTGGATATCATAAACTTCACATTAATTAAATATGAATATACTCTAAAATAGTGTCACTTCAGATAAATCTGTTAACTCAGGAGAAACATGGGACTTGATAGAGAAATAAATAATAAATCCATTTAATGTATTTCATCTTTTTATTAAATCACAAAATAATCAATAAATCTTAACTAAATTATAGTTCAAATATTTATTTCAGTGAAAAATATAATTAATAGATTTAAATACATCTAGCATTGCAATCTCTTACTTTTGCGTCATTATCATTTTCAACAATTATCAATCCACTGCATGATAAAAGTCTCTCTGAGTTCAATCCATTTTTTCCGATCTCTAACCCCTCTTCTCCACATCATACTAATTTATTTCATCCATCCATCTCACGTGTAGTCTTTTTCTATGTCTTTTATAATCTTTTGCAATCCAGTTTAAGGTGCAACTGTCCATCTATTATCTCTTCTAACAATATGTCCAGCTCTATTTCACTTCAGTCTCTTAATTCTTTCAATAATGTCAAACACCTGTTTGTTCATTCTCTCACTCATGTATTTCATTTTCGATCTCTTCTTGGTACTCCTAACACGCATCTTTCCATATTTCATTGAATGGTCTGAAATCTCTGCATTGCTCTTCCATTAAGCATCCAAGTCTCAGATCCATAAGTAAGAACTGATAAAACCCATCTATTAAAAACTTTCCTTTTCAAACACTTAAGCATATTTTCGATTAATATTAAGATATTTCTACCCGTCACATGATTAACTTCATCCATTATGATTCCATTTGTAGAAATAATTTGACAAAGATATTTATAGTTGTATAAATTGTATTTTAAATTATTATAATTAACTTTTCAAATCAAGTTTATAATGTAAGAATCAATTCATAAATAATAATTTCAAAATTCTAATAATAAATAAGAAAAATATTTATTATTAAAAAGTTATACATATCTAAAAAAAAATTTCATATATATACTACCATTTATTATAAGGCAGACATATGTTTTCTAAATATGGAAAATATAACATTATGGAGATGCTCATTTATCACTATTACTACAGTTTATATATCTTGTATTTTGTCAGTATTCATGCATACATGATATAGATAAGAGATTGTGATTGGATAGATGAGTTCTATAATTGTTTTGTAATGACTATCTATGTGGGTGCAGGTTTATGAATTATTAGCTTGTCTAGAGAGTAGATGACATCCTAATATAAATATCTTCTTTCTGGAGATGTGTCTAATTAGAAATAATTTAATTTTTGCACACACAAACACATTACATACTTGCAACATTTATTTTATTTGGTAAAGAATTGGTCTTACATTATCATTTACATCAGCACTTACAATCTTATTTTACATTTACATATTTGGCATTCCAAGAGGGATTTTGGAGTCTGATGATCATAATAGCTACCCATGATATTCTCTTTATTACATTTTTACTAGTCCAATGGATATAAATATGTTTTCTTTATACTTTTGCATATTTTACAACTAATGAGGGCCTTTATATTGTAACGGCCCTCAGGTAGAAATATATATATAAAAAAGAGAATTTAATAATTTTATTTAAATTAATATATATAATGCACAGATGGCAAACTAATTATATAATTATTTAAAGTTTAAAATCTAAAAACAAGATTGTTTTAATATAAATTTTGTTTAAAAAAAGTTGTTAATTAGTTAGTATTAATCTTAGAATGGAAATGATTTTCTATATTGACGTAATAGCAAATAGGCCCTTGGGCATAAAGTCAGATAAGAGATAAATAAAATAAAAATACTAGTGATAATTTTGAGTTCCCCCTCTAAAGAAAGCTGACCAATAACAATGGAAATAAATACAGTCCACAGAGAAAGATCATCATCGCCAATAAGAACAGCGCCAAGCCAGGCAAGATCAATCCTGGAATTTGATGATAAGAATTCAAAAAGATATAAAAAGAAAACTTTGAAGTTGAGATTTAGATTTGGATTGCTCTTGCTGGTTGTGTGGTATTTAAATATATTTATAAGTGTATTGCGGATCACCAAAATGTAGGGGTCAGTAATATTTTACGTTTCCCGTGTTTGCGCCAGGTGAGGCGGTCTCCAGAGTATGATGGTTCCCAGAAACTGGCCAGCAATGGACTTGTCTCCACCTAGAGCAATATAAAATGGGAAGAACTTTGAATTGTGTCAAGGACTGCAAAGACGGACTTTAACTACAGCATTGTAAAGTATAAATTTTTGTTTTAAATGGAATATGAACATTAATTATATAATACAAACCCTTTCAAGTAGTACTTTTAAAACATCATTTAATTTTAAAAGAAATCTTTTATCTGACTAAAATTTTAAATTATTTACTATATTTTTATATATGTGTTTGATATCATTTCCATTCTCGTAAATTTTCTTTTAAATTGATCATTTAAAAATAAGCATAAATGGCCGTATAGATTCATAAGATTATGTTAGTTTAAGGTGTGTTAATTTTGGGCTAATTGTTTCGTAGTTAAATCAATGCTAGTGGATAGATGTATAGATGATTTATGTCAATGTGATTTGAGTAGGTGCATTGGATACTCATTCCCTTGTACCACGTTAACATATAGGGCATAATACCCACCTGAACATATGACCCAAAAGTGTAGCCATCACATCAATGGTCGTAGACGTATTTCCTATGCCATAGATTTTCTTATGCTCTGATTGGGACAGTAAGCCGGGAAAGACCGCTATCCCCTTTTACAGAGCATCTCTTCTATATATATTTCAATAATTTTGTTTTTGTATCACCAATTGGGCAGTAGATCATTCCTGTCTGGTGATAAGATTTATTAATGTTCATTGGGAAGATGCTCATTCGTTCCCACCATGATTCTTTATTTCTCAAATGATATCCTGCTACAGATGTAAATTCCTGTTAGCATGGTTGTGTTATGCTAATAATCTCATTTTGCATTGGTCACATCGCTATATCAGTAAGCTAGCACTGGTTTAAACGTGAGATTTTAGCCTAGGGTTAAAAGGGATTGGATTGGTTATATGCGTAATCTATATAGCATATTCACAATTAGTAAAGTATTAAAATTGTATTAAATCTAATAAATGCTCCCATCTGTGTATATAATTCAAATCAAATATATTCACTAGCTAATTTAATTTTCAGAATTTTCCCTTTAATGTGTGTGTGCATAATAATAAAATGTTTTGTCTGAATTAATTTTGGCAATAACTCATTTTTATATTTTTATTAATGTTTAAAATTAAGAATTAGAAATTTTAACAGGATAATATTTAAGCTCAGCTTCTCCCTGAGCTAGTGACTGGAGCTTTCGGGTAGATAAAAGAGTAACCTCTCTCGTATGTTATCTGCCGCCTTTATAAATATTCTAGGTTTGAATAGCCTAATGGCACCCTGGTATGGCTGATTAGATTAAAGAAGTTCCATCAACCGTTATAATATATCGTTATATCTTGGAAGAAATAAAAATCCAAAGAGCTTTTTTTTATTTTTAAATAAAATAAAATATATAACGTTCAACCATTTGTAGAATAAATTGTTGATCACAGTTATTTATTATATATATATAGAGTGATAAAGGAGAGTAAAACAGTATTAAAATGGGAGAGGCATAAATAAAGTTTAGATCATACTTGTAAATAATGAGTTGATTGAGACTAGTAGGATGTATGAGAAGGTCATAATGAGGATTGAAGACGAATGATTATAATAAAATAACCAAATACTAATTTAATAGGAAATAGCTAACCAAAGTTCAAATATAGGTATAAAAAATAATAGGGGCAGTTGAGAAATGAACATTACACAATTGTATTGTTTAATTGAGAAAGACTTGCACAGACTATTTGATAAATGGAAGAAATGAGAAAATTATTAATTAAGCTTTTAGAAAAGAATAAAACTATTGAATCTTAAAATGCAGACATAGGAGAAGATACCAAAACTGATGTGAACATTGTAAAGGAATCTAAAATATAGTATAGAAATTCTTAAAATTGTTGGGAATACTATAAATGAATAAAGAACTGGTAGAGAATCAGAAGGTTACTATCAAATTAATGTAGTAAATATGAGAGAAGTTCAGTTTTTATGCAGAGAATAAGTGCAGAGACTATTGACATCAAAATTTGATATTAAAGAATCTCAAATTGATATAATAGATATTCAAAAAGATGCCGTAGATGAAACAATACCAAGGAATTATTCACAAATATATATGAAATATGGAAACAGTTAACAAATAAGAACAATACAATATTTAATTTAGTTTCTAAGAATAAAATATATGTTAGGCATTAAGCATAAAGGGGTAGAAAGATAATTCTAAAAGTTATGATATTGGAAATGATCGTAATTTTGTGATGAATAACTGATCCGGAAACAAAAACTCCATAGTTGTCATATTTTTATTGTTAAAACTAAGATCAAGTTGAAAGATTATAACTAAGAAAGAAATCCTAAAAAATAATGTGAATTTTTTTTACTTTATGTAAGGATAATAAAGAATAGCTAAATTTAATCCTACACTTGATTAAAAAAAATTGCCTTCTATGTGACAACTGTGATAAACTTATTATAGAGTATATTCATTATAATAAACATTGATGTAAATAATAAAATATTTACTGAGGCTGTAACCTCAAGAATATGCATGTAAAATGCAATATAAGGGACCTCTACAGGTAGTGAAAACAAGAATTATTCAAACAATGTCTAATAAATGGCTCTTATAAATGATGTATGCTGGAATTTATTGCTTTCAAGATTATAGGTGATATATGAGTTCTAATATTTTTTTTTTTATTCACAAGTATTATTGTTGAAGATAAACTAGATGTTGGATGTATTTCTGAAAACTTGTTTGTATCATTGAAAATGATTAAGTTGAGGATCCAAAGTCATAATAAAACATAACTATTTATAAGAGTATCTTAAAAATGATAATAACCCAAAGATAAATATATAAGCAAACCAAAATATAGATATGGAATTGGTTACAACATTATCAATTTAGTTGACAGATAGAGGAAAGGAATATAAATGTCTCATTTTTAAAGTCTATGTTTAAATTAATTTCAACAACCATTTCTACTTACATTTCATTGAAATTAAAACGTATTCAAATGCGTGTGTGAGAGAGAATTTTGAAAGAAAATTATAATTCACCGAATTCATTAAAAATATTTAAAATAAAAATTTAAAGATAAATAATTGGCTGAATGAATAAATTATTTAAAAGGTTATTGAAAAAACACATAATTATAATTTATTATATAAAGTAATTCCAAAACTTGTATCTCTTTTCTGTGTGAATGTAATATTAATAATGTAAATGTTCGGTAATTTAAACAGATATTTTATCTAAACACTTACTCATGCTTAGAATGCTTTCATTTTATTACACATCATATTCATAGCTCATTCATTTGTTTAAGGTTCCTGGTCAATAAATATGCTTGATATCTTTATTCATTATTTAAATTCATTTAATATTGTTGTTTCATTATTTATAAATATTTAAATGCCTTCATAATGCCCACTTCTTTGATATAAGGATGCCAGACTCTTATTTATGGCAAATCAATCCTTGGCTATCATCCAAGCCTCTTTGATCTTTCATTTTCTGTCTTTCCTTGCGCTACAAATGATTTCAGCTTTCGTCAGATCAAATTTATGGCCTTGCTGTTGCTTATGGTTTATAAATGTAGAAGAATATTTGGAGCTTGTCATAATTCTGTTATACAAATATTTATGCTGAGGCAACTTTGTTGATAGATTGGCCCTCGATTCCTCATGGACCATGAGTAACAGCAAGGCCATAAATCTGATCTGATGAAAACTGAAGTCATTTGTACCGGAAAAGAAGACAGAAACAAAAGATCAAAAAGTCTTGGATGATAGCCAAAGATCGATTTGCCATAAAAAATCTAGCATCCCCCTATCGAAGAAGTGGGCATTATGAAGACATTTAAATATTTACGAATAATAAAACAACACATTAAAATAATGAACAAGGATATCAAGCATATTTACTGATTAGGAACACTAAAAAAATGAATGAGTTATGAATATGACATTTAATTCATTGAAAATATGCTAAGCATGAATAAAAATGTTTAGATAAAATATTTGTTTACCCGTTTCTGTATAAATGCCTGAACATTTAGGTTGGTACCAAGGAGTTTTAACTTGATTAACAATTAATACAGTAATTATAAATTTTAAAATCTTTGTAAATCCCATGTATAAAAAATAAATAAAATCAGACATTGCTTTTTTTATTTTTCAGTTATGCTCATTATTATTAATATAGAATATTTTTCTATTGGTATAGTTCAATTAATCTTACAATTTTTCAATTCAATATTAATTTCGACACTGCAATTAATTTTTAAGAAAAAACGGAAGTATCATATCCTGCAGTTTAAAGTTTCAACACAACACCTTCCATGATTCGAATTAACAGTTGCCATGTTGGTAACATCATTTTTTAACTTTTGGTATCCATGAGCAAATTAATGGAGCAAATAATAGGTTGGGGAGATCAGTTAAGGATTATTTTAACTAATGACAATATGAAATGGAAATGCATCTAATTAACCAAATCTTAGGGACTTCTAAGCTTTTGGTAAAGAAAGAAAACAATAACAATTTTAAATAATAAAACAGTTTATTAACAATATTAAATTGAACAGTAAAATAAATAGGGACTAAGATCTTAAGGAAAGAAAAATTTTCTCATCAAAAGAATGGAACTGTCATATCTCACCTTGCCCTTAGAAATGGACTAGTCCAGATCCCATTCTTATTGATCAGATTGGGCACCCATTGTTGCTAACTAATGTGTAAACATGTGGATAACCAATGTGTAAACATATGGACATCATGTAAACATGTGGATAAATATCAACCATTAGTTAGTATGGATCAATAGGCAATGATGCTCTCTGAATCCGATTGCTGTCAGTAAGGTTGGGGATCTGACAATAAATAGTCAACCTTTTTGGAGGCAAGGGAGAGATAATAAAAAAATAGGATATTGTTTAGAAGAGAAGTCAAACAATCAAAATTTAATAGAAAATCCTTTAAAAATAAAAATTTCAGGGGATAATATAATAGATTATAGTTAGAGAAGAGATATTTAATAAATATACAAAAATGTAAAGTAATCATTGGCTATGAACAACTGAACCAAAATTTATTGAATATCAAACAAACACAGAAGTAACTAGAGGTTATGAAAGCTTTCTAGTCTATGAGAAACTGATAGATAAAGTAATGATTACTGAAGAAATCAAATACAAACTATAAGATAAATCAGTAAGAAAGAAAGTTAAAAGAGATATTATTTCATAGCAGGGTATGGTTAAAATACTATAAAATATTTGAGAAAGGAAAAATAAAATAATCAGAGAAAAGATAAAATATATGAATCAAAAAATGAATAAGATAAATCAGATGAAGCGACAGAACAAATTATCATCAAACCGTGACCCCATTTATAACAAGGACTTGTTTAACAACCAAAAGCTTTGAAAATTTAATGTGACAATAAAGCGCTGAATAACAATTGTTCAGGATTCGAAAAATGTGAATATAAATCAATTGTAAAGAATTTCAAGTGTGGTGAATAGATATTAATTCATAACATTTATAAATTATAATTAGCCATTTTGTAGGAATAATCTAATAGCCGATATTAGACTCATAATGATTAATTAGATAAAATTTAATCAAGTACTAACAAATGAAAACATAATTAAATTTGTTTTAAAAAAAGATTAATTATTTTTTTAGGGGAAATAAAGAGTATTAAATTGGTTGTGGACCATGGCCATTTCTACAGCAATTTAAAACTCAACAGTTATCTAGATCTAAATATATTTCTATATATAAAAAAATAATAATTTGAAGTTAGTTATAACATTATGTAAAGGAAAGGAATATAAAAACTACTATGAATACTTTAAAATCTATTTTAAATTAATTCTACATTTCACTTTTCTGCCAAGTCCTAGTAGTAATTTATGTTAATATTTCAACATTTTAATATTAAAATCATTATTTAATATTAGATATCAGTAAGTTATATTTAATTTATTAGAAATATAAATTTGCAAGCAAAAAAAAACACCCTTCAAAAATCATATTTGAATTTTAAAATGTAGATATTTAAAAAAAGGAAAATACGTAATGAGAAGAATAAGTTTTTTTTTATTGGATAATTGCTACAAAGTTATAAAAAAATAGATTAATTAATGAAATCTTAATTGATCGAATTTCATTTTATAATGTGAACAAATTTTTATTAAGTCATCATAAAGCTATGAAATTCTGTTCTAAAATTAAAAATTGTATTTAAAATTATTAGAATATTACAAAAGTTTTGTACTAACAATGTTTGACAGTGCATAACAATCGTAGTTCCCTTTTTATTGTTAATTCAAATATCTTAACTTGTGTTTGTAAAAATTAAACAAAAAATCAAACTATAAACATAAAAATTTCTTTTTTAATAATTGCTTTTTTAAATAAATAATAAAAAATAAGTGTATATATAAATATGTATTAGGTATAAATATGTATGTATATGAGTAGGGAATATTGAATATAAAAGTAAAAATATGTTTTGAAAATGATATTGGTTATAGCATTATTGTTATTGATTATTATTAATAATAATAGTGGTAATATTAGTAATAAAAGAAAGTATGTTAAAAGTTATAATATGAGGATGTAGATAAAGACTTGTAAATATTGAATAAATATAGGTTTTAAAAATAAAGTTATAAGTTTATATCAAGCGTTGTTAGCCGAGAGGTCATCGCAGCCGCCTTGCAAGCAAGTAGTTGGTTGCAGACGGTTGTGGGTTCACCTCCCAGATGATGTTATGACATGAAAAAAAAAAAAAAGTTATAAATTTTTAAAAATTGATAAAAGAGGGAGTTGTTGTAAAGGAATAAAAGGATAGTGACTTTAAAACAGCAGAGAATAAAGATGATATTATTAAAGAGAAAAATATAGATTAGTGTTAAAAAAGGTCAAAGTTGTAAGAAATTATAAAATTAAAATTATAGATATTAAAGTACAAAAGATATTAAATATTAGATAATAATTAAAAGATAGATAGTAAGAAATGATGAAAAGAAGATTAAAGAATAATATTAAAATAAATAATAATAATAAATAATAAAAAAGGGGTAACGGCATAAAAGAATTTTTTAAGAGATTTATAAAAAAACTAAAAGTAAAAATAAAATAGTTTTAAAAGGTAATGTATAAAATGGTGTAATGGATAGCTTTTGTATTATAGATATGTAAATACAAAAGGTATTATGTATTAAATAATATTTAAACAAGATAGATAGAAACAATGAAAGAAAGATTATAGAATACTATTAATGTAATATAATAAAATAATAATATAATAAAAGGGCAATGCTTAAAAGAGTTTTTATAGAATTTTTGTAGAAAAAAAATTTTTTTAAAGAGCTTTTAAGAAAATTTAAAATAAAAACTAACAGTAAAAATAAAAGTTTTTTAAAGGGAATAAAAAATGGGTGTTGGATATGTTTTGTATAGATTTGTTTTATATATGTAATTTATAAGTAAGTTGAATATATGGGTGGTTATTAATAAATGTATATGAGGGTTGGTATATGTATGTATATGTGTTATGTGTAGGGCTGTATATAAGAGTATGTTTTAAAGGATATAGGTATATATTTGGATATCCATAAGTATGTATATATAGATGTAGATAGGAAATTTTTAATTTTTTAATTTATTTTTATTTTAGATATATTTCTTTTTGTTTTTTTGGTGTTTTTTTTTAGTTTTTTGTTTTTTTTTTAGTTTTTTATTTATTTATTTATATATAGGTCTAGAGATGATGTGAATATATATATTTGTATGTGTTGATATTTGATATTCATATTCATATGCATACTTATATGTGAAAGAATGGATGTAGTTGTATTTATAATATTTGAATATGGTTAATAAATGGAAAAGTAAATTTAAAATAGAATGATAAGTTTTATAAAATTGATAACAGAGGGAGCTGTTTTAAATGAATAAAAGATAGAAAATTTGAAATAACTGTCATTTTACTTAAAAGCAGAGAAGAAATAGAGGTAAATAGTATTAAAGAAAAATATTAATTAGTGATAAGATAAAAGTTAAAAATTAAAATTAGATATTAAAGTAAAATATATTATATATTAGATAATAATTAAAAAACGATGAAAGGAAAATTATAAAATATTAAAGAATATTTAAAAGTAAAAATAAAATAGTTTCAAAAGGTAAAAAATTAAAAAAAACGATGTATTGGATATATTTTGTATTGTTTTGTATTTTTTATATATGTAATTTATTTTATATATGTAATTTATATGTAAGTTGAGTATACATATGGTTGTGTATTTATAAAGGTATATTTGGATTATATATATATGTCTATGGGTGTATGTATATCTGGGTATATGTATATGTATGTTTAAAAGAGGTATGTGTATATATTGGATATCCATATGTATATATAGATGTAGGTATGGATTTATATGTCTAGGGGTGATATAGATTTATATGTATATATATGAAGGGAAGTGTATGTATTTATACATATGTGAAATGATGGTTATGTATTTTTATATATGTGTGAAATGATGGTTATGTATTTATATTATTCAAATCTTGTAGCTCTGATGAAAGACAGTCGAAACTATAAGGAAAATAAAGAAGGTGGAGAAAATTTGTTTGCATTGATGTGTATATGAAGGAATTGTTATAAGAAATATATATATAATAATTGCTATACAAATATTTCATAAAAATAATCATAAGTATTTAAATGAACTTTAGAAATATATACTTTTTTTGTTTGTTGCTAACAGCAATCAAAGAGGAAATAAGTTTATTTATATGCCCAAGATGGAAGAATCTAACAACGTTCAATGTTCTAGTTTTGCCGATTTATTTGTATGATGGCCTGTTGACTATTGACTTCTTCAGATTTTGCTTAAAAAATTATTTACTTTGGTTTCAGTTTTTATGATCAAATGAACCTAAAATTGCCAAATAGCATTAAACATAGCTTCAAAAGCATTCTAAAACTGAAATATGTCAACCATTACAAAATTCAATAATATCATGCAGCTGAGAATTGGTTCGTTAATATCCATGAATGAATCATTACCATAACATTGATTTATAGGTTAATTATACCTCCATTACTAAACCTTACTATTAATTAAATTCTTAAAGGATATATATATATAGGCATACGTTGTGGGTGAATTTTGAAAGCAATCATAATTCACTAATTATAAATTTTATTAAACGCTCATTATTATATTAAGTAATATTTACTAAGGCTGTAAGCTTATGAATAAGGTTGAAGTAAAGAAGGTTTCCCTCTTTTCTTCTGAGCGTAAGCTTGTGGCTAAGACCTGTAGAGGTCCCTACCTTCAAATTTTTCAGACGATTATTCATAAGGTTACAGCCTTAGTAAATATTACATAATTCACTAAATAAATTGCTTTAAAAGATTATCATCAAACGAACGTAATACAAAAAAAAAAAGCCTATGGCTTTATTGCTCGGCAATTCATAAGAAGTTCGAGAGCCAGAATCACTCCTGGGACCAAACATTCTACCAACTGTGCCAACCATGCAAGGCAGAAGACCGTAATTATAATTTAATGTATAAGTTGTAGAAATTACTTGGATCGTAAAAGTATTCACATTAATTACAAATATTAAAGACTATGTGAACCAAATATATAAAAAATATTGGCTTTTTTTTCACTTCTTCAGTTTTAGTTAATTTTGCAATTATTAAATCAGTATTAATTTGTACTTAAATTAAAAAAAAAAAAATTAAGTTCCCATATCATCTAGTTTAAAATTTCACTATTATTTTTCATTGTTTGAAATATCAATCCTCATTTGCACTACCATTTTTAACTTATAAGTCAGTATTCTTAAATTAAATCAGTGGGAAGCAAGGAAAGTATTGACTGGTACAGGTTATTCTCAGTTAAGATTTACTTTAACTAATGAGAGTAAATGAAATATGTAATGGAAAAGTATTTATTTGTCAAATCTTACCTATTGCTATGCTTTTAATAAAGAAAGACAATAAAATAATTTATTAACAACAATAATAAATTGAACATTAAAATAAATAAATTAAATAAAGCTGTGGTTTTCATCAGTATGGAGCATTGGATTTGAGTGCACTGCACCTAGATCTGAGGATCCTAAGACCTAGGTGCAGTACTCTCAAATCCAAGGTTCCTTACTTGTTGAAAGCTGCAAGCTAGAAACTAGTTTGGAGATATTGGATGAGTAGGCAGTAGATAGGGATTTTATGCTCAAACCTTCCTGCATCCATGGGTTATGAAGGCTTGCACTTGGTGGCACTACTGTATGGAGAGTTTGATACTCTTATTAACAGCATGTGTAAACATATGAAATAATGATCATATGAGGTTTTGATGGTTTTAAAGCAAATATCTTCAGGAAATCCATTTTTTTCCATCATTGTAATAAACAAAGTATAAAATATGAAAGAGAAGAAAAAACGACATTTATAAGAAAAATTATTAAATAATCAAAGCTTAATAGAAAATGCTTTAAAAATAAAAGGTACTGAAGTTGATATAATAAACGTGAAGAGAAGGTGAAGAAGATATTTGATAAATTTATAAAAATAGAAATAACTCAAAGAAACAACTGAATGAAGATTATTTTGAGAATGTCCACATAGAAGGGAACTGAAGTTAAGAAAGATTGCTAGTGAATGAGAAATTGATAGATAATTTAATAATAGATGAAGAAACAATTCAAACTATGGGATAAATTAATAAGTTAAAAAAAATTATTCTACGGTAGTGAATGGAAAAGAATAAAATACATGAAATATTAAAAAAAAAATTTAAAAGAAAGAAATAGAACAACTATAAGGAAAGTTCTGAATCACAAATTAATGAGAGAAATCAGGTGAAGAGTCAGAACAAGGTATCCTTAAACCACAAAATTTTATAGAAATTGACTATCAAGGATCTAGAAAATTAAATGTAAAAATGAAAGGATGGATAACAATTGTTGACATCTAATGTATGTAGTTATTAATCACGAGAATTATAAAGAATTTCAATTAATTATAATAAATATATAATATTAATTTAAAACTTTTAAATTGTAATTAACTTATAGATAGGAAAACTAAAATCAATATTAGACCATATCCTTAATTATTAATTAGGTAATTATTTAATAAAGTATGAACAAATGAAAATATAACCAAACTTATATTACAAGATAAATTTTGGGGGAAGGATATAAAGAGAATTGAACTGAGACTAATCTATGTCTCTTTCTATTAGTATCTTAGAGCTGACATCCCAAAGAAATTAGAAATTTAGGAATATTTTAAATCGAAATTTACTATAACATTGTCACTTTAGATTGTCATATAGTGATAAAATGTAAACTTGTAACTCCTTTGAATAATTTGAAGTCCGCAAAAAAGATTTGCAGGTCGTATTTAAAATTATTTCCAAACAAAAAATTCAATTAATATTATGGGTCAGTCATCACAAGCTTTATTTTATTAGCATAATTTTTTATTCTCCCAACATCATTATGTTGGATAAATGAATTTTCAGACAAAATTAGAATAAAATTTTAAAAATAGATAATTGACTCATAAATTATTTAAAAGGTTATAATACATTAAAGATCAGCCTTTCAAGCTATTGTGCATGCGCTTTTTACGAGTGTTAATAATAAATGAATACTTTCACTCCCAACACAAGATATAGTATTTATGAAAGAATAAAATGAATCCACTTATTCTTTCCAACCCAAATGCTTCTATATGGGCAAATCTTAAGTACTGGAAATGAAAGCGTGAGGATAGACCACTCACTTTAAATTACTGTTTACGATGTCTGAATGAATGACGTCGACGAAATTATCTAGAATTTACTAAACGTCACTCCCAATTTAAGGCAGTATGTAATTTGTTTATATGAGTAGTTGGAAGGGTGAGAATGTTGAAGCCTACCCATTAAAGTTTGAGGAATTGCTATATTAATATAAATCAAGCAATGATTATATATATATATGTATGAGAGATTATGATCTGGCCCAACTGATGAGTGTTGGTGCTCCATGAAATGCATATATTGGGGATCACTCATCTTTTTCGCATGTATGTGGTCATATGTATCGGTTGCAGGTGATAGAGTGGAGGATAAATAGATGTGGAAATTCTGAGTTCAAAGGTTATGCTAAAAAAAGAAAATTTTAATTTATACGCAAAATGTCATTAAGAAGTGAGTTATCACAAAAGGGCATATTAATTTTAAATTATAGAATCCGTTTAAACCAGATATATAAAAAATAAACAATATTTGACTTTTCCCCTTACTTTGCTTTTATTTTATTGTTATAATTCTAATCATTAGTATTTTCATTTTTTATTGTGTCATTTCCAAGAATAATAATTATAATCTTCGTAAATATTTGAGCAGAGTAGTTTTTACTTAAAACATCACATGATCACCATTCTTTATGCTTACATAAGCTGTTTTTCACAGAAAACTTTTCTTACTGTAGCACCATTCAGTGCAAGCCAGAGTAATCAATGGATGCAGGAAGGTTTGTGCATCCAATATCCCCTAATTGCTCTCAGATCGAAGGCTCATCATTGATGAAAGCCACAAGCTAAAAACTAGTCTGGATATTGGATGAGTAGGCACTAGATGGGGATTTTATGCACAAATCTTTCTGCACCCATTGATTACTCTGGCTTGCACTGAGTGGCGCTACTGTTTGGAGAATTTTGTCTCTGTGTGAAGCTTTTACATTTTGATTAGAACATCTAAAGTTATAGTTTCATTGTCACTATACAAATGCAAATATGATAGATAAAATATACACCTTTACCCCGCTTAGCGATTGTCTACTTAGTGATATTTCGCAATAGCGATCATCATCAATTTGTACCCACTACGATGTACAATCGATTATTCGCTATAACGATCAGGAAAAATTAAAAAAAAAAAAATTTTTGGCAGCCATCTTGAATTTTGCGTCACTGATGACGTCAGAGATAGCTATATTAAATTCATTTTTCCCAAAAGCAAAAGTATATTATTGTAATATGTATACAGGTAATGACTTTGCTGTAATTGTATACACATACAATATTTTATTCATAAAACCCTTAAAATATCTATAATTACTTTATCTATAATACTGTATACATCATATATAATAAATAACACAGCAAATGTTCATCCACTTTTTCTTTTAAAATACGTATATATGTTATACAATAATATCAACAAATTTAAAATCCTTCTTTTTCTTTTCAAAAACATTATTTTCTTATCTCAATACTGAACATATACAGTATATATATTTATATAATACAAAAACTCCAACGTTTCAATGTTGATTTGTAATTCAATAATGTAAAAGAAAGAGTAATAAAATATAGCAGTGGGAGAGAGATATCCTTGAAAATGACTTATGAAGATAAACAGTTGAAGCAGAGTTTTGTATTATATAAATACTGTATATACAGTATATATATATATGTTCAGTATTGAGATAAGAAAATAAAGTTTTTGAAAAGAAAAAGGATTTTTAATTTGTTGACAATGCTGTATACAAGTACTCCAATATATAAATACAGTACAAGACAAATAAAATACCATTATAACAAACTTTCAGGAAACACTAAATATGAATATCAAACTGCGTGTGTGTGTTTCTTAAATATATATTATTTTTAGAACACCTGGATAATTATGTAAAAATAGTTATTGATTTTATAACTTCGTTAATAAACATGTTGTTTACACTCAAGACGTTTCAAATCAAAAGAAAAACAACATTTTAAAACGATGTCGAATTAGAAAAGTTAAAAAAAAACAAACATTGCATTTAATTAAAAATCTTTCTACTCGAACGGGGGGGGGGGGCATTATTACATTACTAAAAATATATAGTAAGAAAAATAAACTTACCTATATGTTTCAGAAAATTAGAAGTTAGATTTTTTACTTTGAAAATAAGTTGATTTTTTTTCTATATGTTCAATTAAATAAATAATAATTAAACATTGTTTTTTAATTTGAATAATTTTACATAAGTAATAAAATAAATGTATAGTAGTAATATAAACTGTAATACAATTTTTAAAAAAAAGCTCTTCAGTATAGATTTTTTTTTCATTACGATGAAAAACTTCCGCGAAAGAATATAAAAACTTTTAAATTCAAATTTAGTTTCATTGCTGTTCTGTACTTTTTAAAGTGAAAATATGCATTTTTTTTCCTAGTGATATAAAACTTTTCTTTTTAGATACCGTATTTAGTCATCGTCATGAAAAAATCAAGAAAATCTTTGAGCTGGAAATCAATGTGGATATTTTACGTCACTGGAACCGACCAATTTTTTTCTCATAGACCTCCATTATAATTACGTATTTTGTCTACGATATTCTTGCTTAACGATGAGTTTTGGAGGACCAATTGCCATCGCTAAGCGGAGTAAAGGTGTATTTAAAAGAAAAAGTTAATATTTAAATTTGAAAAGAAATGGTTCTTTTACAATAAATACCTATTAGAAGAAAGTATTTTTTAAAAATAAACCAAAACTAAACAGCGTTTATTTTTTCTAGCAACATGTCCAGCCCAACTCCATTTTATCTTTTATTTCTTTTGTTATCAGTGAAGACTGTTTATATTCTCTCAATATATTTAACTTTTAGTTCTTCTCTATTAATCGTAGTATTCTTTTTTCCATAATTTGTTTAATTTTTAATTTCTGTATTCTCTTTTATTAAAGGATCTTGTTTCAGATCTGTGGGTAAGAATGATAAAATTGATCAAAAATTGTTTTTTGTTAGACACAGGCATATTAGTTTTTAATGTTCCATTATATATAGAGTTTGATCATATGATTGATTTTTTATATTGTTTTTATCTAGATTAATAATTGATCCAAAATATTTATAATCAACCTTTTCTGAAATTCTATTGAATACATTAATCTTTTAATATCAGTCTTTAATTCTCTTTATTTTAATACTCTCTTAAAATAGATCAGTAACATTTTGTGTCTTTTTGAAACACATCAATCTTTTTTTCTGTTTAATTCACAAAAGTTTTCTTAAAACAGCAAAAAAATTCAATAAACCTGTGCCAAAATGTTACACTTTTAATTACTTCTGTTGAAATTTGATTAATATTCTTCAGAATTTGACTTATTTATGACATGTTGTTCTAAAACTTTAATCCCTGCATAAATGAATGTAAAGTGATATGCCATTTTGTAACCTGCAATTTGTGCATAAATTGTCAACTTATTGGTTTTTTGTTAACTTTATTAATATTTAAATATAATTTATTGTGCTTTAATTACTGGTAAAGTTAGTTTATTCTTTTAGTAACTGAAATACAGGCTTATTATATACCTGTATCAATATATTTAATATATAGGGTATATGAGCACAGACTTTAATACAACCCACTGCTCACCACTCTATCTCATATCACTGATACACTTGAACACATATATGCTGAAAAGATAAATAATCACCAATATATTCATGCTAAACCAGAAATTATCAGTTGGTCCAGATTATCATCTCTACCCATATATGCAATAAGTGCTCAGATATATATTAAGATAGCCAATCATCATACTTTAATGGACAGGCTTCAATCCACTTCACACTCCAACTCTTCAACCGTCCACCCAATTGAAAAATCTGATGATGGAATGCTCAAAGGCCACCCTGAGGCCGAGATTCTTGTCATACCCATATCAGTGATTTGAGATAGAGTGGTGAGCGGTGGCTCATGTGAGTCTGTGCTCATATACCCTATTTATTCTTTTAGATGACTAAAGTCTGAACTACAATCATTATGTAATGATCTTAGTAAATATCTTCTGTATAACTGATAGAAGAAGACTGATATATCAGTAATTTCTATTTTATTTTTTTACCTTTAAAAGAATCAATATCAATATCAATATTGCCTTATATCGTTTATCTGATATATTCTCATTACTGAGACTTTTTGTGTATAAATCAACAATTATTTTGAATCTTTGCTTGCATTTTTAGCAATGTTTCACTTGATTTCATTATTTTCTGCAGCTTTTCCATTCTTTAATTGCATGTTTTACATCTTCATTTAGATGTGTTACTCAATTGATATTTTATTTTCCTACTTATTAAATAATTCTCTGTTTTTGGTAATCCCCTTTTTTATTCGAATATATATATATTTTACAATATTTTTGATATAGTTTTTTAAAATATTTTTTTCTTTTCTATTATCAGTAAACCTTTTCTATACAATTTCATTAAAGTTCATTTATTAAATACTTTTAAAATTGTCATTTTTAATATTTTCATGTTTTTTTTACACCATATGCTGTTTGCAATTATTGCATGGTAATGATGAGTTTTCTGTTAAATTATAGTCTTTATTTTCGCTATTTAAATATCAGACTTTAATAAAATATCTTAATTATTTATTAATGTTATTTAAATCAAAGCTCTCAGAGAGCTAGCTATTGCTACTGTCAATCTTAAAAAATGCATATATCTCTCAGCGTTAACTAGTCCCCACTTCCTGTATTGAATGTCTTAACTACATTAAATTAATCTTGAAACTTATAATTTGTATTAGTTAAAACCTAATCTTAATTAACTGAACCTGTATTTGAATAAAATCAGTGTTCCTTTTATTTCGATTTCCTTATCCAAATTTGAACACTGTATTTTTATTTTCCACATTTTCTGTTTATAATATCCTGATAATAACAATCAACCTTTAAGTTATCAACAATCTCAACCTGTAGTCAAGGCAACCTCCTTTAACAATAATAATAATATTCCGTGACAATTTAAACATTTTTGATTTATTCAAAATAATTCTATATGTGTATATAAAATATTCCACCTTTTCATGAGAATGAGAAGTCGATGGGGGTAAACTTCTTTATCTATATTTGATATCATCTAGTAAATTTAATATTTATTTTAGTTTTAAGTATGATATATCATCAATTTTCACATCTCAATTTTTTATTTACAGTTTACTATGCCACTTGTATTTTTTACATTTATGGCTTTACTTGTTCGTCTTCTTTTACAAACAAAAATATTATTTTTCTCTTCTAACTTCACAATGATCAAAAGAATTCCATTTAATATATGATTGTTCTTTACGTTTATGCATTCATTTTCAATTTAAAATAACCTACAGTTCTAGATGATTAGGTGTAATGTTGTTATTAAATAGCAGCCTTGGATAGAAATGCAATTTTTATTATAATATTATCATGCTTCACCTGCTCCCTTACCTGATAATTTTACTACCTCTAAAAATATGAGCCATGCTATTATAAATAATGGTTTATGAATAATCATGCAGCTACAATCTTGCATGGATTCAAATAAGATGGCATAGCTGCTTATAATTATACTTGAACAAACAGATTAATCAAAGCTGTACAGCCATAAAGGCATTCTTTTGACTTTTAAGTAAACCAGATGTCAAGAGAAGTCTTTGATAATTTTTAGGTCCTAAACACATGGTAACTAAAATAACATAAATATGAATGAAATATATATGAAAGATGTCTCCTGCTCAGTTTCTTTAGTTTTGGTGAAGAATCAAAGAGTCTAATATGTCTCACCCATATTTCTCTTCTGTTTGAGAAGATTAATGTAAGAGATGGATCTTAGTTAAATGCTTGGCTTTGGGTTAGTGTCTTTAGATCTAGTGTCTGAACCTATCTTAACACCTCTCTGAGGAGTGCCAGAGCAAGGAATCATGGTCAGAGGTTTGGGGGGGGATCCTGACAGATATTTTAAATGCTTTCTCTAGCTAAGCATTTATCACAAAGCTTGTTGAGGAATTGGCAATCCTCATTGCTTATAACTTACAAGCGTAAGAGTATAGAGTCATGTGATCTATGACTCTTATGGATCTTGGTGATTTGATGTTTATTATCAACTTTTTTTTTTCTGTTTAGAATATGCTGTTCATAACCCTATATGAAAGGGTTTATAGATCTCATTATTGTGTTATTGTTTCATGAAGTTTTTAATAGTGTACCTTTATTTCAAGAGAAAGGATATATATATATTTGATTATGGAATTGATAGTTGAAAGTATTCAGTACTAAGAGAATCTAGATAATAATTTCCTATATGGTTTTAATCACTCAGATTAAATATATATATTAGATAAAAACTTATGGTTATTTTAATGACACATTTAGCAAATATGAAAATTAGAAAAAGGATTTTCCAATTTTTGTAAAAAAGTTTTTTTTCTGTTTTTTATTTGATTTATCTTGAGGCATTTCGTGGACTATTAATCCTGATTGCTGCCATTAAAGAAATAAATATATATTTTTTATGTCTTAAGGGTTTTTTCCTGTTGATTAAATACTTAGATGAATTTTATTAACAATCATAATTTACACAATGTATAATTAAACAACTTGCCAAAATCTGAATGTGTTATTATTTTTTAAATTACAAAATAAAGAATAAGCACTCAATCATTTAATTAAATAATTCAAATCAAAGATGATAAAACAATTGTTTAAGAATTCTCTTAAGTTTTGAATAATGATAACCTTTTTTTTTTGTTAATAATTATAGAATTTAATTTTTTAAAAAGGATAGATTAAAATCACATTAAAATAAATTATTTTTCTATGTATCAATTTTTTTGTTAATATAGATTTGTTTCAAAGATTTCATTTCAAATGTATGTGTGCTTAATACTAAAATAATAAGATATATATAAATTTATATATTAATTGAAACTATTATTTTTTAATTACAAATATCATTACATATTCATACTTATAATTTAGACAAATAAAAACAAATAATGGGTCATGTCAAGTTTTTGTTCAAGGAAGGGGTCACAAGTGAAAAAAGGAGGTGTACAAATAATGAAGTTATGGAAGAATAAATATGAAAAAAGTGATTATACAGAAAGTGGATTATTGGTTTTTATGCTGGGTTTGGGAAAAGATAAGAGGGATTTAGATATAAAGGCTATAGAGTTGACAAAGATTATGTTGTGGAAATGGGATGGAGCAGAATATGGGAAAATTTAGAGTGGGGAATGGAAGATAAAGTGGCTAACAGGTTTCTCTAGGCATAGTTGCTGAGAGATTCCTGACTCCGTTTAAGGAGAAGTCACAGTGCATCGCATCACCACTTGATATAGGAAACATTAAATCGTCCTTCACTTTTATCAACCTAAAAGAAAGACAGTGTTCTAGAGAGCATTTGTTGACTGCCTTGACTACTCAGGTTGACTGAGTTTCCATAAAATTATAACAATTAATTAATGGTAATATATTGTACTCTTTTTAAGATGAGTATATTTAAACAAAGTTGTGTTTTTAACCTCGCTCTCTTTGAAATCCTCATAGTTATCCTTTTGGATAAATATATAAAGAGATAAATGACTATGCCATTATTCACTCTAAAAAAACCAAAGTAGCCAGGGAACTCTCTTATCTTGTAAAGCCTAAGCGGCTACCATACTATCATTACCCTGAAATATTGTTAGAACATGTAACTTTTCTCATTAGAAATAAATGTTAGAAAAATTTTGATGCTTTTCTAAGAGATAACTGTATCTTCTAACACAATTTTAAATGCAAACGATCACACTATACTAACTTTCAGTTATAATAACTACTCTTTCTTATTGCATTGCCAAATGTATACCATATAATACTAAATTGTCCATGCACTTTACTACTGTTACACAATGCTTTATTTACCACCCTTTTTTACAGTTTACAGTTTTGATTTGCCCCAGCAATCTTCTTCAGAACTTTATATCTTCTAGCCTCAACTGCTAAATAAATAAAGCATTGTGTAACAGTAGAAAAGTGCATGAACTTTCAGTTAGCTTAATTCTACATTTAGAAACATCCTTTCTCTATGGAATAAAAGTACGCTTGATAAAAGCACACATTATATTTAAAACAAAACTGACACGAGTAAGATCACAATCTATCAGATTTTTGGATATCATAGTAAAAATAATAGAAAAGGTTAGCCAGTTTCTACCAATATTGTTTTTGAAAAATAGGGTTTATCAAGTGGCAAGAAAATATCTGCTTGATCATTGGTAGTATGTAATGATTTTTTCTCTCACGGCAGTACTCCAAAAAAAAGGTGATTGAAATGATCAAAAAGGTTATGATAATTTTTTTTTTTCCTTTCATGTGTCGGAGCTTTGATCGGGAAGTGAACCTGGGCCAGCTGCTTGGAGCTATGCTAGCCACAAGGCCACTAACACTTGACAGGAGTTAAGATAATCTTATTCCTAAAAAAAAAATAAAAAATACACGTGTTGGTGAATTGATCAAGAGAAAGATATCAAACAACTATTCTATTCAATCTAAGCTATTACTAATCAATTTCTAGTCTTTTATTTGTTTCGTCTTTTATTTGTCTCTTCTTCAACCATCTTTAAAGATGTCATCACTTTAAACAACTGTAGAATGGTCTTTCTTCCATCCACATCTACTCTCAACATCACACCAACAAACTTTCTTATTTCATTCATCAATCCAACTTGCTCTTTTTCTAAGTCTTTTACAATCTTTTGAGAACCATTTTAAATCTTTGATTGTCTATCTAATATCATCTCTTCTAACAATATTTCCAGGTCAATTCCATTTGTCTTAATTTTTTCAATGAGGTTTGTTCATTCTTTTAGCCATCTATTTTGTGTTCGGATCTTGTGTCTTATTATTTCTAATATTCTTTTTTTCCATTTTTTGTTGAGTGGTTTGAAGTCTAAATTTCAGATCCATAAGAAAGAACATGTTAAAACACACATTAAAACCTTTTTCTAACACATAATCATATTTTCTTTTAATATTAAATTATTTTTACCAAAAATACATCATCCGACATTAATTCTTGATCAATTTCATCCGTTATTTTTTCATTATATTAATAATCTGATCAAAGTAATTGTAATGGTTAAGTTCTTCTAATTCATAATTACCAATACTTCCTTCTGAGAAAATCCATTGAGTATTACTTTAGTCTTTTTATCATTTCTCCTTAGTCCTACTTTCTTACTTTTATCTGATAACTCTTGCAACATTTCCTGAAGTTCTGAAGCATTATTTGCAAAAGCAACTACATTATCGTAAAATGTAGATAACTTAAATAATCCCCATTTACTTCTTACTTCCTAAGCTGTGAATAAATACTTCTTCCTTCCTTAGCATTTCATTTTAATCCACAATATTTTTTTGTAAAACTGCTGTGAAAAGCTTTGGAGATTTGAAATCACTCTGTCATACACCCTTTTTAGTACTAATCTTCATAGTATCCCCATATAATTTAATCACTACTGTTGTATTTAGATAAATGTTCTTCAGAATATGACAATATCCCTGGTCTACATATTTTATGGTCCAAAACATTAATCACTGAAAATGCTCATAGAATCAAATATCTTTTCATAATTTACAAGTCCAAAGCATAGTCCACAACCTATACTCATTTGTTTTTTTTATAACATCTCCTAATACTATGGGATAATCCACTAATTTTTAAATCCAGTTTGTTCTTGAGATTGGTTATAATTCAAAGTTCATTATAGATGACTTATGATTATCTTGGTAAAGATTTTGTATTGAACTGATAGAAGACTGATGGATTTGAAATTTCTAATATCTTTATCACCTTTCTTGAATATCAACATTACTACTTCATTCTTCCAATCATATGGTAGGTCTTTATCATTTAGATATTTCATACATATTTTTGCCAATAATTTATCCATTTCTTTTTTTAAATGTTAGTGATTTTTCCATCATTTGTTTTGAGTTTTTCCCTTTTTCATAGATTTAATTGCATGTCTCACTTTTTATTTAAAATACACGGCAGTTTATTCTGTAGTAATTGCAGGCAATTCTTTGTTTTCTCGTTATTTATTATTATATAATTTTTTATAGATTTTTTTTGACACCATTGCTTCTTTTAATTATAGTTCCATTTTTTTGTTATTTATTTATTGCTGAAATTTCTCTTTCACTACTAAGTTGTTTCTTGTGGTAAGGAATCTTTCCTCCATAGGCCAAGTCCAGCCCTTGAAAGCTTTCAATTCTGTCCTTAGACATTTTCACAAATGTATATTAAAAAATGAACCTATATAACTTTTATTTAATTTATTAGTGTAGTATTCATATGTAATTTTAAGCAGAAGAAATTACGCACGCTGTAATGTCGTTTTAATACCTTAATGGTGGATACTCTCAAACCAAAGTACAAGACAGACTTTGAAAAGATAAGAGCAGCCATCTTATCTTTGTACCTAAATTCACTTATATAAGGCAGTCTAAAGCATCTTGGAATGAGAGTGTAAAGGTCTTCCATTAAGAGTATTCTTCGTACTCAACAAAACATCATTGAGGTATTAAAGCAACATTACTGCACATTTGTATAGGTGTGATCCCCTTCGGATTAAAAAATAAAATGGACCTTATAGATATTACATTTAAACACACATGTAGTGCAGTGCAAATATATGTTTTAATACTGAATTAAGAGTTAAGTCAAAAAAAATTTATTTTCTCACTTATATCTTTTTCTCTCTCCAATCTTTATAATAAATCTTTTATTCTACCAGAAGTAAACGTAATACAAATTTTTGATTTACTATAGTGGCTAATTTTTAAATCAATAATTTTGTGTGATCCACAAATGAGATTATAAATATCCAAATGACTCTTGCAGAAAAAAGATTCCCAACCCTGGCTTTACACTTTTGAGATTTTTATTTTTTTCTGCAATTTCCTAATTCACAGTTATATTTTCTTTTCTCATTTTTAAAACTTTTTTGTACCATTCTTAATGGATTGTTTAAATTTTTTTATATTTCTTCTTTTCTTCACACATTACTTAGTTTTACTTGTAAATTGCTGCGTTTTTATATTTAATATCAGTTATCTTTTTATTGATTTCAATCAATCCTGAACCATCTTCAAAGTTTGATAATATTTTAAAATGGTTTGAAAGTTTAATTTAAATTTATGCGATGTTTCTGAAAGTGAGAAATATCAATTATCAATACTGACTTTCTTATAATAGTATTTGTATCTCAAGTTTTGCATTAACCCCTATCTTACATCTCACTAATCATTCATCACTTCTAGTGTTAAATCTCTTAAGATCATTATACTTTTGTATTACATATTTTCTATTAGTCATAATATAATCCAATTCTGCTGTACTTTCATTTGGATATTTTCACGTCCATTTCTGTTTAGCATTTTCTCAAAGAATGAATTCATAATGTAAAATTGTTTTCCTCTGCACATTTCATAAGTCTATGTCTCATTTTTATCACATAGCCAAATTTACCTATACCATTTTCATCTTTAATCATTTACCAATTTTCTTATGGCAATTTGAAAATATTGTTCAGCATTTTGTATATTGATAGAGCATAAATCTGAATTATCTGTCATTTGGTGCTTTTCTTTAACTTGAATAACTAATCTTGTTTCTTATAATAACATTTCACTCTTCTTACACTTTAAAGCAAAATATATTTATTTATTCTTTAGTTTCGACTGTTCCTAGCAGTCTTCATCGGATCTACAAAATTTAAACATTATATTAATACAACACTTTATTCATTAAAATTACTATTTTATAACTTTTAACTTTTTAATTTTATTTTATCCTTGTTTCTCTGTCTGATATACCATCAATTTCCATAATGTTCATCCATTTTTTAAATTTATAATGAAGTCAAAAATCATTATATATATCAATTTTAACAGTGCAGTATTTAGCTTTTTTTCATATCAATGATTTGTGATGATATTTAAATCTCATCAATTATTATTATTACTAAATATTTATTAATGTAATAATATTATTTTAATAAAATGAGTACTTATTAATATTTTAATAATATTGGCATCAGCATGAGATTTGGGCATTCTTATCGCCGGATTTTCAATTGTGTGGCTGGCTAAAGAGTTGTATGTTGGAGAAGATTGAAGCCTGTTCATTAAAGTGTGAAGATTTGCTATCTTAATATAAACTGAGCACTGATTATATATATGTGTGGGAGATGATGATCTAGACCAATTGATGAGTGCTGGTTCAGCATGAAATATATATATTGGTGATTATTTATCTTTTCTATATGTGTGTGGTCTTGCATATCAGTAGTATGAGATAGACAGGCAAAACTCTCTATATGTACTGCCACTCAGTACAAGCCAGAGTAATCAATGGATGCCAGAAGGCTTGTGCATAAAATCCCCATCTAGTGCCTACTCATCCAATATCCCAGACTAGTATGTATAGAGAATTTTGCCTGTTTTAATAACAGTTATAAACAAGTATAAGAAATGGTGATCATGTGATGTTTATTAGTATGAGATAATGTGGATAGTTGAAGAGTGCTTGAAAGTCTGTGTGTTCAAATCCCCTATATTTACTCGTTAATAAGTATTTCACTATATATAAAAAAACAAATTAAATTTAAAACGCTTTTTCAAATCTTGTTTTATTCTATGAATCATTTTCCATTTTACTTTTTCTCCAATGTTTTGGAATATTATATAATCATTGTCAAGGATTATTCCTATAAAAGTATAAATACATGTGTACAAAGAATCTATAAAGAATTTACAAAAACAACTTAATAAAATATTTTTTCACATAAATTATATATATATAATGTAACTTCTTTGATGCTTTTATAAATATCTTCATTTTTTTACATTTTTATTTTTTTTTATAAGTTAAAAATGTAAAAGTATGAAGTCATACATGAAAGTAAGCAAGAAATAACATATATATATATATAATTTATTATGAATTTTTTATAATATTAGTTTATTTGTAAATATTTTGTAGATTCTTTATAAACATATACAAGGTGTGACAATTTAATTCCCAGAATGGCCTGTGGTGTCACCCATGTCCTAATTGTTTCAAAATCACATAAGTATCGAACATACATGTTTGAACATGTTTAAACTAATGTGTGTGTAAATTTTACAAATAGTGTTAGTTAGTTATTGGGAAGATAATAAATATCCATACATACGCTATGGGTAAAAACGGGTCATAGTGTGCTCATTGTGATTAACTTGTTTATCAAAAAATCAATTACACAATTAGATCATCCTCCCTATTCACCCAACTTAGTTGCCTATGATTTTTGATTATTTCTCAAAAACTGTGCTGAAAGAACGAAGATTTTCTACTATAACTGAACATCCAAAAGAATGTGTTATGACTACTCAACAGTATTCCTAAAATAAGTTCCGGGTTTGCTTCCAGAAATGGGAACACTGTTTTAATCGGTGTATAGATGCTCAAGGGGACTATTCTGAAGACAACAGCAACCACTAGTGTACACTTCCACATGTATGTTTTAGGAAAGTGCATTCTGGAAATTAAATTGCCACACCTCGTATTTGTATATATATATAGGAATAATCTTTTACATATAAATATTGATTATGATGAGTTAGAAGTTAACAGCTATAATACCTTGGTCAGATTATTAATACAGATGGAAACATAATGGATGAAATTAATCATAGAATTAAACTTGGTTGGGGGTGCTTTTGATAGAAATAACTTGATACCAAAAGGAAATATGCTTATGTGTTTGAAAAGGAAGTTTTTAATAAATGTGTTTTGCCAGTTCTTAATTATGGATCTGAGACTTGGACACTTAATACAAGAGCAGTACTGAGATTTCAGACCACTCAAAGAAGTATGGAGAGATGCATATTTGAAGTAACAAGAAAAATATCAAAAATGCAATATATGAGTAAGAGAACAAACAGGTGTTAATGACCTTATTGAAAAAATTAAAAGATTGAAGTGGAGTTGGGCTGGACATTTTGCTAGAAGAGATGGTAATAGATGGACAATTGAAATCTTAAACTGGATTCCAAGAGATTGTAAAAGACCCAGAAAGATACCACATGTGAGATGGATGGGTGAAATAAGAAAGTGTGCAGGGATGACATGGAGAAGAGATGCTAAAGATTGGAGAAGATGGATTGAACTTGGAGAAACCATCATGCAGTGGATTGATAATGGTTGATGATGATGAATCCTTTACAATGACCATATATGATCTAAACATTGGAGCTAAAAAGAAATGAAAAATGATTCGTAAAATAAAACAAGATTTGAAGTGTTTTAAATTTAATTTGGTTTGTATATATTAATATTATTTGGTTATTTTTTTATAATTTTTATTTTTTTTAATATAAAAAATGGAATGTCAATTGTTTTAAAAATAAATGACAATAATTTAATGATAAAACATACTTTTTTATAAGTATATTTTTAACTATTATATATATAACATTAATTAGAATATGGATAAAATTGTTCAGTGAAATCAAATGTATGAATCATTTGATTTATATATTAGTAAGCTTATTTAACTCATCTGAT
Source organism: Epiperipatus broadwayi (assembly GCA_028023455.1). Lineage (NCBI taxonomy): Eukaryota > Metazoa > Onychophora > Udeonychophora > Euonychophora > Peripatidae > Epiperipatus > Epiperipatus broadwayi. The sequence continues at coordinate 1,626,978 of JAQFVV010012508.1, read as the reverse complement.
TGTGAAAATTATTTTATCACATAAGGCTCATCAGATAACATATTAGCTGATGATATTTAATTTATCTTTTTATCTATATAATAACCTTTAGAATAAATATGAACCAGTTAATCAGTAGACAATTAGTAATTAATTACATTGAATCTGTATTTTTTTAATTGATAATTGCGGTTTATTTTTTGTAATTGTTCATTTGTGTCTGTTACATTTTGATTATTTCATTTCTGCTATAAGAAACATCAGTTTGCTTTGGTATTAAAATAAATTGTGACATTATCTTTTTTCATATATTATAACACAGCAAATGTACAATCACTTTTTCTTTTAAAATATATATGTTCTACAAAATTATCAACAAATTAAAAATCCTTCTGCTTTTTCTTTTTAAAAACTTTTTCTAATATCAATACTGAACATATATATATATATTACAAAACTCCAACGTTTCAACTGTTTATCTTCATACAATCATTTTCAAGGATTGCAACAACAATATGAAATACATATTTATAAATAAACCTCAATTACATAAATATCTTCATCTTATATTAACATAAACAGTAGCAAACATATTAAACAGACATAATATATTTTACTTACATCTCTCTCCCACTGCTATTTTTTATATTACTCTTTCTTTTACATTATTTAATTACAAATCTGTCTTAAAATCATCCAAGAAACTTTTTATACAAATTTAAAAACCAACCCTAATTTCAAATAACCTTTCTCTTTTTTAAATCTTATCTAAAACCCATCTCAAAACTACATTCCTAAACTATAGCTTTAAATGAATATAAAACAAATATAAACATCTTTTTTTATACAAAAAAAAAACTTTTAACAATTTACCTAAATCTATTTAAACATTCATTTTAATTATACATTATTTTAGATTCCTTATCTACTCCATTAATTTTATTTAAAGTAGGATTATAATTTTTTATGTAAAAATATTCTTTTACCATCCTTTCCCTATAATTTTTAGCATTTCCAACATTTTAATATTAAATTCTTTATGAGCTAAAACTTTACAATGTATGTAAATATTTGAATTTTTATCATATAAATGTTGTCTAAGTCTAGTTTTTAACGTATTCTTTGTTGTACCAATATATGAAATGTTTTTCCCCCTCTCTCTTACAATTTAAACATTCAATTAAATATATTCCATTCATTTTGTCAATTTCTATATTTTTTGTATCATTAATTAAATTTCCTAAATTCAATTACTTTTTATATACAGATTTAATAATTAACCTACTTTCCACCTTGTATTTATTATTTATACTTTTTATAATCTTTTTAATCTTCATAAAAGTATCTCTAGAAACATAACTATTATATATAAAATTATTTACATCTTTTCCATTGTTTATCTTCTTTATTATTTTTTTAATATTTTTTTTATTACATAATTTATCAATAACTTTAACTGGATAATTATTTTTGATACCTTCCTCTTTTATATTACAAATTTCTTTTATAAATAATTTTTCTTCAGAACATAAATTAATTGCTCTATTTATCCTATTATTAATAATATTAATTTTATGTTTATATTCAATATCTGAATCCCAACTACTTAACAAACCATAAAAAGTTTCTTTTCTGAATACACTTGTTTCAATAGCAACCTTACAATTCCTAATAACTTTTTTTTATTATAACATCCATATAAGTAATTACATTATTTTTCTCTTTTTCCATAGTAAAACTAATGTCATCATCAATTGAATTAATATACCTTATAAAACATTCAGATTTTCTATAATTGCCATTGGACACTAAAAAATAATCATCAACATACCTAACCCAAAAAACAGGTTTATATTGTGTAATACAAAAATATTTATCATCATAATCATCCATAAATATAGCAGCTAACAATCCATTCATACTATTCCCCATACTCAATCCTTTACATTGTTTATAATATACCTCATTATATTTAAATACCACATCTTTACAACAAATATTTAAGATATCATACAATTGGTTACATTCCATTTTTATACTCTTATTATTATCTTTAATATACCTATTCAATATTATATCAAATGCTTTATGTTGTACAATATTCGTGTACATACTACATATATCAAGTTTAACAAAAAACACATTTTTATACTTATTTCCCTCTAAAAAAACATTTAAAGTCTTGCAAAACCATGTGAATTACTTACATTATTTTCTTTTTTATTTCACCATATTTTTTAAAAATTTTATTATATAACCATTTAGACAAATTTTCGTCATACATATCCACATTACTAATAATAGGTCTTAATGGCATTCCTAATTTATGTATCTTAGGTATCCCACATATACTTGCATCTTTAAAATCCATTCTTTTCAATGTAAATACATCCACTTTATTAATATAGTTTTTATTATACATATCAGTTATCCTATTAGTCATTTTATTTTTTTCTATACCATCATTCTTTCTAATTCTTTCAAAACAATCCTCATCCAATAATTTTTTCATCATAATCTTCCTTCATTGTAATTACCATACTAGATGTCTTATCTCCTCTCAAAAATAACATATCTTTATATTTACTTTTAATTTGACTAATAATTCTCCTTTCATATTCCTTTTCATATTTATACTCCAAATTATTTATCATATTATATTCCAACTCTTCCATTCTGTATTGAAACTCTCTCAACATCATATCATATTTTTTATCTTATAACCGTTATACATATTTAAACTATTATTATTAATTTACCTAATTTTATCAATTAATAATTTATTTTTTGCCGCAATTTCAAAAATATCTTTATTAACATTACTATTTATTATAGGAATATGCTTTAAACCTTTCTCCAAAATCTCTTTCTCCTTTTTATCAGATTTCATTCCAATTAAATTAATTATAAAATTATTTTTATTATTATCACATCCATTATACATATTATTAATATGGTCTTTTTTATTATTCCCACACCTAAATACATCAAGTTTTCGTTTATCATAAATTAATTTTGTTAATTTTTTATTATGTCTAACTCTTATTGTATTCTTATATTTCATTTTATTCAAATAACAATATCTTAACATATCTTCTTTCAAATTTATTAGTGTTCTTAATTTTTCATATATCTCTTTAACCTTATTTAATAAAGCATCTTTCTTTTTATATAAAATTCTAATATATTTCTTAATCAACTTTTTCATCCAATATCCCCAGAATTTCATCAGTGAGGAGCTTGCACTGGGTGGCACGTGTACGAAATGATGATGTCATGTTTAGGAGTTTAATACCATTCCTGCTCATGGGATTCATCTCAATTGACAGTGAATCACTATCAAATGTCTACTTTAGAATACAGCTACATTCCAAACTTTATTATTTAAAATGTAAAATAAATTTTATAAATTAAAATATAACTTTGTTTTTAAAAATAAATAAATATATAATTAATTTTAAAATGATAATTCACAATAAGAATGGAAAAAAGCGTGAACTGGAATAAATAAATTTATTTTGATACATAAACATCCAGACGGACTCAAAAGTCAATATGCCAGGTCACTTGTGGGCCATAGATTGGGCAGGCCTGTTTTAAATTAAGTAGTATAAAGATTTACTATTTTTTTTTAGTGTTCAACCATTTAAAATAATCATTTTTTAATGTTATGTTTGAATTATGAATTAAGTTGAATAAATGTCAGATTCAATAATTTTTTTAAAATTTCAGTTTTATTTTAATTATTCATTGAAAAATAACTTTGATAATTAGTAAATTCTAATTAAAAAATAAATAAATAAATTATTGCAAACTTATTAATATTCATGAGAATTTATATCCAGTGAATAAATAAATGAAATAAAGAAAGATAAAGATTTGTTTAAAAAAATCAAAGTTAAAACTTAGAAATAATTTGAAAATATTATTAGATTTTGAAAGTGGCTCAGATTTAAATAAGATCAGTAAAAAGATAATGAATTTCTTCAAGTAGAATTGTTAGATAATATTTACAACTATAATCACACTTCCTTATATCATCTATAATCATTTTTATTTTACAATCTGTGAATTATTAATTCATTGACAGAACATTTATTTTTCATCAACATGGAGATATAACAAAGTCAATATTCACTGTATTCTTTCTCTGATCACTGTTTTTTTTTTAAAACTTGAAACATCAATTCTCTTAATAGTCAAAATAAGAGTCATAGATCACATGACCCTATCTCTTAAGCATCAGTTCTCTAAATAGTCAAAATAAGTCATAGATCACATGACCCTATTCTCTTAAGCTTGTAAGTTATAAACAATGAGGATTGCCAATTCCTCTACAAGCTTTGTGATAAATGCTTAGCGAGAGCCAGCACTTAAAATATCTCTGTCAGGAACCCCTGACCATGGTTTCGTGCTTTGGCACTCCTCAGAGAGGTGCCAGGGTAGGTTCAGACACTAGATCTAAAAATACCAACCCAAAGCCAAGCACTTATCTAAAAGTTATCTATTGAGTGGAAAATCTGAAATTTTCAGACATCTACATGTCTTCAAACCCAGCTATCCAACTCAAATAGCTATATGAGGCCGATAGATCTTCAGCCATACCGTATATTAGTAGTCTTACCAATATAAAATTGCACAAGACTTATGGCAGAGTCTAATTGCAATTAAGGAAGAGAATTTTAGTTGATGTGATTTTTGACTGAATAATAAATTTTAAATAATTTCAAGATTTTTCATTGGAGCATTATTTAAAAATTGTTTCCTTTTTATAGTATTTTCTCTAAGCAGATATTATACACATTGGTATCTACAAATGGTGAGAGGAGAAAAAAATGAGAATTTGATTTCATCTAGTGCAAATATGATGGTCAGCAGAAACAGATCTTATATTTCCTTTTTTTTTTTTCATGTGTCAAAGCATCGGCCGGAAAGCGAATCCGGGACAACTGCTTGTAAGGCAGCTGTGCTAAACACTCGGCCACCAATGCTTGACTGGTTTTATATTTCTTAAATATGAATAGGACAAATTATACAAGGCATTTATGCTAACATATAAAAGGCTAAAAAAATACATAAATAATTCATTTGATTAATAACCAAATATTAATTTTATGTTGTATATTTAATATATATAATTAACAGTTAACTTATTTCAACATATCTGGGTTTTTTATAAATATGAAGAAATAGAAAATTCATTTAACATTGACACTTTAATAGAAAACTTTTAGCTAGACATGAAAATATAACAGCAGACTTAAAATGTATGTAGTGGTGGCCATTTTTTATTAAGTCGTAAATGAATTTAAATGTGGTGCATTCCCATCATCTTAATTTTTAGTAAATCTTTTTAATTAAAAAATATAACTGACTTATCAATCTTTACTGGGATAAATTAAGACCTACAAATATGAAAGACTTGGTTTCTAAAAATGCCACATTGATCATAAAAATTTTGGGTATTCCAACAAACAAATCGTGCATCAAACCTATAAAGAAATTAATAGAGAAATTCTGAAAAAAATTCAGCGTAAGGTGAATTCTATATATGATATTTAAGAATTAAATCTTAACTATAAATACAAGGCTAAGCAATATTTTCAGAATTTTATAGTGGTTATTTAAACTGTCCAATCCTGGATGGAGGAAAAGTTTATACACAGCGATATTTTTCTGGATTCTTCATTGAAGAAGTCATGATAATGTTTTGGACCGATTTGGATTTGAAAAAAAAAAAAAAAAATGAAATTGTCATGTGACTTTGTGTAAGAAGAAATTGAATTCTTTTAAAAGTATTTATCATTTTATATAGATCACAATGCATCTTTTCTTAGGTTATACCCATTGAAATTTAAAAAGCTGTTAAATAGATTATCTTCTGTATCAACAACCTTTGCCTGTTTATCTTGCCATACTCAAAATATCCTAGCATATAAAGCTGAACTTGGTTGGGGATTTTATTCTTTGCTCCTACTTTTAAATTAAAAGTTTTATATGAATCATTAGCAGCAGTGAATTCAAAATTACGTTGCTGTAAACTTAATTGCAAAATGACCATAATAGATCATACTTTTCACTTATTGGAATGTAGATGAAAGTAATGGAGTTACAATATAAGGTGCTTGTCTTATAGATAAAGATTCCATTGGATGTCGCCATTTTCAAGCTAAAACTATAAAATATGACCATTCCTGGGCCGTTGATTATAATAATTTTGCTGTGCTTTTTTGTGATGCGAAAATAAAAACAAAACAAAATTGTCTTTTATAAATATTATTTTTTATTAACGTATACAATTTAAATGATAATAATAAATGTAAAATAAAATCAACAAATTACAATTTGATTCGTGTTTTTTCTATCGTATATTTTTTTAATTGTGTTACGGCTTTTTTTTATCAATTTTCTATCGGATATTTTTTTACTTGTGTTATGACTTTTTTTTTTGTTGTTGTTTAACTAAAAAATAATAATCTTAATAAAAAGTAAAATTTCTTAGTCTATTTTTTATTTTTTTAATCTTCGTTTTACATTTCTTTTTTTTTTTTTTTTTTACAGACAAAGAGATATTACGGCTATTTTTTACTTGAAATAGAATGACAATAAAAAGTAAAAGTTGTTACTGTTAGTTTTAGGGTTAGGTTTAGGGTTAGTTTTAGGTTTAGTTTTATAGTTAGGGTTAGTGTTCTGTTGTTTGTAATGCTAAAATACTTACTAAACATGTTTATAATATTTGCTTTTTATGAAATTTACAAAAGAACATGTATATTTGTACTTTTCTTACTGGATATTTTTTTTTGGTACCGCTCTTTTTTACTTCAAAAATATACACACGGTGTCTCGTGGAATGTTACGAACAGTACGTTACTTGACACGTTATCTAATTGCAACTCACTAAAAACAGATATTTAACATTTTCCCAATTAAAACTTCAATACAGTACGTTGTAAAAAGTCTTAGAATTATTACTTTAAAAAATCTGAATATTTCAATACTTCAAAATAAAAAAAAATCCAATGAAAACAACATTTCCATCCAATTCAAATACAAACTCTCTCATCAAGCTGTAACTATTTTATAAACTGTACGAATTCGGAAAATGTAATTGCTGCGATACGACATACATGCTGTACTGCGATGCGACATAGTGGCCTGCATTCTGTAGCACAACAAAAAAATTGTATTATAGAAAATGCGGGTTCGAACATGTCGGCCGCGGAAACAACATTTTTATGTATTTTGGCGCGAAAAACGCGCCATAGAACGGCGTCTTTAGCTATAAGATGAGTACCCAATATAATATTAATATCTGTATTCTTCATTACTTTTACAATGCTTTTTTTTTACAACCTAATATGACAGTTTTGATTGCCCCAGCAACCTTCTTCAGAACTTCTTATAGCCCCAAATCTTAACTGCTAATAAGATTTGGGGATATAAGAAGTTCTGAAGAAGATTGCCTTGAGGCAATCGAAACTGTCATATTAGGTTGTAAAAAAAGCATTGTAAAAATAATGAAGAATATAGATGATTTTAATAATATATGGATTTGACAATGCAATAGAAAAGATTAAGTTATAATTGAGTTACAATGATTCCTAGTTGAAATGCAATTAAGCATGAAGATCCAACAAATTCCAGTTGGTTTTTTTTTTTTATAAATTAGCTTATTTAGGGCCGAATGTTAAAAGATTAAACTAAAGGACATGTGTTTGATATTCAACTGATAGAAAATACAGTATTGAAAAAATTTGTCTAATTTTCTCATTGATTTTTTTTTTTTATTGTATAATTTCCAATGAGAAAGCCTTTTCCATAAATGAGATACTAAAAATTTTGAACTTATTTTTAATCAATGTGAGTATTTTAAACCTTTTCATATCTTTAAATTGATTTTGTAGTTATGTAAAATTACTCTATTTAAAGGATGAGGAAAATGATCAAGAAGCGGTTATTAAGATGAGTAAGAGTGGTTGTTGAATTTTTGTATTAGTTTTAAACTAATTAAGTTTAGACCTCAAAAGGCGTACTTTTTTATCATTAAACCATTGTGGTCTTGTATAAATTATGGAAGAATTAATCTTGTATATTACAGAAGGATGATGTAGTTTTTATCGAAATGATTCAATTCATTATTTGAACTATTATGGAATGTTACCCGACTCTCACATCAGGTGATATTTTGAATAATAATATTAATAGCCATTGGTTGTCAAGTAAATTTTGCTACCTTTTATTTATCTATTTCTGAATGATTTTGGTTGGAACAAGTTTCAGTAAAAAGCTTGTTTTGTATACAGATTTTACAGGCTCTTTGAAGCATGATAAGATTTGGATAGAGAAGCCTCCCCTTTTTAACGGTGGAAGTTCTTGTTTTTCTGGTTCTTTTCTCTTTTAGAGATAAATTCTTTTATCCATAAAAATTGAAGATATTTTTGCATTATTATTTTTTTTTCTAATTTGTTTGTCTTAAACGGATTTTATTAGGAGCTGCTAAGTCATCATTAATTTCTGGCAATCATGTGAATAGCATTTCTCCAAAATGACTAATTCCCTTGGGATAAGGCTGCTCAAAGAAACTTCCATTTTTATGATGATGATAGAGTCCATCTATCGCTATACTGGTTATTCATTTTTCTTTCACCATTAGCTTTTCCAAGAAGTGCATACTTTTCTAAAAAATTGTCACCCCATAGTATGATAAAATAGGACAAAGTGAGAATTCATTTTCAAGATGTATTTATTAATTTTCTATGCTGACTACAGAATTCACAAAAGTCTTTACTGGCATCATAGTTCAATTCAAATTTTCTTTTACTATCCAACTTTCTCATCCTTAGAACAGTACAAGAAATACTATAGCTTGGGTAATTAAGATCTTTGTTCCTTAAGATATATTCCTACATTTTCCTAGTGTTAGTTTATGGTAAATCTCTTGAATACTGTATTCTCTATCATTGGTAATGATCCAAGGAGACCAAAAAATATTTGTTTTTATTATCAATTCCAATGCCATTTAGGGACTGCCATCGTAATTTTTGTTTTCTTCATATTTAACTGTAATCTTTTTAGGTCAATAAATTTGATTGCAATAATGCCTTTGATTTGTTAAATTCTAAATTATGGATTGTTTTTAGAAAAAAATTATGAGAAAATTTATCACTGAGCTATATGTTATAATTAAAATATGTTTTCGTCAAAAAGATGTTTGACATTGCCACAGGTTTTAACCAAAACTGATATTGCCATTCTACCTATTCAAAATGTATGTTAAATTATTAATGAGAGATTTGACATCATGTACATTTTTCAGTTCTAACTGTGGTATGATGAAATTTCTAATTTTTCATTACTAGTTTAATATTCACTTAACCGCAGGGTAATATCAGCCCTAATTCTTTTGATAATGTCAAACCTTTTTTCTATCTTCTTTTTAAATTGTAGTTTCTATTCCTATATTGAATTTTTTCTAAAGAGTAAGGTAGTATTCTGGTACAAACATTTTCATAAAAGTATTCGTTCATTTAGCTTTCAACTGAGTCAAAGTTATTTTTGTAATCAATAAAATGCATAAAAAAAATTTCTGGTATTTTTCTGGTTTTGTCTTGTATCTAACATATATAAGCTGTGATGGTTCAAGTTGCATGGGATGTCAAAATTTTCTTTTTGTATAGGAATGTAAATTGATTTCTTATAATCTGTAGCTATTAGAAATTTTTTTTAGTTTCTTGAAAATTTACTTTGATGTAGGGCTTAAAAGTGCCTTGGCTGATACATTTATAACTGTATTTTTTAAATTTCCTTGATTGTTGTTATTACATATATGCATTGGTCATTAGCAATTTTTTTTTAGCAAACTTGTTCATGATAGAATATTTTGATCTTGTGAATCACCTGAAGAATAGCTCTTATTTTTTAAAACCTTTTTTTATTTTTATGTCTTTGTAAATACTGATTTATTATTCCTTCTCATTTTTGGACACTGGAATTTTCTATTCGTTTTTTTTTTTATAAGATCGATCCTTTTTAACTTTGCTCTTTTTTGTTGTTTTGTTTTTGAAACTTGCATTATATTTTCTGATATTTATTTTGATTTTCCTGTTGTCTTTTTATTTTTCAATTTTTTTTTAGATTCCTTTTTAATTTCTTTTTCATTTTCACCCTCAGTTCATTTGGTCCATTAATAGTTCATCAAAACCAAATCTATTTATATTATTCTTAAAAGGAATACGGATATTCTCTAAGGTTGGACCAGTTCGTAGTTCTATTTCAGTTTCATTTGAGGTTTATTCCATAATTTATGATCTATTTCACAATGTTCCTGGCCAAAGTCTTGTCTTTTAAACTGAAACTTTTTGTTATTTGGTGCCAAAGATATAATTAATTTGATTTCTGTGTTCTCTATTCAGTTAATGTCCATGTATTTATTCAGCATTTTTGACAATTTTAAAAATGTTGAATTCTTTAGAGCTTATTAATTGTTCATCCACTTTATTTTTACTGGCAACTCTTTGGTGATCCAATTATTTCTATCTTTTCCATTTCCATCTTTGACGTAACAATTTATTAATTTATGCTTAGACTGATCACAAAATTTTTAAATCTCTTTTTCACTTACTTGCATTATAGGAATGTGGAATAAGTATCCACAAAATCAAATTGAAATCAGTCGATCATTCACAGAATTGTATCAGGTAAAAGTTCTTGAAATCTTCCTAATAATTAAAGCTGCATCCCCTTTTTCATCCTTAGCTTATAAGCATTTATTTTTATATGACGCTATGTATAGTCAATGTTAAAACAATCTGAGATCTTCCTGTTCAATCCACTTTATTTTATTAATTCCTAACATGTCAATATGTAAGTGATTCATTCCCATTGCAATCATTTTGTTTTCCTGAATTTGTAGTCAATATATTCCAGATTTTAATGGTGATCTTGGAATTTCAGATTTTCTACATAAAAATAACTAGATATCAATGTCTCTAATTTGTTTCCTTATACATTCCAGATTGATTAGATGATTTTCTCCATGCTTATTCAGATTTTTTTTTCCAGCATGACAATATTGGCAATTAGATGTCTAGCTGCACACTACAAGCCCTAACTACTGGTATATATATATCTTTGGCTCTTTCTCAATAATTTGTTGAGTACAATAAAACCTAATAAATTTTCAAGCGTCATAACTCTGTTTTTGTTGTTGTAATATTTATGCTTTTCAACTTACTATAGGAAAATTTTATGATTGTTTTTCTTACATATTTTGAGGTCACATTTACCTGTTGATGAGACTTTCGTCACCTTTCTCTAACTTCATTATTTATCGCCATTTTCCAATTGAAACATTAAGAAACTAACAAAGAAAGACAAGAATTCAAGGCAAAATAGAAATAGGATAATAAAAGTAAGTTTATGATAATTCCTAAAGGAGGGAAAGTTGAACAATATGGATTTCATTGTAAGATGAGAGGAATAATTGATATATCTAATTATGATACTTTGTATATCATGAAAGTGCTACTACAAGAGGAGGCATTCATATAATCTTTATCTAGATTTTCCCCATTTTCTGGCCAGTTTCAAGCTATGACTCTCTTTAGTGAGGAGCTAGGTTATAGCTTGAAACTGGCCAGAGGATGGGGACAATCCTAGATAAAGATGATTTGAATGCCTTCTCTTGTAGTAGCATTTATCATTTAAAAAAGCTTGTTTAGAGCTTATTAGCACGCTCTGAATTTTACATATTTGTAAATACAAGCTATATATATGCCATGTATATCACGAAAGGTAAATTCAGTTTGTCAAAATAAAATTCTCGGGGGGGGGGGGTCATTCTGTTTATTTTAATAAATTTATAATATATGAACCTTTTATTGTAATAGATTAATTCTAATAATTTATGCAATTCATATACTTATTTAATTTTGTGTTAGATAGTGTCACATTTTTTTTCCAATTTTTTTTGCCGCCAGAAATGATTCTGTGGATTTTCTATACATAACAAAATGATTTTCACATGAAATTATCAAAAAAACATTTTTATTTAAGTACCCCCACCCCCTCCAAATCTAGAATTAATCAGATGATTTATTAAAAAAAGATCAAAGGTTACATTTTTTAACAAAAAAAATTCAAGGAATTATAATATTTCACAAACTTCCTAGAATGTAAAGGAGGTTACGTTTATATATAAGATTTCCTTTAACTTTTCATATCAAAATAAAACTATCGAATTGAATAAATTGATTTTCTATTTCAGAGTATCTGTTTGCTGGTACATTTGTAAAATGTTATTTGTCATTGTCTTCTTGGTGCCCTTCTTTGTTTTGTCTGTAGGATATATGATGTTACCATCAGTAATAGATCCTGTGCTTTTACCGTAAGTTAACATTTCATTTGACTTTTTATAGTTAATAGTAATATATATTTTGTAGATGAGTATTGATTTTATTTTAGATGCTTAACAATATACCCCCCCCCCCCATAAGAACTTAGGTAGATGCTAAAGATATGTATAAATGTTTTAATAGTAAATCAATTACTATTAATATTGAAAGTAGAAAACAAGTTCCTATATAAAAAATTAATCAATACTTTTTTTTATATTATTGATAGTAATGTTTATTTTGACATCCTGTAATGATTCTGAAAAAATATAGTTCCTGGGGAAATAAATTTTCAAAAAAAAAAAAAAAAATCATTTATGAATTAAGTGTTAATATTGATAATCAAAAAATATATATAGTTGAAAGCCTGGGTTCAAATGTTCTATATTTACAATTGGCCTCCCGGTATAAGAGTGCCTGATATTTCAAATCTTACATATTAAGCCTGCATTCTGCCCATCCCTCTTCTATGTATTTAAATGGATACTGTCCTATACATGAGGGGTCAGAGTGACTTGAGGTTAACATGGGCATGACAACAATATTGGCATCAGCATGGGATTTGGGAATTCTATCATCAGTTTCAATGGTATGGATGGCTGAAGAGTTGGAGGTTGGAGTGGATTGAAGCCTGTCCATTAAAGTGTAAGAATTTGCTATCTTAATATCAACTGAGCACTGATTATATGGGAGATGATAATCTGGACCAACTGATGAGTGCTGGTTCAGCATGAAATACGTATATTGGTGATTGTTTATCTTTTCTGCATGTGTGTGGTGATGTGTATCAGTGGTATGAGATAGTGTGAATAGTTGAAAGTCTGGGTTCAAATCCCCTATATTTATATAAACAATCTCAAAGTATTTTTTATAATATACTTCATGAACTTATTTGACCATATAGCTGGTAGAAAAAAGCAGCAATTGACTAATAAAATTTCTACTGAGACTAGAGAACTTATGAAGAAAAGAAGGAATATGAAGATATGCAAGAATGATGCATTAAAAAGAATTGAATATCTCGAATTTTGTAAAATGGTGCGGAAAAGAGTTGAAAATGATATAAGAAAGTATAACTGTGAACTAGCAAGAAAAGCTGTAGAAGAAAATAAAAAGTCTTAAGAATGTAAAACAACATTTTGGTATTGGTAGGAAATTTATATCTGCAATAAGGAAAAAAGATGGAATTATTACTAAAAAGAGGGATGACATTATGAAATTGGTAAAAGATTTTTATCAAGAATTATATAGTAATAAAGAACAAGTACCTCCTATATCTATTACATCTTCCGAATTGCCCAGAATTTTAAATGAAGAAGTGAGAAATGCAATTAAATGTATGAAAAAAGGAAAGGCTCCAGGAAATGATGGAATTATAATTGATATATTAAAAGAAGCAGGTGAAGAAACAGAAAAAATATTAGCAAAGTTATATACCAAATGTCTAAATGATAAAGATGTACCGGATGATTGGAAGAATGCAGTAATAATATTAATATTTAAAAAAGGTGATAAAGAAGATATTAGAAATTACAGACCTATCAGCCTTTTATCAGTTTTATATAAAATGTTTACCAAGATAATTACAACTCGTCTACCGAGAACCTTGGATTTTCACCAACCAAGAGAACAAGCTGGATTTAAAAGTGGTTTTAGTACAGTAGATCATATTCAAGTATTGAGAGAAGTTATAGAAAGGACAAATGAATATGAGTTGTCATTATGTTTTGGATTTGTAGATTATGAAAAGGCATTTGATTCTATAAACATTTCTTCAGTGATTAAAGCATTGGATCATCAAGGTATAGATCCAGGATATTGTCATATTTTAAAGAATATTTATAAAAATGCAACAGCAACAATTAGATTACATAATGATACTGGGAAAGTCAACATTGAGAAAGGTGTAAGACAAGGTAACTCCATATCTCCAAAACTTTTTACAGCAGTGCTGCAAGAAGTATTTTGTGGATTAAAATGGGAAACTAAAGGAGTGAAAGTAAATGGAGATTATTTAAGTCATTTAGATTTCGCAGATGATGTAGTTGTTTTTGCAAATAATGCTTCCGAGCTGCAGGAAATGTTGCAGGAGTTATCAGATGAAAGTAGGAAAGTAGGACTAAAGATAAATGTTAAAAAGACTAAAGTAATGTTTAATCGATTTGCTCAAAATATGAAAATAAAGATTGATTATGATGAATTAGAAGAAGTTAAGAGTTACAAATACCTTGGTCAGATTATTAATACAGATGGAAACATAATAGAGGAAATTAATCATAGAATTAAACTTGGTTGGAGTGCTTTTGGTAGAAATAACTTGATATTAAAAGGAAATATGCCTATGTGTTTGAAAAGAAAGGTTTTTAACAAATGTGTTTTACCAGTTCTTACTTATGGATATGAGACTTGGACACTTAATAGAAGATCAATACAGAGACTTCAGACCACTCAAAGAAGTATGGAGAGATGTATGTTGGGAGTAACAAGAAGAGATCGAAAACGCAATGTATGGGTAAGAAAACAAACAGGTGTTACTGACCTCATTGAAAAAATTAAAAGATTGAAGTGGAGTTGGGCTGGACATATTGCTAGAAGAGATGATAATAGATGGACAATTGAAATTTTAAACTGGATAGCAAGAGATTGTAAAAGACCCAGAAGGAGACCACATGTAAGATGGATGGATGAAATAAGAAAATGTGTAGGGGTGATGTGGAGAAGAGAAGCTAATGATCGGAGAAGATGGATTAAACTTGGAGAGACCTTCATCCTGCAGTGGATTGATAATGGTTGATAATGATGATGATGATGATGATGATGTAACTTCTACATTAAAAATTATGAAAAAATTTTAAACATAAACACAGTAGGAACTGATATTTTGTATAGATCCTTCTATTTTCATACTTTGAAAAACAATAATAATTTATAAAATATTTTTATATTTATTGATGTTGAACATTATAATTGTGAAAAGCTATTGGCAGATGTAAATTAAATGGAAGAATCTATAATATTTTCTTTTTCTATACACGTTTTAGGGAATTGTAAATATAAACTCTCCAGCTAATAATAGCAGTACTTATGGATAATCCCATAACCCAGAAACTTGCCAGGTTTTTTTTTTTAATTATCAATTTCAGGAGCCTCCAATATGGCTGATTAGAAGCTGTCATAATTAACATTTCCTTTTATTTTTTTTTTTTTAATATCTAAAAATACAAGAAATTACAACAAAATACGAGAATCGATTGTAATTAAAATAAATTTAATATAATTTAAAGTACAATAAATAAAATAAAAAATGTGGGGAAACAAAGTAACAAATGTGTGTTATTCATGTTGGCGGACAGAAGTTTCTAATAGCCTGCAATATTGCTACAAATGCATCTTCTTCATGTAATCATGGACACATAAATTTCACTAAATAGGAATCCATGTGTTGTCCATAAGTTCGTGTTGGCGGACAGAAGTTTCTAATAGCCTGCAATATTGCTACAAATGCATCTTCTTCATGTAATCATGGACACATAAATTTCACTAAATAGGAATCCATGTGTTGTCCATAAGTTCGTGTTGGCGGACAGAAGTTTCTAATAGCCTGCAATATTGCTACAAATGCATCTTCTTCATGTAATCATGGACACATAAATTTTGCTAAATAGGAATCCTTGTGTTGTCCATAAGTTCGCCAGTGCATGTTCTTTTGTCAATGAAAGATTCCAAATTTTAATCATTTTGGCTAAACGCTGCAAAAAAAATAAAACATGCTTACCGAAAATCTTATGCTAAACATAAAAAATTACGACAATGTTCACAATGTGTTAACATTTCTATGTTATAATCTATATATTAAAAAAAAAATGTTAATTAAAGCTTGTGAATGGAATATATGAGATTTATTAATTTTTTTTTCATTTAACAGGAATTTCTTCATATTTTTTAAACTTAACTAGTAACACATGTTCGGTAAAATAATTTTGAGAAAAAATATAAATATTTTGATGCGACTGAAGAGTGATAATTAAAAAAAAAAAAGACCCAGCAGGCTTCCAGGTTATGGGATTATATAAATATCATAATGACTATTTACTGACATTATTTGATGGCCAGTTGGATTGGTTATGAGCTCATTGGCTGAAAGAAAAATTCTAAGCCCAATTTCAAATTTACTTGATATGGATTCTAATTGTAAAGTTGGATATAGCCATAACCATTATGCATTGTTTTACTACAGACTTGGATATTAAACAATGATTATTTTAGCAATATTTTGTATTATTATTAAAATTATTCCAAAAGATATTTAATATAAACAATTTATCTTTAAATAATTACATATAGTGTATTTAATTTTATCAATAATAATAATTATTTTTTTAGAATTAAATATTTGTAAAAGTTCAAGATAACTATGGTCTCAGCCCTTTTGGGGGCAGCGCCCCTTTTCACCAGCAATAAAGGCTGCATTATATTGTAATACCATTTTTTATACTTACAATCAGAGCATCTATATTCTTAGCTCTTTAATGACGTCTAGCTGGAAACTCATTACATTAGTTATTATCAACTCTTAATAAAATATCACATTGAAAATTGTTGCTGCTTATAGCTAAAGATATTTATTTATATATATACACTGTGTTTATAAATTGGACTATTTCCATTATCTAATATTAAGTATTGAATGTCTTTAGAAAAATTTAACTTTATTTAAATTTTCCACTTACATTCAACTGGTAGTAAATAGCACACAGGTTAGTATGTGCACAACGTTTCGAGATGTATTATTCTCTTCTTCAGATGTTGCTGGCTTGACCAATGATAGTACTAGCATGGAAATCAAACGTGGACCCATAGATTCTTGAATATTGAATTTTAAGGTAATGCTCTAACCAAGTGAGCCAGTGTTACCTTAAAATTCAATATTCAAGAATCTAGGCGTCCCGGTACGATTCCCATGCTAGTACTGTCACTGGTCAGGCCAGCAACACCTGAAGAAGAGGGAGAATAATACCTCTCGAAACGTTATACATGTACTAACCCCTGTGCCATTAATGACAGTTGAATGTATTTGCAATATTTAAATAAAGTTACATTTTTCTAAAGACATTCAATACTTATATATTAGATGATGGAAATAGTCCAATATATAAATACAACTAAATCACAAACGTTCACGATATACACATCAATATTTTTTAAAAGAAGTATTCTTAGTATCAGATATTGTGTGTTTTAATAGCTCTAAAAGCTCACTATTTCTGAATCTTTAAAAATATATATTTATGTAAGGAAAAAAATTTAAAATATTTGTAAACGGAATTAATTTGAATGGTAGCAATAATGGAAGTACTTTTGCCCATTAAACTGAAATCTTTAAAAAACAATGAGACTTGTAAAGGAAGAATTTACTATAGTTGATAAAAGTTAATAACTTTTTAAATGTTTGGTTAAGGAAAATATTCATCTCGATCTGTTTTTATTTCTACTTGTATTGTACTATAAATAAGTGTTGTCATTTGGTATAATGGGGTTGTTTGCCAAGGTCTACAATCCTCTCTGAAAGTATTGCATACTAAAATAAACCCATCTTCTTTCTTTATGTTTTCTCCATCTTTCCCCAGCATTGAATAGGTATTTCTCCTATTTTAGTAAAAGCTGTTTTATTATTTTCAATATTCTATCCCAGAGGTGGGCAATTGTTTTGGCTCAGGAGCCGCAGAGGTTGGCAATCGGGGGCACTTTGTGGAAGCGAAGGTTAGCGGAGGGCCACACTTTTTTTTCATGACACAATAAACACACAATTCCCTGTATTATCAAAGAAATATTTGTTTGTACATTCTTCATTAAACAGACGACATTCATCACCAATTTTACATTTTTTCGGAGGGTTCATGGTTTCACTAAAATTGGAAATGTATATATTTGGTAATGCAAAGACAAAATTGAAATTAACCAGATCAACTGGAAAAGCACTGCACATCGTATCTACACTGTGCATGTGTATTGATGTGGCCATCCTAGTGGAAAATACGAGACGAATCTTCGGTCGCGCATGAGAACGAAATCTCAGTTCAAGGTAGATTTTTCTGATTGTCTTAGTGGACCGCATAAAAACTTTTAGTGGGCCGATGTGGCCTTTGGGCCGCTATTTTCCCACCCCTGTTCTATCCTCATTCTAACTCTCATTGCGTTTATCTTTCATTTGTCATACAATTTAGTCTGATCATCTTTTAATATTCTATATTCCAAAAATAAATTTTTAATACTTTCACCCATCTCTACATTAACCACATCTATAATCAATTTTTTATTCCAATTTTACTTTTTTTTCTCTTGTTATCTGAAATTCATGGCATTGCACTAAATAACAATAAACTCCTCTTAGTATTATCTTGTATCCTTTTATATTTTATATATAGTTCTAAATCATTTGTATATATTGTAAACTCTTAATTTTTTTTCTTATCCAATTAATTCTCTCTTAATTATATCCTTGTAATATATTTTGTTTTTGTTCTCTTCATAATTCAATTAACAACTAATTTTATTAATTATTTTCATTCCCATAATCTGTACAGTCTTTCAAACACTTTTATTGTTTTCAATTTCCATTATTAAAAAAGCTCCAATTCATTACATGTTAAAGATCTATCTGTTTCTTTTTGTATTATATCTAAAAATTTCTAAATCTCTTGACCATTCCAAATTATCTCCTTTCTTAATGTTAAAGCAGTTACTGTTAACTCTTTTCAAGCTATTCTGTATGTTTTAAGTTTGTTTCATACACATTTTTAATCACTCTCTGTCTATTTTTTTTTTTTTGCTTTTTTGTCCTAATCCTAATTCCTATTTGTGTAATTTTTTCCTCTGTTTAACAATGTACTGTATCAAAATATCTATATTCTTTTATTTATTTAAGAAAAATCATTAATTATTAATATCTTAGATTTTGTTCTCATTGCATTTAATTTATATATATATATATATATCTAAACAGTCTTTTCTAATAATATTTGATATTTTTTGTGCTATTTGCAAAAAATAAAATGACAACGTATATAAGAGGATCTGCTGTATTATGAATTTTTCCGGTTTGCTTTATTGGAATCCTCACTGCTATCACCAATATATTTGTTTTATCTTAGGAACCAAAATAAATAGTAACGGTATCAGTGGACATTTCTATTTCAACCCAACTTATAAAATTACCTTTATAAAGATTCTTAGTCATTCTTGACAATATCTATCCTCATATTTTCAGTTTTTTTCCATAACCTGTTCCTATATAACTTATCGTAGTAAACTTTTTCTTTCAAAAATTGATGTATATAATTGTTTACTTTTAAGAAATTTTAATTAACTGAGAAATAATGAATAAAGTATTCTTTATCCATTTCCCTGAATGAAATGCACTTTGAATATGTCATACAATGTAAAATGGCTTTTTTTTTTAGGCAAAATCAGAAATTCCTACGCATAGATCATATGCCCAGACATTTTGTGAGCCAAGTTATATATTTCTTCCATATCATATTAAACCCATTAACTTTTTTCTTATTATTATCTTTTCCAAGTTTAAACTCACTAAACCATTCTCCCGTCATTGATATACTTCTTTCCTTTTTTTTATTTTTTATTATCCTTTGTCATTTTAATAAAAACTGTTCCTTTAGTTCTAATATTCTTTTTGTTACATATTCTTGTCATAAAAAATCCAAAAAAGATTTTATTTATTTATTTATTTTTGCTAACTTCATCTTTATGTTTTCCACACTCCCCATATAATTTTTTTCCAATCTTCTGTAAAGAAATAAGTAAATGTTCAATATACTCTCTCATTCCTACACAAACTATATTTACAGTTCAAATTCTTTTCTCATTTTTGATTTCTTTCCTAGATATCTAAAGTTCCTTTCCTTGTGTCCAGTGACAGTAATAAGAATCTAAAACATTGAAACATTCTGTTGATCTGTATGTGAAAGCAGACTAGATATGCAGAACAACTAACTTCTGAATTGCCAATTAGCCAATGTATGGTTCTATTTGAAAATGCTACTTGTTATTATTTTTTGAAGTTATCCCATATTATGTTTTTTTTGTTATAAGGAAAAAAGATGCTATAGATGGAGGTTACCATTCTTGTATTTTTGAAATGTTTAAATGAATTAATTTTAATTAAATGTTATATAAATCCCAACGTATTAACTCGTTTCATGAAAATATGTAATTCTGAAGCACTCATTGACTTAGAGTTCCGATGATTTTGGCAGGGTTTTGCCGAAAGCTAGTTCAGTGCAATTAATTAGTTTGTTTATTACCTATACCTTTTCATCTGAACTCGATGTCAATGAGTGCTTTAGAATTCAATATTATGTACATTTTCTAAATAGTTCAGACTTGTTGATATCTATTTATATGATTGGGAACATAATTCTTTTTAAAAATGAAAATTATACAACATCCAATTTCGCAAAGAAATAAATTATTATACATTAATATATCTTATTTAGCAAGTCTGCTGTAAATAGGAATATAATAAGTGATTTGTTTTGAGGAAAAATTAATTATTTTTATTTATTTACCATGTTTTATAAAATTTCATTTATTATTTATTTAGTAGTATAATCGTTGAAGACAGTAATCAATATAATATTAATGTATTTTTAAAAATGGATGTGCTCGATAAGAAAGTTTGATTGATTAAGTTGCTTTGTCTAAATAAAATGATTTTAAATTATATTTTAATTATTTAATAGGGTTCCTCCTGAGCCTCCAGCATTTGAAGGTCCTCTAGAACCAAATTCGAAGTTAGCTTCTACAGAAAAGTTATTATTGGGAAAAATACACGGCCCTGAATCAATAGCCATTTATAAAGGTAAGTTATGAAAATAAAGAAGTTTGAATGCCGGAAAAACTGGAATTGATCCAAGGACCTAGGGCTCCCGGGTCTGGGACTCTACCACTGCACTAAACCATGCAGATATATTATTTTCATCCTTCCAAAAATTCACAATATATATTATCCAACTTTGGAAATATAAATATATAAAAGGAGGTTGCCTTGACAACAGTTTGAAATTGTTGATAATGATATTGGGATTGCTTAAATGTTGACTGGCTTTTAATGATATATAAGAATGTATAACAAAATATTAAAAAGAAATACTGTATGTTTATCTATGTACTCGAAAAGAAAAGGTTTTTAAAGAACATATTTTATCAGGGTTTATTTTCTGGGCTTGTACATGTAACAAAAAAAAATCTTAGAAAATGCATATCATACAGTAAAGCATGTTGGGATCAACAAGAAAGAATCAAAAATGAAATAAATACACATATGAGAGAACAAACTGATATCACATTTAAGTTTACCAAACACAAACATATATACGAGTGTTTTACATATAACTTAATTTTTGTAGTTATCTGTTGGAAAATTCTGTCTTGTAGTTGAATTGTTAGAAAAATTCAACCATTATTTATATTTTCTAAATACATTCTATTGTTAATATTAACACTCATGTTAATGTGGAATGCACACACACATAAACATTCAAGAATTCATCTCCAACATATATATGCCATAAAACAGTCATTAACTTTTGATATTATTCATATATTATTGTTAGTTGTGTTTTTTGTGTAAAAGTTTTTAATACTACAACTAAAAGAAAGCTAAGTGTCTCAAATGTCTCCTTGGAAAAGAATTTATAATGGTCATTCACTAGTAGGTTGTCTTTCTTTCCTCTTTAGTTTGATTTTTTTTAAAAATATGCTTGTACCTCATGATCTCTGATAATTATATAAGGATTCATCATTATTCTTTGTAAAATTTCAAATTCCTAGCATTTTGTAAACATTTTTTTACCTTTTCTATAGTCCAAAAGCAAATATTTGTTTTTATTTCTTAGATTATGGTAAATACACTATGTATGTAAGTTATTCTCCGTCTAGTCTTCATGTTCTAATTGACCACACAGAAGTGTTGATTACTTGAACAGATCTCTATTAAATCGACAACTTCATTCCCATAAATATATTATAAACTTTACTATTATGTTTTTTTTTTTAGTTCAAATTAAACAGGTGCAATGTTAGTGAAAGTGTTCTTTTTTTCGGAATCTTATAATCTGAGATTTCTGCCATCTTTTAAGGTGTTTTAAAATTTTTTTAGCTTTAAACACTTGCATAGTTGAACTCAGCTTAACTTTCATAATGATGATCGTTCCATTTAATGTTTTCACAATATGTGACAATTATGGATCTTATTCTAAGTGCTTCCCTTCAAAATGCTTTTGATTAAAAGTACATTTTCTCCCAGTCCTTATATCTGTTTCTAGTATTTCTAAAAATATTTGTGTTCTAAGTTTTTCTGCAAAACTAGCTTCTTAAGATGAAGTTAAAACCAGATTAATATTGATTTATTGATGTTCATTTCAGTAATTATAGATTTCTCATCTGTTTTCTCAACTATTTTCTTCTGATTCACTGTAGATTGTTCTATTACAATATCTTATCAGGAATTTCTTAAATTTTTCAGATTCCCTAATCATCCTTACACACTTTCTTAACATATTTTCCCCCAGTATTTCCTATGATTTCATCTCCAATTTTCTCTCTGACTTAAAATTTTTTTTTTTTTTTCAAGTAGCTTTGTAATTTTTTCTCTCTTACTATATCATTTGCATTATGGGTCTTTTTTTGTCATATATCCATTGCTTATGGTAATTTGATTTGTAAGTTTAAACTGATGTTTTTTAATTTATATTAACAATTTTAAGGCTAGATAACTGCAATTGTAAGGAAATCGAGTCACATGACTTGATTTTCTTGCAATTATAGTTTTGCTCTTGAGGTTTCGGTGATGTTCTATTGCTAAAGCTATTAATATATGGTGTATCTGAAATTTTGCTCAGTCCCATATAGCTACTTAAGTTGGATAGCTGGATTTGAAGACATATAGATGTCTGAAAATTACAGATTTTCTACTTAATAGTAAATGCTGGACTTGACTTGGAATTTTTAAATCTAATGCCTGAATATCTTAGCACTTTACTGATGACAGCCAGTAGCTAGAAACTGGTTTGAGGATAGGGATATTTAGAAAAGCTTGTTAAGAACTATTAGCACACTCATAACATAACATTGCTAGATAATTTTAACTAAATCTCAATAAATATGGTACATTGAATCAATTGTTTTTTCACCCTTCAAGAAAGATTCTTTTACATCTTCATATGCTTTTTCTTGCTTTACTTATTAACATTTTATTATATATATATATATTAATTAGATATTTCATTTTTTTCTTGTTTCAATCTCTGACTTTACCTAGATTATATATTCTCTTTTTAGTGTTTGAAGATTTAAATTTTTTGAGTTTTGGTGTTATGTGCCAAATCTTGTGTAATGAGGATGTCCGTATGGATCTCCATATAGAGGATGCATACTTTTTAAATTTTATCATTAATTTTATATACACAGAGAATGTCCCAACATAAGAAGTGACTGATATAATAAATCAGGGAACCAAACAGGCATATTCAATATTCTTTAGAATTCCAATTTGGAGAAATACAGCATTCAGCTAAACATCAGAGATTAATTAGAACAAGAAAGAAAATACAAATGTTTTTAATTACAAAAGTATACATTTAATAATATAACATAAGCTACAAGCATACAGAATATCTTAATAAATAATTACAGTATGTGCAGATATTAAGCAGTAATTGAAGCACATATTAAAAGATACTGCAAAGAAAAGATTATGTGATTCCTCTCTTAATTGTCAACATGGAGATTAATTAAAATATTTCCCTGCATGGTTTAGTTCAGTGGTAGAGGGTCAGATTTCGGGCATAAGGTCCTAATCAATTCCAATATTCCAGCTTCTTATAAATTCTGAAATACTAAAACCATTCAATTAATTTATTTTTTTAAAATAATGATCAATCTCTTTAGCATTGTATTTATAGTTAATAAATCATATTTTTAATGTACAAAATTGGTTTCAAAGTAAAATAAAGAAATAGGATTGGCTCTGAGGAAGGCTGCAGGACAGTCGAAACATCAGATTGTGTGTGTTTATATAAAATAAAAATTTTAGAAGTGTTTGAAGTAAAGTGGACAAATTATTGTATTTATATAAAATATTAAAAAAAGGAAGTAATAAATTTAGTGACATTTGTAAAATAAAGGTCATTATTTTTCTGATCAAAAGAAGAAATGCAAATGTTCTAAGGTATAAAACATAATGTGAAAGTAATAAATTATTTAACAGGAATGTGTTATAGAATAACCATTATTCATTAACACTTATTTTCCTTTCCTTATTTTATAGCACTGAAACATTGTGAAATACTCATTTTTTAATTATTAAATAAAGCTATAATGAGCAATAAATATTACAAATATCAGTAACATCGTTTTTGATCTGCTTATTAGTTTAATAATATGTGATTGGATATTTTAAAGTTAATGATTTGTTAAATTTGGTATTCCATTCAACCAAAGTGTATTTTTAACGATAAGGGCATTTCAAAGAATTTTAGGCTTGCTTTTAAAAATAAATGAATGATAGTTTACATATGTGGTAGTAATTATAGGAAAACTGGATTCATGCAATTATAAATATTCCAAAATGGATTTCCCTAAATTCCATTTTATTAATGTATGAATTGGGAACAAAAATTTGAAATATTCAGCTGAGAGAGTGCGGTTTTTCTGTCACTCAGTAGAATTTCATTATCAGGCCAGCAAGATTTTGGTTGATTTACCAGAGTTTTTATTTCATTGCTAGGTACAGCTTCAAACTAGTAATGGTGGTTCCATATTCTGTGTGCAACTTATGCTTTTTTTTTTGGTATATTGTTGCCTGAGATTTTTATTTATTTAAATAATATCTAAATCAAGAACTCTGTCTATAATGTAAATTATACACATTTATCTATGTGTTGTACAGAGAAAAAAAAATTTGATAATAGTAATATTTGGCCGAGCACATATTTGGTACTGTATGCTAGAATCATGGCGATCTAACTAAATCGACCGATTAATATTCCAGTGCATGCTTAGTGGGACATGCACTGGAATATTAATCGGTCAGTTTAATTAGATTGCCATGGTTCTGGCACACAGTACCGAAAGTGCGCTCGGACAAAAATTACTATTATCAAATTTTTTTTTGTCTGTACAATACATAAATATACGTGTGATGGGTTTTGAAAATATTTTTCCATAATAAAGTTTGTAAAATTACCTTTTTTTTAAATCATGTTTTTCCTAATTAAAATCAATAGATTATCATTTGTTTTTCCGAAGATAATCCCTCCTCATTTGCACCATGTTACAATATTAAATCAATGGTGTTAAATATAGAATTACAATCTGACATTGTGTTAGTAAAATTCATCAATTATGACATAGTTTAATATTTAATATTAACACAAAGTAAATTTCAATATTTCATAAGTATAAATATGATTATTATAATAATAAAGAAACATAAAGCTGTATAAATTAACAAATTAATTGTTGTCAGCAGGCTATGATTATGAGAAATACACTTTCTCGAAAGCGCTTAGCCATTTTAATTTATTAACTAATTTGTTAATTTATACAGCTTTATGTTATGCGTGTGTTAGCACAACTCTAGATTATTATAATTTTGACAGGCGTAAAGCATAAATCTATGATTTATTACTTAATATGATTATTAAAAGAAATAGGTGTAAAGTGAATGATCAATATATTCACACTCTCTTTCCAAGACACTTAAGATTGGCATATATAAGAGCATTTCCATTTGAAAATAAGATGGTCATTCTTATTTCCTCAAAGTCTTTTCTTGTGGTTGGATTGAGAGTATCCTCACATTTAACATTGCTGATTTAATATTATAGTACAGCGAAAGTGAAGAGGGATTATTACCTTCTACATAAAATATATTTTATGTTTATAAGCACAAATATATACATGCAATCCACAAACAACTTTTGACGTTATTTAGATTTCACTATTAGTATACAATTTATGAAATTTTTAATAGTAAAGATTATTATTATCCAATGAAAACTTAGTGTCTCCATATATATATAATCATAAATTATAAAGATCAGAAAACATTGGTTATTTTTTTTTTTTAGGTTGTACTGAAAAAATATATTATAATTCTAATTGCTTTGACCAAATTCATAATTAACGATTTAATAAATAAACCATTATAGATAAAATTAATTAAAGTTGTAATAAAATGGATATGATTTTATTCTAATACTGACCTTACTAAAATGTTATTTAGAATCATAATAATAAATTTTCCAATAAAACTAAAGGAAAATAATAATGTTTTTATAGTCTTTATAATTTATGATTGTTTATAAATGGGAAAAAAACCATAATGGAATGTTATAATCTTTTTACAGTTGAATCTGGATTTACAACATGTATATATGTGTAATATTTTAAAAAATTAATATAATTTTTTTTTTTTTTTTTTGAATTATGATAAATCTTTATGAATGAAAATTTTTTTTGAATTAAAGAAGATAAAAAACTATTTCTAATAAAATTCTGTTTATGTTTTAGATCAAATATTTACAGGCACATTAGATGGACAGATTGTTAGAGTGGATAAAGATCAAGCAGTATTAGTGACGAGATTAGGGAAACTTCCGTGTGGTAAGAAATTATTTTGTAATATGAATTTATATTGGTGAAAAGTTATTACTGATTTCAAACGTTAAGTTCTAAATTAAATGAATAATTGGGAAAATGATGATTTCGTGAATTAGTAATGATCAATCGACAATTACTCAGTCATGGTCATTTCTGCTAATTCAATAATCAGCTTAAGGTATATATTTTTTGGAATATATAACGCAGTTTGACAAGAATGAAGCCAATCATAGACTCAGTTTCTTTAAGAATATATTGCACTATATTGCAATTAAATCTCTTTATTTTAATGTCAGCACAATACTCACCTGACCAATCCAGATTAACATAGAGGCTAAACTCTCCATACAGTAGCACCACCAATGCAAGCCAGAATAATCAATGGATGCAAGAAGGTTTTTGCATAAAATCCCTATCTAAAGCCTACTCATCCAATATCCCCAGACTATTTGATGATTAGGCACTAGATAGGGATTTTATGCAAAAACCTTGTATCCATTGATTACTCTGGCTTGCACTGGTGGCACTACTGTCTGGAGAGGTTAGCCTCTGTATAAATAGCTTGTGTAAGCTTACATAAGAAAGGTGATCATGTGATGTTTAGTGGTTCAATCCAGATTAATATGGATCCTTTATTGTTTTAAGTAAGAGTATCTAGATAGTCATTTGACAGTCACTTTTAGATGACTATCTGAGTTTGATATTGCTCTAAAAGCAAAATCCTAATGGTATTTTTGATATGAAAAAAACTAAAAAGATTACTCTCATCTCATTTTAAAAGTCATGGAAATGGGTGCCATGTTACTATATCACATGAAGAAAATATTTTTTTCTGTTTTCCGCATTATATTAAAATGTCTACCCTGCATGATTTGGCACAGTCGATAAACCATCTGACTTAGGGATCGGGAAGTCCAAGGATTGATTTTGATGCTTTCAGGTCTGGTGCTTGAACTTTTTATGAGCCCCCAAGCAATAAACCATATACCTTTTTATCCTGCACGATTTGATATGATAGAGCATCCGACTTGGAAACGGGAAGTCCCAGGATCAATTCTGGTGCATTCAGGTCTGTCACTCAAATTTGTTATGAACTCCTGAGCAATAAAGCCATAAATCTTTTTACTCTGAATGATTTGGCACAGTTGTAAAGCATCCGACTTGGGATCAGGAAGTCCCAGGATCGATTCTGGTGCTTTCAGATCTGGCACTCAAACTTGTTATGAACTCCCATTTAATATAATTGGTACGAGCATCTGACTTGGGATCAAGAGGTCCCATGATTGATTTTGGTGGTCACAGTTCTGGCATTCAACTTTTTATGAACTCCCATTTGATGTAATTGGTAGAACATCCGACTAGGGGTCAGGAGATCCCAGGATCGATTCTGGTGTTTTCAGATCTGGCACTCAAAACTTTTTATGAACTCCCAAGCAATAAGTCATATCTCTTTTTACTCTTGGCACAGTTGGTAGAGCATCCGACTTGGGGATCGGGAAGTCCCAGGATTGATTCTGGCACTCGCTATTCTGATGTTCGAACTTCATATGAATTTCTGAGCAATAAAGCCATATGCCTTTTTTTACAAAAACAGATTATTAAAAATTGTATATTCTTTTACAGTAGTTAGTTTTATTATCGTTATTCAGTTATTATATCAAGTCATTTGAGAGATTTTTTTTTTATGTATGAGTAATTCTGGCTTTGAGATCTATCAACCCTATTAATAGCTACTACCAAATTACCCTAAGAAATTTAATATTTGCCCCTTTTTTTTTTGTCTTTTTGGAATTTTAAAAGTAGATTATCTAATTTCATTTTTGTTCAACAAAAGTATGATTTAAAAATATTTGTGAATGTACTGGATTTGATGATAAAACTTGCTATTGTACCTTCATGAGTTATGAAAATAATTAATATAACTTAGGTAATGCTATTTAATCTCATAATATTATAATAATAATTTAATATTTTAGTTATTGTAATGATTATAGTGGTGAGAATAGGTTAAAAAAAGTTCAAGATTGATATAATAAACAAACATTTCCATACTTCCCCATTGATATTTATTCATACTCAAATATAAATAGCCTCTTATTCAAATACCGCTTATATATGATGAATGGTATAATGATAGGGATTAAAGAATGGATAATAGCAAGATCAGACAATCACAAATAATACTCTACCTCTAGCCATACATTGATTAGTGCAAATCTTATGGCATATGAATAGATATATATGAGAACTTGGATTAAATACAATTACATATGTGCCCCCACTTTGATAGCCAATTATATATATCTCCTTATTAGTAGGATAATTATCCAATGATTAATAAACCAATTTATGTATTGGAAATAGTTGTCAAATGAAATGTTAACCACTCTCTGATGATGATGACCTTGTCATATCAAATTAGGTGCAGAGTGATTTCCATAATATGAGATAAATTTCAAATAAACATCCAACTAAACCTCAATTATCATCTACCAAGACCTTAATCCATCAAATAATCACCTGTACATTTCACTTAATTCTTTCATCTGGAACCAGTTTTTATTTATATGGTTGAGCCATAATTTGAGTTTCCTTCAGTTATTGATATTGTTATATGTATATCCCATACCTCTTCCTCGAGCCAAAGTTTTAATAATTTTCCTTTTTTTATTATTTGATAACGTTTCATGAAACAATGGATACAATATTGAATCTGTTTCATTTTATATCGTATCTAATTCCATTTCTATAATATTGAATTTATTAAATCCTATTTTTATCCTTCTCCAAAATGTGATGTCTGATTTCTGATGGTCGAGAAATATTTCTTAATATTTGCTTTTTATTTTTAATTATTAGTTTCATTAGGTTATTTGAATATGGATAATCTTTATGGCTTTTAATCTCTTAGATTTTTTTCTCCAAAATGTGGTGTCTGATTTTTGATGATTCAGAAATATTTCTTAATCTTTGCTTATTTTTAATCCTTATTGTCATCAGATTATTTAGATATGGATAATCTTTTATTCTTTTAGATTTCTTTCCTTAAGTGGGTAATGGTTTTCTTTTTTCATAATTATGGAAGTATTGTTTTTAATTCTGGAGTGTGCTTAATATTTGACTTTTGATATCTTGATTAGGTCTCTGTCTTTTTTTAGATCTTTAAGCTTCCAGAATTATAAGAGATCCTTTATTTTTGACATAAAAAATATATTTGTATAACTTCATTTGGGCCATATTGTTTGGTCCTTGAGTATTCAAATTATGACTTAATCAGGATAAGCAATGTAAAATTTACCCAGAAAATCAGTTTGAAAACCTTGTAATGTGGCGGTAGTCTGTGTGCATGGGGATCTCTGGGTGGGTGGAATGAGACTATACAGGTTTCCTTTCACTATGGGGATTCCCCATGCCGATGGATGAAGCCATTATAGTTGGCAATTGTTAACTTCAGTGTAAGTCATCTAACCTCTTGATCATTGGTGATGAGGCACAAATAAATGTCTTTTGAAACAAAGATGTTATTTTTCATCTTTGTTCTATTTTCATGGTAAAAGTTACAATCTTCTACATTAAACTCCTATGTAACTTTTTTGCCTTTTTATTTTGTTTATTCATATCCTATAAATACGTTCAGGCCATATTCTAGTCTTTTTATATTAATGGCTGTAGGAATAATTTGCAATAGAGCTCTTAATAGTACCAAGTTATAATCATTCACAGTGCATTTCTACCAGGCGAAAGTTCCAGTTAATATAATGGATCAATCACTCCATTTGCTGTATCCAACTCTGATGATTATCGTATCCATATATGCTCACACATCGTGTTAACAAAGATTAGACTGGAAATTTGTAATATAAACCAGAACATACCTATTATCTTGATCTATGATTCATTTTTTCTCAAGGTAGATAAGAATGATTGGTGTGGTCAAGTAAAATAGCTTTAGGTTTTTTATCTATTAAACTTTGATGCATTTCCAGCATCTGAATGGTATTTTTAGCATTAACTCTGCAAATGAAGTTTGCCGTAATGTGTTTTGAAATCTGTTACACATTACAACAAGATATTTATTGAATTGTGATAATGAACTATAAAAATCAATGGCCGACAGTTATGACTATTCTTTTTAAATATAAATTGCATTATACAAATAATACCTAATTCTATAAAATCATTTTATTTCTTGGTCTTTGTCAGTATTGCTTTAATAATCTTTTTTAATATATAGCCTCTAATTTGCTATCAGAGCTGTTGAAAGCTATAAGCTTTAAACTAATCTAGTGAAAGTAGATAGAACAGCATTAGATAGGGATTTATTAACTATCATCTGGTGTGTGACAAAATTGAGAAGAAAAATTGTTTCAGAAAGATTTTTCATTAATAAATCACATTTTTTAAACTGAAATTTTATTCTCTTTACATTTTTATAAGGCACTAAATAATTTTTTAAAAACAATAACTGTATTTAAAAAATTTGTGCAATATAAATTTCAAATAATGCCAAAGAATTAAAAAAAATATTAATAAAAAAGAATTGACTGGAAAGAGATCATTATTATTTTCCTAAACTATGAAGAAAAAAATACACATATATTAAGCTTGGGCTAGTAGAAGATTGTAAAAGATTCTATATAGATTTGTTTCATATAGCTATTCTCTTACAAAAGATTTATCAGAAAGATTATATGCATTCTTAGATATAAGATGTTAAGTTAGTATATGTACCACTTCTTTAAATATATATATATGCTAAAAGATTCCAAAAATTTTAAACAAAGTTATTATAACTCATTTGAAGTAATGATATCTTTAATTTATTTGTAATGCGTACGATAATGCAGAAGATTATTTTTTTAATATAACGATACTATTCCTTTTTAATGTTTTTTGAAATTGTGAATATAATTACGTTTTTATTAATGATTTATATTAGATGATTTAATATATTGAGGGGTATGAGCAAACATAATATATTTTTTCTTAATTAGATTACGTTTACAAATATCCCAAAAAAGCTTTTATGTATTAATATTATTAATATACGGTTAGCTATATATAATGATTATTTTGCATTATTTATTCATAAATTGTGTAAAATGTATGATTCTTTTTTAAAATTATTATTACCGTTTTATTTTGAAAGAGACGAAAGAAAAGCATGTTAATAAAAAAAGTTTACTTTCACTATATTTTAATAAATAAATATGCATTTTAATAAATAAATTTTAAAATGCTTTTGATAGACGGATATGATGATGAACCAACTTGTGGTCGACCTCTTGGAATGCGATTTGATTCATCTGGAACATTATATGTTGTGGATGCTTACTTAGGACTTTTTAAAGTGAACGTTGCTACTGGTAATTATAAAGGGTTTTATTTTTTTAGCATTATATGTACTATAAAATTTTTATACTTACAATACGCTTTAAACGATCAATTGGCTTAAGTAAATTATTCATTATAAAATTTTTAGTAAATGTTTGTTTATGTATACATATTGTATATAATACATATATGTTATATATATATATATTTATAATATTAAAATTTCTACTAACAATTTAGATTTGAAATTGTATTGAATAATCTATAATATGTAAACAGGTCTTTAGATCATTGCATCATTGAATATGATTATTTGTCTTAAAAGTCAAAGATTACATATTTGACATGTTAATCTGACAACGAAAATCAACATGTCAGTTACCAACTTCGTTATTAGGGCTATATTTAAATTAGAACGGAAAGAAAATTAAGAATTAGGCCCTTCATCTATGCAATTTTGTGATTAAACGTACAATATATTATTTAGAATACCTTTAAGAAATTTTTTTTTTATATAATAATACTTTCTCAGTTTTTTGATTGCGCATGGAAGATCTTAACCATGGACAGCATGTTCGCCTGATCTAACACTCTTGGATATTTTTTGACTGGGGTGCCATTAAGTTTGATGTGTATTGTAGATGTAGTTAATTTTTACAATTGTATTGAAATAATTCGTAAAATAACACCTGAAATTTTTGAATAAATCATTATATAGATATTGATAATTAAATAGTCTCATGCTATGTAGAATACTTTTAATCCAAGCAAAATTTCACAGGTGATTTTAATCTTTTATAACAGACAAATTAGTTTGTACACACATTTACAAACAAAATTAAATTAAAAAAACAAAACAATCAGTAAATACCTATAAATTTATAAGCCTAATTGCACTGAGCTGTCTGTTTTATGTTTTTATCTTAATAGAGTGTGGATTTACAGTGATGCGGGCTAAAATCCAAAAATTTCACAATCTAGAAAACATTCCAGAACAGAAATTTTAGATTAATAATGTTTTATATATATGTTATATAATGAACATGCTAATAGCATTTAACAAGTTTTTCCGAATATCCCTATCCTCAGACAGGTTTCTAGCTCTGGCTATCATCAGTGAGGCGCTAGGATATTCAGGCATTAGATTTAAAAATACCAGGTCAAGCCCAGCATTTATCTAATAGTTAATTATTAAGTAGGAAATCTGAAATTTTCAGACATTCACATGTCTTAAAAGAGATATTAAAAAGGCACTTTAACATACACAAGAGAAGAGAGGAAGGTTTGAAATTTATTGTTAGAAATGAATTTAAAAAATATTAAAGAACTTTGTAAATCAATAAAATAATTTGTGAAATAAAAAGATTATAGAAATTTATTATTTTTGTGAAAAGTAAAAATGCAAGAGATTATTTTAATAAGAAGCATTTCTTTAAAATAATAGATTGATGACATCTAAATTAAAAGCAATGAACTGTTTGATTGTTTATTTTATAATGGCAGAATTAAAGCAAACATTAAGGCTTTAAGAAGTTCTGACTAAGAAAGATATTGCTTATTAATAAATTAAAGACAAATATTGGATTTAAAAAAAGTCAGATTTGTGAGATGATGACAAATAATTTGTTTAAATCCTACATCTTTATTTCTATTTTGCTTTTCAAACTAATAACTTGAAATTTTCAAATTCTAAAGTTTTGAACTCATTAGCACAATTACATTAATATATATTTAATTATTATTATTATTTTTAGGAAGTAGTACTCTGTTAGTTGGGAGCAACGATTCACCTGATGGAAAACCATTTAAATTTTGTAATGATCTCGATATTAGCAAAGATGGCAATACAATTTACTTCTCAGATTCTTCTAAAAAATGGCAGCGGCGTCAGAATAGATTATTAGTCCTTGAAGGCACTGGCGATGGCAGGTAATGCATTATTAATAAATTCTAACATTATTTTTCAATATCTTCGCTATTATTTTATTGCTTCATTTTAATACGATAATTTTATTTTTCTTTTATCTTTTGTTTGGCTGAATTGGTAGTCTTTATCAGAGAGATTTATTTTTTCTAATGCAGGTTGCATTCAGCCAAAGAGATAAAAGATGAAGGATAAATAAAATTATTGAAAAAGTGCAAAAAAAAAAAGAAAGAGAGAGAAGTTATATATCATTACTAAAATTATATAATAACTTTTTTTTTAAAAAAAATACCGTTGTTGTTAATACATTTTTATTGCTGTTGTGTTTGATACGTACTTTATCTCTTTTTTTTACTTTAATGGAGAAGATATAAATTTATTATTTTATTCAGCAAATAATTTCAGTAATAATGTATTCACCGTAATATGTAATAGTTAATAATAACATAAACGTATATATGGTATTCAGCTATTCTTAGCAGGTTGTTTATTTTTTCTCTGTTTTTTCACTGTTAAAAAAATTAGTTCATCGTCCAAAGATATATTTTGCATAAAATATTAATCAGACCTGGTAGATGATAATGTATCCTTGGGAGTTCCAATGGTCTAGAAACTAGAAAAGAATTGTTGAAGCTCAAATCTGTCCGAATATATTTTTTCCATCTAAAAATTTTACACAGTCTTTTTTTTATAAAATCTAATAAATTGCGGGGGGGGGGGGGATTAAATGAAGTTATTTAAATAAAAATATAAATAATTAAAATTTTATTGTAGAAAAACATGCCACATACCACCTGAAAGATAACAAAAAGATGAAAAGTATAAAGAAATTCATAATTGCATAGTCCACACAGTTTTCTCATAAATTTGAAATGATATCAAAAGGAATTTTATATAATTAAAAATTGTGGTTCGGCAACAGAATAAATTGCGGCATGTTAATATATAATAGATGCAAGCTTCACAGATATATTTGTTCTAATATTAACAACTGTATATGTAAAGAATTAACCATGATGTTTTTTTCAGGGTTTTTAAATGCTAATTTAAATGACTAGCTTGACATAAAAATATCTAAAGTGATTCTAACTAAGTATTCACATGTAAATTTTAAAATTTTTTTAAATTGCCACATGCACTCTATCTTGAAAAGGCTCATGATTTTTTTAAATCGGTTGCGCTAACAATTTTTTTTCAAGATTTAATGTAAATTAAACAAAAGATTAAATGTGAGAATTGTACATCAGTCTGAAAGGTGGAATATAAAATCTCCGCACTTTCAGTCCATTGTTTTTTTAATGATTGGTTGCTTGGTAATAGTATGTATATTGAACCCTATCGTTTGATGGCGCTGTTTTTCGCCCATTGCACATCAATATACCGATTCACGGTCCATCTGTTTGTTTACATAATATTATGGTAAACCAAAGTTTTTTTTTGTTTTTTTCACCCGGTTTTTTTTTTTTCGTTTTTTAATAAACAAACACTTTGTTTTTAGATGGTATAGGGATGTTGGTTGGCTTTTAAATTATCAATTAATGGTCTGTCGGTTTCTTTACATAATATTACGGTAAACCAAAGTTTTTTTTTCACCCGTTTTTTATTTTTGGCTCGGTTTTTTAAGAAACAAACCCTTTGTTTTTAGATGGTGTAGGGGTGTTGGTTTGCTTTTTAAATTATCGACTAACGGTCCGTTGGATGTTTTTATTTGAAAGACTTAAACAATTCGGTACTTTGGAATAAACCAACACTTGTTTTTTAGTAGGTTGGGAGGAAGGGTTGTTTTGATTTTGAATTGTCATCTTTTTTTTTTTAATTGATTACGAGGCTTTTTTTTTTCAAATATTTATTTACGCTACAGAAAGCTTTACATGATAGTGAAAAGCTCTTCCTTAATTTTTTGGCCTTTTTAAAAAAGACATAAACAGTTCATTTTTAAAGAACACTTTTTTTAAGGGGTGGGTGGGGTTGGGGGAAGGTTTGTTTTGATTTTTAATTATCGACTTCTTTTTTGATTTTTTTTTTTTGATCATTTATGTTACCGCACAGTTGTTTATTATTATTATTATTTTTTTGGCCTTTTGAAGAAACTCTTCTATTTTTGGAATAAAATATTACTTACCTACTCTTTAGAATCATGTGAATAACAAAAACAACACCAACAACAGTTTCCCATGAAATGATTTATTGAATCAAAAATAAACGAAACTTTGGATAAGTTGTGACCGAAACAAGTAAAAAAACATTATTTTTGGGGGCATAAAAAAAAAATACAGCAGCCAAAAGTAACACGTAAATAAAATAACAGGGAACCAAAACCAAAAAAAAAAAAAAAAGTCGCTTCGACATCTCGCCTAGTATGGCCCAGAAGAGTCCTGTCCCTGTGGCCAGCAATTCACTCAGCTCCAACCAATTTTGACAACTTGCAGATGACATTTGACTGTTCTTGCACAGATTCACGCGTAAACGTGCATTTGCGCAGGAAATCAAAAACTGCTGAAAAGAATAATCTTTTGAAATTGTGTGCAGTTCAAAACCGTAGGGAAGCATGTGTGACAACATGACATTTCTTAATATGGAATACTAATTCCACTACGCTTTCTAAAAAATTTCTGACAATGAATTTTTGGAGGGTTTCGCCTCTTTCAAATATGGCCACCATCAAGTAAGACCGTAGCGAGAGTTCAATAGCGCTCACTTGAGGAATACTGTCGCAATGCAACAGGCATAGTATTTTGTTATGTAATCGTAGAATACATCGCCCTTAGGCAGTCTGTTATGGCTCAAACAATGCCTATTGTAGTGTCAGCCATGAGTTAAGGCTGCTAAAACGGTATATTGATGTGTATTGTGTGAAAAACAACGCCATCAAGCGGTGGGGTTCAGTAAACATACTATTACCGGTTGCTTTAACAAATTTTTTTAAAGATTTAATGTAAATTAAAATTACATTTTTAAATATATCTGTTATATTTTCTAGTTTTACAGGTTCAAATATATATTGTGTTCCTTGAATAAAAAATTAATTTTTTTTTTTTGATAGTTGATCATGATTAATCGTAGTTTTTTTTTAGCTTTATTAATAGTTACCATTTATTAATGTCTGGATACAAAAATGTCAGTTGTTTTTGTAATATTTTTTTTTTAATTGGTTACTTTTAACAATTTTTTTTTAAGATTTACTGTAAATATGTTTTTTTATTTAGCATTGTTAATTTATAAAAGTTCGTTAAACATTGCTAAGTATGTTGTTCATCTGAACCATATTAGGGCATTGACAGACCATGAAAACATGGAGTGCCTTAACATCGAATTACAAATTAATGTTTGTGGCTGTTTCTGTAGCTGGATGGGGAATCTTTACTGCAAAATATAAACTATATCTGTAGTTAAAAATATTCGTACTGATTTTTTTCGCAGTGTTTTTTATTTAATGGCGGAATTACTTCCTTCACATAAACGTAGTGATTGTGAATTTGATACTGGACAAACATTCATTCACCAGTCAGACAGCAGAGAAAATACAAATTTTATATATAACCAAACTTATTGGGAGTTTAAAATCTATATATAATTGACAAACGAAATTATTAGACATTAAATTAAAATGCATAAATGGAGAAATAGAGCTCTGAAATTTTTCACCTATGTTTTTGTGTATTGTCTGCATATTTAATACTTAAAATTTAATGCAAATTTTCATTATTAAGACAATTTCTAGTGATGGATTACAATTTAATTATGAAAAGACTTTGGTGCTTTAAATTAATATATTCCTAATTTTTGAATGACGACAATATCTTGCAGCTATGATTGATTTTCGGTCTAATTGTTTTAGGCAGATAAAATTATGGCTCTATTGAGTTTTGATATTAATTCACAAGTCATCATGTTTTAAATAGGAATTCTCAGTATACTTTCTACACAGCTTGTATTGTAGTAGAGATGAGGTTTTTTTGGTTATTGGTAAGGAATAGACAGCAAATAATCCAGGTTTTTTTAGCTAAGTGTCATTGCGTGATTGTGGATAACAGTGACAATGGTTAATCTTGACTTACTTACTAGCCTCTTACTTTAACAGGAGTCCTCAAATGCTACTGGCACTTACTAATTATATTAACATTTTTCTCCAGCTTTTATAGGTCTTTTATTCTATATATTCCTATTAAGACAAAAAACAATTAACTTGACTTAGTGTTTAAAAAATAAAAATAACTTTTTTTTAAAAAAAAAATAAATTAAATAACTTGGCTTATTTTTAAGGAAATAAATTGTTATCTATAATTTTTAATTATCTCCAAATACTTAGTAAATACCATGGTGCTTGTCTTATAGATAAAGATGCCGTTGGATGGTGCCATTTTCACGCTAAAACTATATAATATGACCATTCCTGGGCCGTTGATTATAACAATTTTGCTGTGCTTTTTTGTAATGCGAAAATAAAAACAAAACAAAATCGTCTTTTATAAATATTATTTTTTATTAACGTATACAATTTAAATGATAATAATAAATGTAAAATAAAATCAACAAATTACAATTTGATTCGTGTTTTTTCTATCGTATATTTTTTTAATTGTGTTACGGCTTTTTTTTTTATCAATTTTCTATCGGATATTTTTTTACTTGTGTTACGGCTTTTTTTTTATCAATTTTCTATCGGATATTTTTTTACTTGTGTTACAACTTTTTTTTTTGTTGTTGTTTAACTAAAAAATAATAATCGTAATAAAAAGTAAAATTTCTTAGTCTATTTTTTATTTTTTTAGTCTTCGTTTTACTTTTTTTTTTTTTTACAGACAAAGAGATATTACGGTTATTTTTTACTTCAAATTGAATGGCAATAAAAAGTAAAAGTTGTTACGGTTAGGTTTAAGGTTAGGGTTAGTGTTCTGTTGTTTGTAATGCTAAAATAAAAAAAATTCAAAATCGTAACCGTACTCTGACAAAATAAAGAATCTCAAACTTTTTTAAACAACAACAAACACATATAAATGTCTTCTTTACTTATTAAACATGTTTATAATATTTGCTTTTTATGAAATTTACAAAAAATCATGTATATTTGTACTTTTCTTACTGGATATTTTTTTGGTACCGCTCTTTTTTACTTTAAAAATATACACACGGTAGAATCTTCTTTGTCTCGTGGAATGTTACGAACAGTACGTTACTTGACGCATTACCTAATTGCAACTCACTAAAAACATAGATATTTAACATTTTCCCAATTAAAACTTCAATACAGTACATTGTAAAAAGTCTTAGAATTATTACTTTAAAAAATCTGAACATTTCAATACTTTAAAATAAAATAAAATCCAATGAAAACAACATTTCCATCGAATTCAAATACAAACTCTCTCATCAAGCCGTAAATATTTTATAAACTGTGCGAATTCGGAAAATGTATTTGCTGCGATGTGACATACATGCTCGACATAGCGGCCTGCATTCTATAGCACAACAAAAAAGTTGTATTATAGGAAACGCGGGTTCGAACATGCCGGCCGCGGAAACAGCATTTTTATGTGTTTTAGCGCAAAAACGGCGCCATAGAGCGGCGTCTTTAGCTATAAGATGAGTACCAACGCCATTATTAGTTTGACAAGAACAAATAGATTTCTCTTTCAAAAACAAGTCTTGCCTATTTTTCCAATTAACTTTAGGAATTTCATTATTTTGAAATATTCAAAAATACAATTAAAAGAAAATTTTAAATATATTAACATGATCAAAGTAAGTGTATTTTTAAATTAACACTACAAAATTTATTAGCATATTTTTTAAAGCCAAAGAAAGAAAATAAAATATTTTATTTCTTTTGTTTCATAATTTAGTAAAAAATGAAAATATTAAAATGTGGTACAATATAATAAAATATTTTACTAGAGTTTATGATAATCTACTTTGTGTATGTCAACCTATGATTCGTTGATGGAATATACATGGCATATATCAACATCAGTTATAAAACTTTAAATCTATAGAAGTAACAAACCATCAAATAAATAAATAAAAAAATATATATAAATGCAAGGAAATCAAGTCATACATCACGTGACTTAATTTAGTAATTTTATTAATTTAATAAGTTTATTAATGAACATTAATAGCCTTAACAAGCTTTTCCAAATTTCCCTATCCCCAGACCAGTTTCTAGCTGTTAGTTGTCATCAGTGAGGTTCTAGGATATTAAGTTAGATAGCTGGATTTGGAGACATATAGATGTCTGAAAAAAATCAAATTTTCTATTTAATTGTCAACTATTAGATAAATGCTGGACTTGAGCTGGTATTTTTAGATCTAATGTCTGAATATCCTAGCACCTCACTGACGACAGTCAACAGCTAGAAACCGATTTGGAGATAGGGATGTTCGGAAAAGCTTGTTAAGAACTGTTAACGCTCATTATATAATACATATAAATATATATTAATTTGTTGGCAATATTATTTATTATTTTTTTGCATCACCTTATAGTATTTTAACTTGTCACTTCTTATATGTCAATTTTTCCATTGTAATCTTATTTGCAAAGTTAAAATATAAATTAATCCAACATTAAGGGTGGAATAATTTACATAGTTATACAAAATGCAGGTCAGCGTAAAATTGAAAGCTTATGAATCTGCATGATTTGAAATAATTCAGACAATGGTTGGTTATATCCACCATTAAGAATAGTCATCGATAAAATTTATTTATTCTAAATGGTTTTATACCTAATTCCTTTCAATATACATTTATTAATTGCATCGTTTTTAAGGTATATATTATATATTATTGCTGAAAAGATTTATTAAAATAATCCTTTTACATTATCATTTTTTGGGACCTTTTTTTTTTTTTTAACAAGTACATTACACAAAGGTATTCACGAAAGGAGAAAGGGATTGGTTGCTTATCAGGCCATATCAGTTGAAAATTTTTTACTCATAATGACAATTAGCCGTAATGAGACTTAAAAAAATATTCTCATAAATAATAATAATAATGAAAATATTATTAAATAATAATAATACTTAGATTGATCTTTTCTGATTAAAAAATAAGAATACTGAGTAAATGTTCCTTCATTTATGTATATATTATAACCTCTGTCTTCTTCACTTATTCACTTTATTAGATTTATAAATGCCCAGGCGCCAATTCTATACAAGATAGAATAAAATTTATAACTGTAAATTGCTTTTAAACTTAATTAAAAGATTCTTATACTGTAATTATTCTATGGCTTAGCTCAGTTGAGGTTATAGGATATGGTATTCATATAGGATGCAAATAAGAGTAATAGATCATTTATGGATAATAATTCTGTAACACTAATTTAATCATATGCCACACATTTATTCAATTATAAAACTATTGTAAAATTATCAATTATCACATTTATTACAGGATAGACAATGATGAAGACCGGGTACCTTTATATCCACATCACCATCTATTCTAAGCAACGTAAAATATAATATTAGCACTGTAATATTGGGATCCATCAACTGCAGACAAATTAAATAAATTTGACTTATACTGGAAATTGTAGATATTCTATAACTATGTTATGTTAACCATATGTGTGTGTGTGGAAATGGAGAATCGAACATATAATAAAAACCATTCATATGGGATATTAATTCAATAAAATATTTATTGAAAATAAAGACAAAATAACAAAAACAAAATATATTATCTTATACATCTTGCTATTAACTCTACCACTTCCCTTCTTACTTAGATAACGTACACTTCTCTCTAACATCTCATTTATACTGAAAGAAATGAATTGTTAAAAAAAAAAATGAAATTAATATATGTTATAAAGATTTTGATATTCATTTGCAAACACTAACTTTAATAATAGTTTTTCTTTTTTTTACTATTCCTTATTACCTATATTTTCGAATGTGTGTGCTTGTAAAATATTATAAATATAACGCATTTATCAATCATACTATTTATAATTTATTTACGAAATAATTGAAATAAAACAAAAGTATAATTTTGGAAACAATATTAATAATAATATTTATAACAGTACACACACATTCGAATATAAAACTTATGTATAGAATGATTTTTAAATCATGTAAGACAATATATTGTCTTACAATAATAATAAACAGTTACATTAGCTTTAAAAAAAATAAATATAAAAATTACATTTCTAGAATACAAAAAAAAATACTTATCAATATGTAATCATTAGATGATGAATTGTTATTAACTTGAAAATCATTATTTGAAATGTCAACGATATATATACGATGTATACGCTGCTTCTATTAATAATAAATGAATCACAAACAAAAAGTTAATCCTGACGGTTAAAAAAATAAC
Organism: Epiperipatus broadwayi; assembly: GCA_028023455.1. Classification (NCBI taxonomy): domain Eukaryota; kingdom Metazoa; phylum Onychophora; class Udeonychophora; order Euonychophora; family Peripatidae; genus Epiperipatus; species Epiperipatus broadwayi. The sequence continues at coordinate 1,584,321 of JAQFVV010012508.1, read as the reverse complement.
TTGATATAACTACGAAAGTTTCCATTATTGAATATCTTGTAATAAACATTATAAATATATTAGCATGCACTGGAATTATTTTATTAATCACCCGAAATAAAATCTCCAATTAGGTGAAACAATTATAATAAAGTTTTATGGTCTTATCCTTTTAATTTTAAATTTGATATAATTTTTTATTCCCATTGTTAACAATATCTCCATGTCAGCATACAGTTACTATAGACGATTACTAACTGGCTTTCAGTGATATATTTCGTTATTTATTTCAGTCATATATATGTGAATAATAAATTCTTTAGTTTATAATTCTTTTACTAAGAAAACAAATTATATTGGATAAATTCTTTTTTTTTAATTTCATTTTATGTAATATTAAGAATAGGCTTTTAAAAATTGAAAATATATAAAGCGTTTTGCAATAGTATTGAATATGTTTTCTCACAATTATTTTCATTTCCAATATTTTCCATAATTCAAGTATTATCAATTTACAACAAAATGTTAAATGACCCATAATGGATATTCTTACGTGGTATTCAGGCATTTTAATAGTGAACGCAAATCGCTAGCTGGGAAAGTTAAAGCTGAAACCTTGCAGGGTTTATTTTTTTATGTTCATCCTTTTCTCTCCTTAAGTAGTCTGTCCAAAACTTTTCTTTGTCAACACACACTCACGCCCTCTTTTATTATTATTATTGATCACTTGGCAACACTCCAAAACTAGCTTGCTTTATAAACTGACAACAATAGAGTATTAAAATAAAAATATCAAATATTAAATATTAATTTACAAATATTATCCAATAACACAAATAATCTTTACGATTCCGAATGTATTATTAGAAACAATACATAACCAGCAAATAAAAAAAAATATAAATAAAATCATTTTAATCGATTATATATGAGTATATCTGTTTTGTTTAGCATATAAATTTTACTACTATAATCTGAACATTTTAAGTAACTATATATAAAAAAAAAAAATGAACAAAGTATGAAATGATGTAAAAAATGAACATACATCCACATATACAAGCTAAATCTTGGATTGAAGTAGACAATAATCTAGAACACCAATGAACAACACCTGCTATAACCTTCCTATTAACTCTACTCTTATACCAACATTCCCTGATGTTTTCCTGTCTTCCTCTTCACTACTAAATATATAACTTTAAATTCTATCAATTGGTACATCCAACTAAAGTTTAATTTTTTAAAATCTAATTTCAAATAGCAAATCTCATCTCAATTCATTTTTCTCAGATAACTATCTTTAGCCATTGTTAACACAAATGTGAACTTCCCACATTTCTTCCTGGTGCCAACCTGGAAGGTCACAATATATATATCAATTCATGCTCAAACATTCCTTTCTTAAAACATTGAAGCATGTTCTATAGAATCTTTAATAAATTATAAATTCTAAGATATTTTTATATTTATCATTTCATGTTTGCTTTAATAAACAATCTTATCATTTATTACATTTGAATGTAAAGGTTTGATTTTTAATAGTGAGAAATTTTTTATTTTGTGATTAAAGGGAAAAGGGGAACACCATTCAATTAGACAAATCTGATAATCAGCATTTGATTTGGTCAATCAATCTGGGGAAAAAATAAAAAAGAGAATCTTGATCAGAAAGTGCTGATCAGATAGGTAGATCTTGAGCATTCGGCTTGAAAAGACGGTCCACTTCATATGTATTTGAGCTGTGCTAAGACAGGTTGAATCTGATTTCCATCATTGACACAGAGAGTGCACACTTGGTACATTATCCACTTCGATGAATAGCCATTTGTCCTGAGCATTCGGCTTAAAAAGACGGTCCACTTCATGTGTATTTGAGGTGCGCTAAGACAGGTCGAATCTGATTTTCATCATTGACACAGAGAGTGCACACTTGGTACATTATCCACTTCGATGAATAGCCATTTGTCCAATCTCAAGGCCAGGGGTTGTTCCAACATTCCATCAACAGCATGACATTGTTCCAGTGACCAGAGCACACATGCAGGCAATCGAATGTTCTTGGGCTGAAATCAAAATTTTGATAAAGATTGGAGAAGAATATTCCTGAAACTGTTAGAGTCTCATTTGTCCTTTCAGTTTAGTAAACTCCTCAAAAATTTTTAGTGTCATTTTTTAATTACGAAAATCTTTGTTACAATATATATATATATACACACTCACCATTCTACAAACACTAGTTAGTAAAATTATATTTTCAATTTTGATAATTGTGACTCAACAGCTGCTTTAAATTAACTTCATTCCAAAATAACAATTGCAATAAAATTTGTATATACGGAATAATTTGATTAGCTGTTAAATTAATGTTTTTGAAGATAGAAAATATTATATTTAAAATTAATTATATATATACTTTTTTTTTTTTGCAGAGTATTTCAGTATAATGTCAAAACCAAACAAGTTACTAAATTATTGGACAACTTACACTTCCCTAATGGCGTTCAGTTGTCTGCTAAAGAAGATTATCTTTTAATTGTTGAATTAATTAATATTCGAATTCTTAAGTAAGTCATTTTCACTTTTGTTTTTTTAAAAGGATATTTGTTAAAATTCATTGAATCGTATATATAAAATATCTTAAATTTATGTTTTTTTTTTGCAAAGAAATAAAAAGCAGTGAATTTATTTTCTATTTAATTGTAAACCACTCTAATAGCTACAAAGGAGTATTACTGTACAAGTATTGGATGAATACAAGTAGATGGATGATCTTTTTCATTATTTTATAGAGTTCTTCGGATATAATGATCGCTAACAGTTCTGTTATCACAATAATAATAATAAATGAACTTATACATAATGAAAAATAAAATAAAATATTTTTTTATATTACAGTAATCTTTCCCAGGATTTATGCTTGCCATATATAGTAGAGAAATTTTTTTTTGCTTAGAGAAAATTGATTCTATTTGCGCAGTAATTTTCACCAAATGTTCTGAAATAAGAAAATTCTATTATCAAAAACTTTAGATTGAAATCTTACAAGTTAAATTACCTTTTAAATTAAATTCAAGATAATTGTTAAAAAGACTAAAGTAATGTTTAATGGATTTTCTCAAAATATAAAAATAAAGATTGATTATGATGAGTTGGAAGAAGTTAACAGCTACAAATACCTTGGTCAGATTATTAATACTGATGGAAACATAATGGATGAAATTAATCATAGAATTAAACTTGGTTGGAGTGCTTTTGGTAGAAATAACTTGATACTAAAAGGAAATATGCCTATGTGTTTGAAAAGGAAAGTTTTTTTTAATAAACGTGTTTTACCAGTTCTTACTTATGGATCTGAGACTTGGACACTTAATAGAAGAGCAATACAGAGACTTTAGACCACTCAAAGAAGTGTGGAGAGATGCATGTTAGGCGTCGAAAACGCAATATATGGATAAGAGAACAAACAGGTATTACTGACCTCATTAAAAAAATTTAAAGACTGAAGTGGAGTTGGGCTGGACATATTGCTAGAATAGATGATAATAGATGGACAATTGAAATCTTAAACTGGATTCCAAGAGATTGTAAAAGACCCAGAAAGAGACTACTTGTGAGATGGATGCTGAAATAAGAAAGTGTGCAGGGATGATGTGGAGAAGAAAAGCTAAAGATCGGAGAAGCTGGATTGAACTTGGAGAGAGACATTCATCCTGCAGTGGATTGATAATGGTTGATGATGATGATGAAAGAGTTAATTTTTATTCTATTTTTCATATAATCATCATCATCATCATCAACCATTATCAATCCACTGCAGGATGAAGGTCTCTCCAAGTTTAATCCATCTTCTCCGATCTTTAGCTTCTCTTTTCCACAACACCCCTGCACATTTTCTTATTTCATCCTTCCATCTCACATGCGGTCTCTTTCTGGGTCTTTTACAATCTCTTGGAATCCAGTTTAAAATTTCAATTGTCCATCTATTATCATTTCTTCTAGCAATATGTCCAGCCCAACTCCATTTCAATCTTTTAGTTTTTTCAATAAGGTCAGTAACACCTGTTTGTTGTCTTACCCATACATTGCGTTTTCGATCTCTTCTTGTTACTCCCAACATACATCTCTCCATACTCCTTTGAGTGGTCTGAAGTCTCTGTATTGCTCTTCTATTAAGTGTCCAAGTCTCAGATCCATAAGTAAGAACTGGTAAAACACATTTGTTAAAAACCATTCTTTTCAAACACATAGGCATATTTCCTTTTAATATCAAGTTATTTCTACCAAAAGCACTCCAAACAAGTTTAATTCTATGATTAATTTCCTCCATTATGTTTCCATCTGTATTAATAATCTGACCTAGGTATTTGTAACTGTTAACTTCTTCTAATTCTTCATAATCAATCTTTATTTTCATATTTTGAGCAAATCGATTAAACATTACTTTAGTCTTTTTAACATTTATCTTTAGTCCTACTTTTCTACTTTCATCTGCTAACTCCTGCAACATTTCCTGCAGCTCAGAAGCATTTTTTGCAAAAACAACTACATCATCTGCAAAATCTAAATGACTTAAATACTCTCCATTTACTTTCATTCCTTTAGTTTCCCATTTTAATCCACAAAATACTTCTTGCAGCACTGCTGTAAAACGTTTTGGAGATATGGAGTCACCTTGCCTTACACCTTTCTCAATGTTGATTTTTCCAGTATCATTATGTAATCTAATTGTTGCTGTTGCATTTTTATAAATATTCTTTAAAATATGACAATATCCTGGATCTATACCTTGATGATCCAATGCTTTAATCACTGAAGAAATGTGTATAGAATCGAATGCCTTTTCATAATCTACAAATCCAAAACATAATGACAACTCATATTCATTTGTTCTTTCTATGACTTCTCTCAATACCTGGATATGATCTATTGTACTAAAACCACTTTTAAATCCAGCTTGTTCTCTTGGTTGGTGGAAATCCAAAGTTCTCTGTAGACGAGTTGTAATTATCTTGGTAAAAATTTTATATAAAACTGATAAAAGGCTGATAGGTCTGTAATTTCTAATATCTTCTTTATCACCTTTTTAAAATATTAATATTATTACTGCATTCTTCCAATCTTCCGGTACATCTTTATCATTTAGACATTTGGTATATAACTTTGCTAAAATTGTTTCTATTTCTTCACCTCTTTCTTTTAATATATCAATTATAATTCCATCATTTCCTGGAGCCTTTCCTTTCTTCATACATTTAATTGCATGTCTCACTTCTTCATTTAAAATTCTAGGCAATTCGAAAGATGTAATAGATATAGTAGGTACTTGTTCTTTATTACTATATAATTCTTGATAAAAATCTTCTACCAATTTCATGATGTCATCTCTCTTTTTAGTAATAATTCCATCTTTTTTTCTTATTGCAGATATAAATTTCCTACCAATACCAAAATGTTGTTTAACATTCTTGAGACTTTTATTTTTTTCTACAGCTTTCCTTGCTATTTCACAGTTATACTTTCTTATATCATTTTCAACTCTTTTCCGTACCATTTTACAAAATTCGAGATATTCAATTCTTTTTAATACATCATTTTTGTATATCTTCATATTCCTTCTTTTCTTCATAAATTCTCTAGTCTCAGTAGAAATTTTATTAGTCAATTGCTGCTTTTTTCTACCAGCTATCTTTGTTGCAGTTTTTAAAAGTGTATCAGTTATTTTCATATTAATTTCATTCAAATCTGAATCATGTTCAAAATCTCCTAACACTTGAAACCTATTTGTAAGTTCTAATTTAAATTCATTAGAATGTTTCTGAAGATTAGGAATATCAACTGTAAATATTGTTTTTCTCAATAATTTTTGTCTCTCTAGTTTTACATTAACACGTAACTTACACCTTACTAATCGATGATCACTTCCTGTGTTAAATTTATTAAGAACATTACAATCTTGAAATATGTATTTCCTGTTAGTCAAAATATAATCCAATTCTGCTGTACCTTCATTTGGATGCTTCCATGTCCATTTCCTTTTCACATTTTTCTCAAAAAATGAATTCATAATATAAAGTTTTTCTTTTTCTGCAAACTCCACAAGTCTATGTCCTCTCTCATTTCTATTACCATAACCAAAATTACCTACAGCAATTTCATCTTTCATTTGTCTACCAATTCTAGCATTAAAGTCTTCCATAACAATTTTAAAATGTTGTTTACTCTGATCAAAAGCCTTTTGTACATCCATATAAAAATCTTCTACTACTTCATCACTATGAGAACTTGTTGGGGCATAAACCTGAATTATCTGCATTTGGTATCTGCTATTAAGTTGTATAACTAATCTTGCAACTCTGTCTGATACACCATCAATCTCCACAATATTGTTCTTCCACTTTTTATTTATAATGAATCCTACTCCACTTGTATTTCCAATATGTGTGCCTTTATAATAGAGTATATGTCCACTTTTTAAATCAATTGTTTCTTCACCTTTTCTTCTAACTTCACAAAGTCCAATAATGTCCCATTTAATATAAGACAATTCTTCTTCTAATTCTTGCAATCTTCCTTCACTTGAAAGTGATCTGCAGTTGTAAGTACCTAAATAAAAAGTCATCATCAAATGGCAGCCTGGGTCCACAATCAGGGGATTCTTAGCACCCTCCGCCTTCGGCCACCAACCGCTGCCTTGGTTGGTGACTTTACAACCTCCTGGGAATAAGGGCCATGCTTTATTTTTGTCTGTCATAATTGTATATATGTATTGGAAAAATATTTATCATTTACACAAACATTCATTCTGCCTTATCAGGCACTGAGAAGAAAGACCATGGTGTTTCTTGATCTTAAACTCAGAGGTAAAAAGCCAATAAATTCACCACGCTGGCTAATGCGTGTTGGTGAGCAGCCCATCCATGTTCGTATACTATATGAATAATCACATAGTAATAATAACAGCTGCAACGACAAGAACGTATGGAGTGGACATTAGGAATTTGCCCTGCTCGGTTCCTTTAAGGCCTCCAAGAGGAATCAAAGGGTCTCCTTTCAGTTAATAGCAAACTCCTTTCTGCAGCCTTTTAAATATCACTCTTATTGTCTTCGAGTTCACGTTTGATATCTCATTTAACACCAGGAAAACAGATTTCTTTTATTAAGATCAACAAAAATAGAAATATGATTTTGTGTGGAAGAAATAGCTTTATAGAGTTAATAATAATAAAAAGTAATTGGATGTTAATTGCTTGGAAGTCCGTAATAAGTTAGAAAACCGGAAGTATTAGAGAAGAGCTACGATCCATGGATTTTGAACTCCAGAATTTGTCATTTACGCATACCTGCCGATTCACTGTTAAATAAACAAACAACATAAAAATAACGTTAGTTTATTATTCTCATAATATATATATAAGTAAGCAAACTAATTATTAATCTTTAATTGGAACGGTCTCTAACACAACCATCTTTTGCAGCATATATATTCCTTCTGTATACGCATTGCTGCTTTTTAGTGTATTAGTTATATATATATATATAGTTAATTTGCATAAATAGTTTATGTTCAGTCCATGCTAATTTCTTGTGAATAATTAAATAATTATGTAAGGGTTGTGCAGTAATTATTTTCTGTAATAAAACCTTATTCACATTAACAATATCATACATATCCACATTATTATTCATAACCCTGTACACATTTCACTTCCTCTCCCCCTCTCTCGAAAATTAACTTTTATTTCACAAGAGATAATTTTGCAGTCTTTTAGGTTTTTTGCTGCACTTGAGGGAGTCTTAGAGGTAGATATCAGTTTTCTTTTTCCAGCAAAAACTGTTTTAAGAGGATACATCTACTTTGGGCAAAATCTCAAGTTGTTATAGTGAATCATTTTTCTTGGATAAGTGATTCTCATTATGTAAAGTTAGATTCAGCAGCTCTTGGACTATATCCATATTTTCTTTTTTTTTATTGAAGTAGTATCACTTAACTTTTAGCATTAATACTAGATTCTTCTAACGATTCTGGATAGAGAATTCTGAAATGATTTGTGTCACCTCATTTCTCTACTATTTGAAGTCTGCACAAGCTAAAAACTAGTTTGGGAATATTGGATAAGTAGAGATTTTATGCACAAACCTTCCTGCATCCATTGATTACTCTGGCTTGCACTGAATGGCGCTACTGTATGGAGAGTTTTGCCTCTGTGATAATGCTTACCATGGTAGTCAAACATCACATGATTCTTAACTAACAAACCCTTCTATTTCTGTATTTTATGAATTTAGTTGAAATCAACAATCCAGCTAACGTGAAACTTTATTAATGAAGCCAGTGTTTTAGCATTTTATCTGTGTGATACCATTATGAATGTAGTATTGATACACATCGAAAATGAAAAATAAGTGTAAGTGAATCAACTTCTTTAAAAAATGAAAAAATATTGTAAGGATAGAAAATTACCGAGAAGTTTCCATTTAAGGCAGTAAATACATTTCCAGAAGGCATAAATTAGCTACTTGCTAATGACAAAGCTTTTCTTTGAATATTTGAAGGTGGCGTGATAATTATTTTGATAAAAATGGATGTTGCTTTCAAAGTAGAATTCACTGCATTAAATTTGCTAATATTATGACCTTATACATAGAGTGCAATTAATAAAATGGAAAACAGGAATGATTTTTATGAAAGTTTTGGGAAGAAAGTAAAAATTTCATATAAAACTAATGATGTAAACATAGTCATCAGTGTAGAACTAAAGTTTTGAACATAGTTACGACTTTCTTGAAAATGTTCTGCAAAGTTCAGAATAAAATGATGAGTAATTTAAATTCTCGCATGTAATAAAATCTAATAAAAGATAAATACCTATATAGGAAGAAAGAATAGTTGGGCAGCGGAGTTTTAGAGCAGTTTAATTGTTCAGAAAATTTATTAATTAAATTGGATTGAGTAAGTTAATAAATTTCAGCAAAGAATAAAACGTGAACGTTTATTTCTTAAGAAAATGATTTAAAACTGAATATTACTTTAGAGGACATAGATTGAAGCTGGAGTTGATCTTAAAGAAAAAGAATACTTCTAAATATTTTTAAATAAAGCTAGAGATGCAAAACTTAAAGAGATGATACAGACATGTTTGGAATATCTATTTTGTAGAATATAACTTATGATTATAATATTCTTCAAATAGTTTTTAACCATGTATCATTTTTTTCTTTTTAGATATCATCTGAAAGGTCCAAAAGCAGGTCAAACAGAAGTATTTGCAGATAATTTACCTGGCTATCCTGATAATATTCGAGCAAGTAGTTCTGGTGGTTATTGGGTTGCTCTTTCTACTGTAAGACGAAAAGGAAAATTTAGTGCAGCGGACTTTTTGGCTGACAAACCATGGCTTAGAAGATTAATAGCTCAGGTAGGTTATAAAAATCTTAATGCTCTAAAAGTATAGGATAACAAATGTTATAAAATGAATAACTTTTTTTTACTTTTAATAAAACAGTTTTGTCTTCGCCTTTAATTTGTAAGTGGAATTGATCGTATAATACGTAATATATATTAATAAGAATCGCAATAAAATAATTAAAAATAGGAATTTAATCTGATTTTGTTATATATATAACTTTGCATTTTTAATTTTTTTTTATTTGTAATTTTATATAGAATTCTAGTAAATCATTATAAATTTCTTTGATCTTTGTACAAATTGCATAAATGATTAACATGGAAAATAAGGAAGAAAAGCCTTGTTTTGAAAAATAGTTTTTATAAAGTTTATTTCTTCTTTATATTTTATATATATTCAAATTTGCATATGTTTGTTCGTCTGCTTAACGAAGTAGTTTTTTTTTTTTTAATAACGTAAAGATGAGTGCACTTTCGGTGAAGTTCCAATAATCACAGCTCTCTTGAACTTCACCGAAGTGCACTCAGCTTTAGGTTATAAAGAGAGTTATGATTATAGTGAACTTCACCGAAAATGCACCCAGCTTTAGATTATAATGAAAAATGAAACCACTTCGTTACGTAGAATAATTCAAAGTAGCATACATTTGTTCGTCTGCATAACAAAGTAGTTTCTTTATTACCTAAAGCTGAGTGCACTTTCGGTGAAGTTCGCCATAATCATTATGCTGAACTTCACCGAAAATGCAATGTACGTAGAAATTGGTTAAATTGGCGTATATTTGCATTAATTTCAGACCAAATTAAAAATTCTGATATTTAATCAAGGAGCAATTTAAGTTTTAACATGACTCTGTTCAACAGTCTTTGGTATGTAAATTTTATTATCATTCAGAGCTTGTATCTTAATTTTCTGTTTTCAACCAGTCTTTTATTCTCATGTAATTAATTGCAATGAGGCTTTAGAACGGTAATAATTAGACAAAATTAATGGCTTGTATAATATTGACTTCCTACAACATACGTAAGTAGTTGATGTACTATGACCTGACAAACTTTTGTAAAAGCTGCAGATGAATGAAATGATCAATATTGTTATTTGCGGTGTCCTGAAAAAATTAAATGTCTTTATTAATTTTTTTAAAAAATGAGTGTTTATATTTATTATTTACTGATTTACTATTACTTTTTCATTAGCCTGATAGACTTCTTCATAACTTTTCCACTTCAATTTCTTTTTATCCAGTATTACAGAGAATTCATGAGTGAAATGTAAATGATTTTATTGGACTTAGCGTATAATTTATTAGCATTATCTTTGCCAACATTGACGATAGATCTAGATAGTCAGGTGTTAAATATTTTTTGAATTGAATTTTGTAATTTTAGAAATCTTTGTTTTTCTCCATGTATTAAAAAAAAAAACTTAACTTAGGTGTTAAATATTTTTTGAATTGAATTTTGTAATTTTAGAAATCTTTGTTTTTCTCCATGTATTAAAAAAAAAAACTTAACTTTTAATGGAATAATGTAGATTTTTTAAATAAATGTCTTTGAGTGTGATTTATATTTTCAAAATTGATATCTTGGTATAGTATACATATTTTGTATATTTGACGTTTTGCATTTGGACATTAAGTATAATATTATGTAAGCTGGCATACAAAATATAATTCAAAAACTTTGGAAAGTGATTACTAATTTGGGGAATTTTTATGTAGTAAAAGCCAAGATAGCTTTTACCTTGTAAACACATTTATATATATATGTGACTGGGAGGATATATATTTATTATAGCCTTTAGTTGTGTATTTAATTACGATATATATAATGGTAGTTGAGGAGGGACCATACTGCTACCGCCAGATGGCGCTGCAACACCATCAACAACCGCCCCGAAGCTTGCAAGTGATAAATTTTTTTACGAAAGTTGCTGAAAATTGACAAATAAAAATGCCTGAAGCAATATATATCCAAAAAATACATCGAAAGTAAAAACACAACAAAATGCTATGAAATTGAAATTAAAAAAACAAAAAAACCGATGAAAATACAAGAAAGATCTACCCCCCCCCCCCATAATAAAAATTTCTTCACTTAAATCAAAAAATAAAAATGCCTGAGGCAATATATATCCAAAAAATACATCGAAAGTAAAAAAACAAAATGCAGCAGTACGGTCCCTCCTCAACTACCTAAATAATTATTTTGAATGCATGCAAAAATTACGTATTTATATTCTTTTTTTTTTTTTTTTTACAGTTTTTTGACATGGAATTAGTGGTGAAACTTTTTGGTAAATATGGTTTGATTATTGAATTAAATAACCAAGGCCAAATTATTCGGAGTTATCACGATCCTACAGGAGCAGTTATTACTTCAACAAGCGAAGTAGAAGAGCATCATGGTGTTTTGTATTTGGGATCTTACTTTGCTCCTTTCCTTGGCAAGCTGAAATTATAAACCGTTTAATTGTATTGTGTGCGTATGTGTTACAATGTGTTTTTTTAATTGTGAAAGGGGGGGGGGGCAGATGGATTTGAAAATGGCATTAAAATTTGTCATTTCTATCAATAGAATGTATATTTTGCTAATTTTTTAACATACTAAGTAGTTTTGATTGAAATCGTGTAAAAGCTATTAGCTTGTAAAATTTGAGCCATAATGGCTTGCAATTGTGTAAAATTTTTAATAAATAATTTATACAGAATATTTTTTTTTTAAAAAATTATTTTTTTAAAGAATATCCCTGTACATTTTTTTTTTTTTATATGCATACAATTTATCAGATATTATTTACATAATTCTATTATTATTATTTTCATAAAAAAAAAAATTGAATTTTTGACCAATTTCATATTGATTTTATAAAAGCAATAAAATTAAAACATTCAAAGTAATATATTGGACTATTTCCATCATCTAATATGAGTATCGAATGTCTTTAGAAAAAATTTAACTTTACTTAAATATTCCAAATACATTCAACTGTTAGTAATAGCACTCAGGTTACTATATGCACAAGGTTTTGAAAGGTATTATTCTTCCCTTTTCTTCCGGTGCTGCTGGCCTGACCAGTGACAGTACTAGCATGGGAATCGAACCTGGACCCTTAGATAGTAAAGTATTGAATTTTTACATAACGATGACTCGGTTGGTTAGAGCGTTATCTTAAAATTCAGTACTCAAGAATCTAAGAATCCCAGGTTTGAATCCCATGCTAATACTGTCACTGATCAGACCAGGAACATCTGAAGAAGAGGTGATGATAATACCTTCTGAAATGTTGTGCATATACTATCCTGTGTGCTATTACTAACAGTTGAATGTATTTGGAATATTTAAATAAAGTTAAATTTTTTAAATACATTCAATACTTACATTCCTTGAAAGCGCTCGGCCCATTTAATTGTTTTGGTTTTTGCAGCTTCTTCGTCAGCGGGTAAATCGCTTTTATATGCTATTAGATGATGGAAGTAATCCAATATATAAATACAACTAAAACACCATCCTCACAAATCTTCAGGAAAACACTAATTTGTGTAATGTTTCCTCAAAGGCAAAACTCTCCATACAGTAGTGCCACCCTGTGCCAAACAGAGTAATCAATGGATGCCAGAAGGCTTGTGCATAAAATCCCTATCTAGTGCCTCCATTGATTACTCTGTTTGGCACAGGGTGGCACTACTGTATGGAGAGTTTTGCCTTTGTTTACAACAATTATATGCTAGTATAGAGATGGTGATCATGTGATGTTTAGTGGTTTAATGTTTCCTCACTTGAACATTTTCGATTTTAAAAATTGCTTTTAATTTTTTTACTACTAATAATTTATTGCTTATAAATAAATATAGGGGATTTGAACTCAGACTTTCAAGCACCCACTAACTATCCACTCTATCTCATACAACTGATATACATGACCACATACATGTAGAAAAGATAAATAATCACCAATATACATATTTCATGCTAAACCAGCATTCATCAGTTGGTCCAGATTACCATCTCACACACACATATATAATCAGTGCTCAGTTTACATTAAGATAGCAAATTCTCACACTTTAATGGACAAATTTCAATCCACTCCAACTTTTCAGCCATCCATATCATTGAAAATCTGATGATGGAAAGTACAAATCCCATGCTGATGCCAACCTTATTGCCATGCCCATGTTGACCTGAAGTCACTCTGACCCCTCATGTATAGGACCTTATCCATTTAAATACACAGAAGAGGGATGGGCAGGATGCAAGCTTCATATGTAAATATTTGAAAACCAGGCACTCTTCACAAACCTGGAGCTTAATTGTAAATATAGGGGATTTGAACTCAGACTTTCAAGCACCCACCAACTATCCACACTATCTCATACAACTGATATACATGACCACGTACATGTAGAAAAGATAAATAATCACCAATATATGTATTTCATGCTAAACCATTCATCAGTTGGTCCAGATTTCCATCTCATAAACACATATATAATCAGTGCTCAGTTTATATTAAGATAGCAAATTCTCACACTTTAATGGACAGGCTTCAATCCACTCCAACTTTTCAGCCATCCATATCATTAAAAATCTGATGATGGAAAATACAAATACCATAAATAACAAAAATTAAAAAAAAATAGCCATTTAGATTTACATAATCACATTTTATTAATGATTAGGATATGATTTATATCAATTTAAAATTTTACAAATGTTTTTGTTTGCTGAATTATATTTAATACTGCATTAATCTAATCACTTGTTTACTATATAATTTCATGTAGTCCATTCTAATCTATTTTCTAATTGATACATTTTGAAAACTAATTAATTTTATATTTTTACAAAATATTCCCAACATAAAATATCTAATAAATTATGTGTTGATATCTGATCTAAATGCATTAACCACTAATCCAGAACTTGGATTTATGCTTCCTTGTTTATTTATCTCTTTCTTCAATTACAGTCTTGGAAATGTTTGGGTGGTTCTCTTTCTCTCTTGTTAGCATGACTTGATCTTCCCGAACTATCTAAATTATTATTTGCAAGAATTTTATCCCTTGAAGTTTCTGAACCATTCAACCATTTTCCATATGTATTGTTTGATAATTTTGTGTCTTCAATATTCCCTATATGCTTTTTTTCTGGACTCTATATTGTTACTTCTATTTCATTTAAAATTTACTCTCATGATAATAGTATTATTGTACTGACTTAGATGATTTGTATGTCTTTTCAATAGTTGTTTTCCAGTTTTATTTTTTCTGTCTATTTAGATAGGGTCTTTATAATGCTATCCTTTAGCCATTTTTTAAACTCTCTCTAATCCAAACATAATTACCTATTGTATATTTGCATTTTTGTGGTTAGGACGAAGAGTCATGGCTATGTCTTTAACTTCCTATCCACCAATAATTCAATTGGTGATCATCCTATTGCTTAAGACAGCCTTACATATTGATGTAATATGGCTCATGGATATCAGCTTCATTTGATTTTTTAAGATTTGGTTTTAGTTGTTAAACTGTTTTTTCAGCCAGTGCATTAGATTCTGGGTATGGTATTTTATACGTTTAATATATCCTTCTTCCATGAACTCTTCGAATTTTACTGGATAAAAAACCAGTTTTTTATTATGTGTTAACAATTACTTCAAGCAACTCATGATAAGTAAATGTTTTTCTTAGCTTCTTAATGGTTTTTTCACAACCTTATACTCCAACCATCCGGTGTACACATCAATAACTACCAAAAAAATTTCCCTTTTAAATGAACCAGCATAGACTACCAGGGATGGGGAACCTTTTTAAAATGAAAAATATATTCATTTTTGGAAATAGTGAAAAGACCACATCAATTTAACTGACTTGTACTTAGTTCTAAAAAAGTTACTTTTATTTCTGCAAATTTTTTTATATAGCAAGACACACATTAAACTATATAATTCTTACTGTAATACCCCCTCCCTCTGGTTTATTTATATCTACACAAAAAATAAAATAAATATTATAGATAACTTCCCAGGCTTGTTTATACTTTCATTTACAATCTGCCCTGAACGCTCTTCAATAAAATTTGTTTTGTTATGTAAAATACAAATTATTAAATTTGTATTTAAAAAACCTTAATGAACAACAAAAGAGGCTGAGAAAAAGAATTGTGGTCAAAAACAAATATGGGCCACACAGAAGCTTTCAGAAGGCTGCAAACTTCCCAGGTTTATACTAAATTTTTTTTTTGGTAGACTTGCTTTGATTTGTTATAACTCACAATCTTTAATATGTATATATTTTGTCTTCATCAATTTTTGGCCATCAAATTTATCCTCAGGCCATAACTTACACAAATGTCAGGATAATCCTAGTGTATTAATGTTAGTGCTCATTCTCTTCACTGTAGCGGCATTACAATTCTATCTTCCATTAGTAAGATGTTCACTTAAGATCAAGTTGCTTTCAGTTATTTCCAAAATGAGATTGGAAAAACTTTTGGCCTCTACAATGGCCATTCTTCATAAACACTTGGTACTCTTTGTTTTTACATGTCCACTATGCCAGTTTTTACTATTCAATGCCTATGAATTTCAGCTTCCTCATTATGAATTTCTGCTCTAATATTCACTTGATGAATATTCTCTTTTTAATTTCAATTGAAATTAGTGCGTTGATAACATAGTATACCAACATGGTATCCAAATCCGTAAAATTAGATGATGAGGTATTGGTTTTGTTTTTGAAAGAATATCTAAATGAAGTTTGTTATCAGTGTTGAACAAACGACTATAAATTTTCGATGATACTTATTTTATTCTAAAGATAATTGCCAATACTTCTCTATCAAACTAGCTGTAATTTATTTCAGCTCTTGATATTGAATGATACCGGAATTCTTGGATCTTTCATCTTCGTTTGGTCATTGATCATTGCACCTATGTCATATTTGGATGCATTAATAATTACCACCACTTCTAAATCGTTATCTTCAATACATTTTCTCCTCTTCTATCTCTGATTCAAAGATTGTGCTATATGAGCCTTTTCTTTTGAAAGCTCGTAGCTTGAAGTTGCTTAACATTTATAGGAGTAGCGGCTTCCCAGATGCACTTTTTAGCATTCAACCTTTCCCAAAATTTATCTAAATAGTTACCTTTATTTACAATTCTTCTTTCTAGTGCTAATTTTATATTTACAATAATAAGTATAGAATTATAATAGAGTATCATCTACTCTTCCTTGAATGAGGGTGATCACTTTAGTCTAGAATATATTGTGTTGTACTAATCCCACAATAGTACATGACTATGCTTAAAAAGGCAGCATATGTTGTAAGTATTACAACTTGATCTTTGTTTGTAGGGGTCTGGGGAAATGTCATCATAATGTATCCAGTTTTGCAAAATGGAAGTATTTTTTGCATTGATGCTAGCACTTCCATAATATTCTTTTGGGATGCATATCATAATATGATTTTGCAATAGCCCATTCAAAATTTTCCATATGTGTTGTAATACGCTTTAAACGTATATAGGTGAAGTTAATTTCAAAAATAATGTTTAGCTTAGCGGTTTCGGGGTTTGTTTACTCCATATTCATAGCCATTATTATGTGTTAAATGTAATGAATGCAAATCATTATCCTGTCCATTTTTTCGATATTGTAAAGCAGCATCCCTTCAATTGATGATGTTTGGATCGTTCGCAATGAAATACGCTTTTTTTTTTTTGGTGTCATTCCTTTCTTTGCAAACAATTTTGGTGCTAAAATGTTCAAATTTATGATTAAATGTCCTTTGGTGTTCTGCAAATATAGAATTACCTTCATTTTTGTTTACCACTATTGTACATATATAAGTGTTGTGCTACTAGATTGTTTGCTGTGGCCAGAGTTTCACCTTAATATGTTGCCTCACAACCAGTTTTATATACTACTTTTTCAACGAAAGTGAGTTAGTTTCTCTATTTTTGTTGTTAGTTGCATAAAGCACTTTTTGAGGTTTACAAATTAGATATTTACTATTTTCCATATCTTGTTGACATCTAAACAAATTAAGTAAATATATTTCTTTTTCTATAGATATGTGTTTCAAATTCAGCTCAACAAACTAGTCATTCTCTCACATATACCAAATTTACCACTTTTATTTTGCTGTAATATATAAATGCAATTCATGCACTCTACTTTGAACATTTTTTTAGCAAAAAAGCTTTTATTGTACATGTAGGCATACACATTCTTACATTTCAACTGTCCTGCAGTCTTCTTCAGAGCCACTTTTACTTTAAAAAAAAAAAAAGTTCATTTTTAAAAAAATAAAGTAAAAGTGGCTCTGAAGAAGATTGCAGTACAGTTGAAATATAAGATTGTGTATGCATATATTTATATATACAATAAAAAGTATTTTGCTAAAAAGTATTCAAAGTAGTAGAGTTCCTTCACATATATTTTCCCTTTTGAAATATATATATTTAAATCTGACCCTTTAGCATATAGCTTAATTATAATTTTTACCACTACAAATATATACACAGCATTTCCGTTTATATCATGTGCATGAAGATTTGCTTTTTCAATCTGAGATGAATTCTATATGGCTGATAGATATTCCAAGTCTCTTCCTGATGCATTATTTATTTTTATGGAAATAATGATTTTACATACATCCACTGTTGCAAAAGCTGATCTGAGTAACTTTGTTACCGATTTTTCAAAAGCATTTAAAAAAATGTATTATCTGTTTTATTTTGCCAATTATACGTCTTTTTTATCCTGATCTGCCTTTTAGTAAACTTTAACTAGCACCAAAACATTATTGCTTGTTGAAATTGTACTTATTTTTCTACTATAAAATAAAAGTCTAAAATCATATACTAATCCTTTTTCTTGCATCTAAATATGGGTATCTACATTATCTAGAAATTGTTTCAATTTTTCATGTCATTCTCCATAATTGTTCAATGAGTGTCTCCTCAATGAAATTTCCATATATCATCTATAGAGCTCCCCAACTCATATATATATATATATTCTCTTACAGCCTCATCTTTGAATTGTTTACTATTTTGGGAAAATGAAGCTAGCTATAAGTTTTAGTATTGGTTTAGCTTTGCAATTACTTTTTTATAAAGTGAATAGTAATTTTCAAATCACATTATTAATAATCTTAATCATTTTTTTCTTGCAAACAAATATGATTGATTTATTATCATTAGTCTTATTTAATAGATAAAAATTTCATACTTGTACAAAGGCTATTCATAGGCATTATTTATATCAAAATTATGTTTGAATATATGTATATAGTTGTAAGCAATCGATTTACTCTCATTGGATCAATCTAAATACTTTATTCAAATCTTATAATGACCAAACTATTCAATACTGTACTTATTTTTGGCTAGAAAATGTATCACACTTTCACTCTGCTTTACATGAAAAAACATTAATTTCTGTCAGTTATTTTTCTTAATTGACTGGGCTAAAAAATGTTATGTCAGTTTGTTAGATGTGATGGGCTAACTTTCATACAAGTCAGATTTAAATGCTACCTTAGCCAAACTACAACGCAAAACTCTCCATACAGCCACTCAGTGCAAGCCAGAGTAATCAATGGATGCCAGAAGGCTTGTGCATAAAATCTCTATCTAGTGCCTACTCATGCAATATTCCCAGACTAGTTTCTGGCTTATGGCCTTCGTCAGTTATGAGCAAGCATAGGAAATGGTGATCATGTGATGTTTGGTGGTTTAAAATACAAATTAGAGAAATTAAGGATTGTAGAACCCTCCCCCCTCCAAAAGTTACAATGCGCAAATATTTTTAATATTAATAATGATATTGATATCATTATACCCAAATAAATAATTCTATCAGTTACCCAAAGGATTACACAAATAATATTTAAAATTTACATGACTTTTAATGCTTTTTCTCTGCACCCACTTATTTATTTACAAGACTGAATATTTTGTGTCTTGTACTTCTGGAAAACCCTCCAGTTCTCCAATTAGCTTGTGCTTTATTTATATTTTTCAATTACCTAGAATAACCAATCAGAATAGAGGTTTTACAATACTAAATAATACAAGTTTTTAGAATCTTCAGATTATTTTTTAATTTATTTTCCAAATTCCTCTATATAGAGATAAATGTAATCCCTTGTTTATTATTATAAACCACTAAACATCACATGATCACCATTTTTTATGTTTACACAGGTTAAACTCACCATATAATAGCGCCACCAGTGCAAGCCTCTATGTTTACTATTGTAATTGCATAAATCTTAATGAATTGTATGTTTGAAAACCAAGTAATTTTATACTGTACATAATTCAGTTGAGTCACAATATTCTAAACTTTTTTGCATACACCATATATCACATACTAGGGCTTATATTTTGTTAAACTTTGATTACAATAGAATATGTATTGTTTAAACAGACAAAACTCCATACAGTAGTACCCCTCAGTGCAAGCCAGAGTAAATCAATGGATGCAAGAAGGTTTGTGTATAAAATCCATATCTAGTGCCTTCTCATTCAATATCCCCAAATTAGTTTATAGATTGTGGTTTTTATCATTGAGGAGCCTTGGATCTGAGAGCACTGCACCTAGATCTTAGGATATAATGCAGCCACCTTTTATCTACTTGACTACAAAACTATGAGTCAAATTTGAAAACAATATTTTCAATCCAAGCTCATTAGCTTATATAGTCATATAAGTCTGAACTCAGTTCAGCACCCATACATTTTGGTGTCTTTGCTTCTTTAATAACCATAGCCACCAATATCCTATTAGGCAGGATTGGTTTTAAGCCAATAAACATTACATGATCATCATTTCTTATGCTTGCTTATAACTTATTAAAACATGCAAAAACTCACTATACATATTGCCACACACAACAGCTAGAGCAATCAATGGATGCCAGAAGGCTTGTGCATAAAATCCCCATTTAGTGCCTACTCATCGAATATCCCCAGATTAGTTTCTAGCTTGTGGCCATCGTCAGTGAGGAGCCTTGGATCAGAGCACTGCATCTAGATTTTAGGATCTAATGCAACCCTCCAGCATCCAAGGCTCCTCACTGATGAAGCCCACAAGCCAAAAACTAGTCTGGGGATATTGGATGAGTAGGCACTAGATGGGGATTTCATGCACAAGCCTTCTGGCATCCATTGATTACTCTAGCTTGCTGTGTTTGGCTATATGTATACTGAGTTTTGCCTTTTTCAATAAATGCTGTTACAAGTCATTCTATGAGGACAAAAATATTGTAAAAGCAATTCAGAAAGGGATTGTCCTATCATATTGTAGACTGTTGCGTGTCAACAAGTAACAGCATTTAATGTCAGTCTTGGTTTTTTGAAATTACACAACAACTCTCTTTAAAAGCTAAGACCTTTTATAAAATTTAATGATGTGGATCTTGTTGATTCAAGATATTTGCCTGATATATCAAAAGCAGAACACTTAAAAGAACTGGGGCCTAAAGATATATTATGTTCACAGAGTGGTTTACAATTTTCAGATCAAATGGGGAGGGGGTCATAAAACAATAGTAATAAGATATAAATAATTTTCTACAAGTAGTTTGGCATACCCTATGTGATGTCTATAAAGTTAACAGAAGGTATATTGCTGAAATTTCTGGTCATTAATATACAATATCAATTATTTGGGGAACTTCGCTAGAATTCGTTTTTCTCAATACTTTCTATGCTAAGTTATGTTCTGATCGAAAAATGAAACTTTCTTATATATCTTGCGACCTCTCTAGAATTCGTTTTTCTCAATATTTTCTATGCTGTTGTTCTGATTGAAAAATGAAACTTTCTTATATATCTTTAATGAGTATTATTCTTTAATAGGATTAGAATAACACTGACATCACCCAATTTTAACACAGATATTTATAATTAGTGGCAAAGAAAATTTAGAACAATTAATTTGACTAAGTAGATATCTTATTTTCCATTCCAAAAATATGCACAATGCCCTGTTTTTACAACTAGTGGTAGAAACACTAATGAGACTTAAGATATTTCCCCACTTGTACAAAAAAAAAAAAGATAAGATTTCACGGATTATTTTGTTTATTGGAACCAGTATAAGTAAAAACATTATTATATGCAGAATTAAACATTAATGTAAAAAATAGATACAACAATGTAATTAGTTTATCATGATAGATATTTAAGTATAATTCAATAACCAAAATTATTGACAGATATAACTAATATATAAATTAGAAGATCATTTAGTCAAACTCATAAAAGACAGAAATTACAGCCACTATCCAATGCTTGAACTTCCAAGATGAATCGAGTAGAATCATATCTACAAATGAAAAGTAAATACTATTAGGACCAAATCATATACCTGTATGAGAAAATATCATTACTCAAAATGCCAAAAAGCCGATCTCATACATCAGATTAGATGATGTAACATTTGATTCATTTAAATAAACATAATTGTTTTTCTTCTTTTAAAATCAATAACTTTTTGACCTAGTTTTTTATCTTCCACATTCTTAACTCTTTAATAATTCATTTACCTTGAAGTAGAAACCAAATTCAATTGCTCTTTCAGATCATAATTTCCTTCTTAAGTATGTTCTCTTTTTTCACAATTTTTACAATACACGTATATTGCTAAACTTATTTTTCCAACTCATTCCTTTCAGACTTCTCTAAAATCACATATTTAAAGCATCCAATCTTTTCCTAATTGTCCAAATTTCCTCCATATATAGATATTTCAAATAAATAATTCATTTACCTTGAAGTAGAAATATTAAAGATTTTAGTAAAACCAAATTCAATTGCTCTTTCAGATCATAATTTCCTTTTTAAGTATGTTCTCTTTTTTCACAATTTTTACAATACATGTATATTGCTAATCTTATTTGTCCAACTCATTCCTTTCAGACCTCCAAAATCACATATTTAAAGCATCCAATCTTTTCTGAATTGTCCAAATTTCCTCCATACGTAGATACTTCGAATAAAATATTTAATACAATCCTTTCTTAAAACTAATTTCAATGGCAAGAAAATAACGTCCTCATTAGGCATATTTAACTATGTAATTTTTTTATCTTCTGGACTATTTATCCAATAGCTCAAATATTTAAAGGCATTGCTGTTCTTATTCCTAATGTTTTTATATCAAATTTTATATAATATGCTCAACTTACATTTCCACAAATTTCATACAATGAATTGCTATTATTATGAAAATAAGACTTATTTAACAACTTAATCTACGTCACTATTTAGAAAACAAAAAGATATAAATAATATTCTATTGGACCTCTTTTAGATCACTTCTTAAAAAATATTTTGATATATATAAATTCCCCAATAAATGTCTCTTCTAAATCTCATTCATCTCTTCATATAATTCTGAACTATTGTTTTTTTTTTTATATATCAAATGCATTGACTGGGAGGTGAACCCGAGCCAGCTGCTTGGAAGGCAGCTATGCTAACCACTAGGCCACCAATGCTTGACTGAATTATTGTTTTTAGGTACAATTTTTTTCAATCTATTACAGACATCTATTATAAACTTTAATAATCAATGGACATTAGATGCTAGTGCTATCTAGTATATGATCTTTGTA
This sequence comes from Epiperipatus broadwayi, assembly GCA_028023455.1. Lineage (NCBI taxonomy): Eukaryota > Metazoa > Onychophora > Udeonychophora > Euonychophora > Peripatidae > Epiperipatus > Epiperipatus broadwayi. Next base: position 1,561,295 of record JAQFVV010012508.1, on the reverse strand, counting down.
ATGAGTTTAACTTAAAATATCTATATATCCAGATTGATTGTTAATGAAATTGGTATTGATTAGATGTGGGCTGCTTTCATATATTTATATTAAAAACCTGTCTAGTTTTCAGCATTATTAAGTTTATTATATAAGAAATACATTTGGAGTGCAATTTGGAAGTTATAATTGACTATTTGTTAGTCTATTTTCAGAACAGGTTATACTTACCTGTTTGAGGTTTATTTAAACTTCATATTAATAATGCCACTCTCCGTAGCCAAGTTGCAATGTTTAATGTCTATATAAATCTATTATATCATAGATAACAGTAGATTTCCGCCTTTATTCATTAATGGAGGTTACCTTGACAACAGATTGAAATTGTTGATATTAGTATTAAAGTGTTGACTGCTTGCATGTATCCAAAAACTAGTATCATGAAATTCAAAAACAGCCTAGGATTTCAAACCTAATGAAGGTTACCTTGACAACAGATTGATTGTTGTTGATATTAGTCTTAAGTGTTGACTGCTAGTAGCACAAAATTTCAAAACCATTTTAGATTTTGAACCTAAGACTACTTGCATATGCACGATCTTCCTTGTTTATTTACATTTAACATATACTTTTCAGGAACAATTCACTCAACTCCAGACCCATTTCTTGTAAACTGGCAAATTCAAAAATATTACTAGATCATACTACATATATACATCCAGATTAAATTTCAGACTATTAACTTGATAGTATGAGATGCATTAACTCCAAACTTCTTAATGGCAAAAGCCATAAGCCGGAAACTAATCTTAAAAATGTATATATTAGCAGTATTATCAATCTCGATAACAGAAAATTATGTTTTGTTGGTATGCAGTTAACATAAAACGGACACTCAAAAAAAATATTACATCTTTATAACCATATTTATAACTTGACTTAAATTCAAAACCTCAGGGAGATATTGAATTTCAGACTACTGTATTGGCTGAATAGTTTAAGTTAAAAGACATCTGCTAGAATAGTCTAAATTCCTCATAGATAACAAACAAAATCTAGCGGCTAATCTGGGACTGAAAATGTAATATTATCATTGGGTCTATTTGTTGGTAAGTTTATAAATAGAGGGTTCTAGAGTAGAATGAAGAGAACTGATTTTAAAGACTATTGATTTCCCAGTTCCTTGTTTCTTTTTCTAAATCTAAAGTGTCACTAATTTATTGAAAATTCCCTTATTCAATATCAATACCATAACTATGTGAAATTAAGCTAGTTATTCTAAGATCTTCTCATTTTGTTTCCCAGAGATCATTTTCTTTTCCGAATAATAACCGTTGAAAGAAAGCTCAATAATTAGTGCCCTATGCCAAAAATTATATTACCATTATCAACTAATTCTCTCAACCTCTTAAATAATTTAATCAGAATCTTAGCACTGCCTTGTATTTACTATTTCTCATTGGTTTAGAGTTTTACAATTTATTATGCAATATTTGAATACAAAAAGTATAAAGATTAATAAAAAATTGAATTTCATACTAAAGCAATCTGTAAATAATATAAATGCAATATCATTTATGCGGTACCCATGGTTCTCAAGCCTACCCACATTAATGATGTTCTAAATTAAAAATAATTCAGTAGTACACTTCTTAAACAGGCAAAACTCTCCATACAGTAGTGCCACTCAGAGTAATCAATGGATGCCAGAAGGCTTGTGCATAAAATCCCCATCTAGTGCCTACTCATCCAATATTCCCAGACTAGTTTCTGGCTTGTGGCCTTCATCAGTGAGGAGCTTTGGATCTGAGAGCACTGCACCTAGATCTTAAGAAGCTAATGCAACCCTACAACAGCCACCTTTTATCTATACTTAACTACAAAACTATGAGAATAAAATTGAAAACAATAATATTTTCAATCCAAGCTCAATAGCTTATATAGTCATATGGGTCTGAACTCAGTTCAGTACCCATACATTTTGGTGTCTGGCTCTTTAACAACCATAGCCACCACTATCCTATTATGTGCTAGCATGAGAAATAGTGATCATGTGATGTTTAGTACACTTCTTATTGTCTTCTTACTACAGCATATGTACATTATAAAGACACGTGGCACTCAGATGCTGCTGCAAACATTATATTAATAGACCGGATAGTGTTTTGAATGTCAGATTATAAGCTTGGAAAGTATAAAACCAATAAAGAAATTGTGGGTGCAAATCTAATGTTCTTAATCAAAAAAAGCTAATAGCTGGTAACTAGTTTGAGAATAAGGATATAATTACCATTTAACTTACAACAGAAGGCATAGAGAATTACTGTTTTCAATATATATGTAGGATATTACTTTCAGTTTGTAATCAAACAATAAAAATGTAAACATATATAAAAATTTTCAAAGAAATCTACTTTTAAAAACTTAGTTTTACAAACTTAATATTAGTCGATTAAAGGATTCATTTCCACCCCGCCTAAATCGTCTTTAAAAAAGATAAATTATAATCCTGCCACTAATTAACGTGGCTTATTACTTTACAAAGTATTTAATTACAGGTGGTTTACTTTAAAATGTATCTGTATATTAATTTCCCCACGTAGTGTATTTAAGATTAAATAAAAATGTTGCTTTAATAAATGATTACACTTGTAATTAAAATATTTGAAATTATTCACAATTTTATTGGCAATATATACATACTTATAATTGTAAATTTTTTTGCAATATTGATTTACAAAATTACTTTTGCTCTTCTTTTTAAATCAAATATTAATTTGTTCTTATTAAGAATCTATGGTACACATATCCTATCAATATATTTGAAATTATTCACAATTTTAATTGGAAATACATGTATATTGTTATACTTATTGAAGTAAAATTTACTGACATTAATTTTTTTATTTACACATCTATAAAAATATTTTTTTTTGGTAAATAAAAAATTACTGGAACTTCTGTATTTGAATATAAAATGGAAGTCAATAAATACAATTTCCAAAATTATAAAAATTATTATGTGCTATGATTCTTTCTGATAATTATCCAGAGGATAATGTTCTTTATATTGCGAAACATGCTTTTCCATAAATTCTAGTTGTTTCTGAAGACCGTCTGGTAGTACATCGTAGACATCGGTAAAAAGATTTTTGGGAGCTGGTTTTTTCATTTTTTCTGCTCGAGCAAATGCTTGCATTACCTGAAAAAAAAAAAAAAAAAGAGAACGTTTCGCAATGAAGATATTTATATATCTACTTAGAGAGATATTTAAAATACATAAGTAGCGCAATAAATATGCAATATTATGCGATTAAATTTCTCTCATATAAATATCTTTACCTGTGATTTAGCATGTTCTTTCCAATCCTTTTCTTTATCGTCATCCCACCAACCTTGGTTTAACATATAATTTCTTAACCGTGTAATAGGATGATCAGTTTGATCCCAAAATCGAACTTCATCTACTGACCTATATGCAGTACTATCATCAGAAGTGCTATGGTGACCAATTCTAAATGAGAAAGAGAACATATATATCTTCAGGCAAAAAAATAAAAGAATTTGTGATGGTAAGATATGTACTGTATATTATCTATCTTGATGTTTCAATATAGGCATGATTTTAAAAAAAAAATATATACACAAATAATTATTTACGTAATTTTCATAATTAATAATTATTATGAAATGGTTATAGTTATCATCAATATCTTATTTTCAAAAATATCTAACAATTTTTCAAGAAAAAAGTATCAATAATGCTATTCGTTATCAGAGTAGAAATTTTTCTAAATTGAGAATAATCCAACAATATATTTTTTTATTCTCTGTTTAATATAAACCTGCCATATATTGGCAAGAGATTCAACTGGTTACTTTTAGATTTGGAGTCATGAATTTAAGATGGTACTCTAAACAAACACACAGTTATAAATAAAGTTTAATGGAGAAGATATAATTTAATTAGTAAATACATATAGGCTTAACGTTTTCGAGGATCAATGCCTCATAATCATAGCCGTAATAAAACATATATAGGAAAATTTATGCAAAAATATTTTAAATTAACGATGTGTTACGTAGCCCATTTCTTCGAAATCTTGAAGCACATATCCTTTCTATTGATGGCGTGACAATGCTTCTTTAATTTTTCTCATGATCATTAGATTCGGTGCAAAAGATTATTTAATTTAAATATTTTTGCATAAATTTTCCTATATGTGTTTTATTGCGGCTATGATTATAAGGCATGGATCCTCAAAAACGTTAAGCCTATATGTATTTCCTAATTAAATTATATCTTCTCCATTAAACTTTACTTATAAGTGTGAGTTTGTTTACATAATAACGTGAAGTAAAACTGTATTGATGATACTCCAAATAACTAAGCTATTCTGCTATAGGTAACAATCAATAGTAATTTTTTATGTATTTAATATCTAAGAGCACTGATTTCTCCATTTTTTCCTTTTGAAAGGAAAATTAACAGGTGGTTGGTATCCAATCATTATGGATTATTACACTGAATTGGCGTATGCAGCTATTCCCCATTTTTGTGTGAGCAACTTCATAAAATTTTCTTATTCTTATTTTCTGTCCAATATTCCAATTCATAAATAAATATTTTTCAAGCAATCGAATCTTAGTAGTTTAATATTAATTTGATATTTAAATTAATTCTTTGTTGATTCAAATATGTTTATAAAATTTCTCTATTTAATAAGGTTTTTGAATATCATGTAATTCATTTTTAAAAAGTCCATACATTTACAATATGATAAATAAAAAAAACCTGTTTGATCTTCCAATATATATTTGCCCCCAGACACGTCTTTCTTAAAGATTTCAGTAATAATCAGCTAGTGTAATGATACTACGATAGCCATAATAACGTCCCAATGAAACATTTACTATGTTCGTCACTACAACAGCTTTTTAAGAAAAATGTTCACATTAGCCTAAAAAAAATAAACCCATCATATTGCTTGGGAGTTTCAATTTAGTCATTTCCCAAAATGTTTCTGCAGATACTTTGGAAATTGCGGTCACATAAGTTTCTTAATTTTATTCACCTTTCGATCAAATCTCTCATTTATCAGCGATTCTATAATCTGAAGATTTTTATCTGGCTACAACTGATAACACAGATACAAAAACTTTTTCTTAATTAAATGAATTCCATTTGCATTTCAATCAAAGTTTTTCGCAAGTTTTAAAACAGGTAAAACTCACTATACATATTGCCACACACAGCAAGCTAGAGTAATCAATGGATGCCAGAAGGCTTGTGCATAAAATCACTATCTAGTGCCTACTCATCCAATATCCCCAGACTAGTTTCTGGCTTGTGGCCTTCGTCAGTGAGGAGCCTTGGATCTGAGAGCACTGCACCTAGATCTTAGGATCTAATGAAACCCTCCAGCAACCACCTTTTATCTCCATTCAACTACAAAACTATGAGTCTTAAATTGAAAAAACACCTTAATGTTTTCAATTCAAGCCCATCAGCTTATATAGTCATATGGGTCTGAACTCAGTTCAGCACCCATACATTTTGGTGTCTTTGGTTCTTCAATAACCATAGCCACCACTATCCTATTAGGCAGGATTGGTTTTAAGCCAATAAACATCACATGACCAGCACTTCTTATGCTTGTGTATAACTGTTTTAAAACAGGCAAAACTCACTATACGTATTGCCACACACAGCAAGCTAGAGTAATCTATTATACCCAAGCATAAGAAGTGGTGGTCATGTGATGTTTATTAACTTAAAACCAATCCTGCCTAATAGGATAGTGGTGGCTATGGTTATTAAAGAACGAAAGACACCAAAATGTGTGGGTGCTGAACTGAGTTCAGACCCATATGACCATATAAGCTGATGGGCTTGGATTGAAAACATTAAGGTGTTTTCAATTTAAGACTCATAGTCTTGTAGTTAAATGGAGAAAAAAGGTGGCTGCTGGAGGGTTGCATTAGATCCTAAGATCTAGGTGCAGTGCTCTCATATCCAAGGCTCCTCACTGACGAAGGCCACAAGCCAGAAACTAGTCTGGGGATATTGGATGAGTAGGCACTAGATAGGAATTTTATGCACAAGCCTTCTGACATCCATTGATTAATCTAGCTTGTTGTGTGTGGCAATATGTATAGTAAAACAGTTATACACAAGCATAGGAAGTGGTGATCATGTGATGTTTATTGGCTTTTTTCGCAAGTTCCAGTTATAAATGCAAAAGAGTAAAGTACATTTTGGCCAATCAATCTTAAAGCAACTGTTTTTACTATCTCTATTCTATTCACATATATGCAATTGTACTTAACCTAATATAACTGTAAGCCTAGATTTCCACAAATATTATGCTTATATTTCTGTTACTGAGCATGTTCATATGTTTCTCTCAGTTTACAGCAATTAAACAATGACATACTATGAATAAGTTTATCTTGACATTATTTTAAATCTTTCTCATCAAAAAAATAAATTATATTAGTTTTACAAAAAAAAAAAAAGTATTCATACATTATTAATATTTTTTAATTATGTGACTAAACTAAATAGCAAAAATATAGTGTCACAAGAAAAACTGACTGATAGCAAAACACTTATTTCATAAGTAGATTCAGTGATATAAAGTATTCTTACAGCAGACAAATTGTTATTACTTTAAAATTTAAATACTGTTTATTATAAGCTAGACCATATAATGAAGGATTGTACCTATAAGTCATGGCTTCCACAAGAACAGGTTTATTTTCAACTACAGATAATTTGCGAGCAGCTTTAACAACATTATATACAGCAAAAACATCATTTCCATCTACACGTACGGAAGCAATTCCATAACCAGGGCCCCGAGAAGCTAGCAAAACAATGAGTATATAGATATTAAAACAAATAAGTAAATATATTGGTGCAGTTTTATTTTTTAAATTAAATAAATCTATAATTTAAAAATGTAATGAACTTTTCTTAATCGCTGTAATTTATAAATATCTGTGCTTAAATGCTATCCTAAGAAAAGCTATTACCCAATGCGTACTTATTGATGCTTATTGCTTTCAAGAGCGAAGTATCGTCCTCGAAGGCAATAAGGATGCATTCTGTAATAGCATTTCTTAGGATAGTGTTTAAGCACAGATATTTATAAATAAATCTTTTTAAAATTCTCATATGTATATCTCCAATATAAAAGTTTTATATAACAAAATAAATTTTAGAATATATCTGAAACATGTTTTCATAATATATATTTACCAATTCCATCACCTCTATATTGTTCATGAGTTGGAGTAGAAATAGCATATCCATTATTACGGCTGGAAAAAAAAAGTAAATTATATTATATACAAATATTAATATACGCATATATATATATATTATTTCAAATAATTTAAATTCTTAAACGAGTCTTTATTCCCATGGATATAATTAATACCTTATAAAAATATTTATTAAAAAACAATAATTTAAGTCCTTATAGGTTTTTATTTCCATAGATATAATTTATAATACTTATAAAAAATATTTATTCAAAAATGTGATAGCATATATAAGTTTTCCTACTTTTTCAAGTGAAATAATTTATATAAAGAACATTGCGTAATATTCAATTTTATTTATTAATTCTGAGATTCTATGTCATTTAAACAGAAAAGATTTACATGTAGTAAATGGAAAAATTTTGTTAGCATTAACGTATAGAAAGAAATTAATAGATGTAAAATGAATAAAGACCATAGATATAATTTATAATACTTATAAAAAATATTTATTCAAAAATGTGATAGCATATATAAGTTTTCCTACTTTTTCAAGTGAAATAATTTATATAAAGAACATTGCGTAATATTCAATTTTATTTATTAATTCTGAGATTCTATGTCATTTAAACAGAAAAGATTTACATGTAGTAAATGGAAAAATTTTGTTAGCATTAACGTATAGAAAGAAATTAATAAATGTAAAATGAATAAAGAAACTTCTCCACACTCTCAAACTAAAACACTTTAGATTGGCCTAATTTAGGTGCAAAAGAAAAGATGGCCGTTCTTGTGCTTTGGTTTGAGAGTATTCTCAGTACTTAATAAAACATCGTTGAGCTATTATATCAATAATATAGTGCATGCGCTTAGGGCATAAATATCTTCTGTTTAAATAAAGAACATAAACCTTATTGAGATCATTTGTAAACGAAAAAATCACTTTTTAAAAGCTATAATTAAATTTTATTCAGATATATCCTTTCAAATAATAAAAAAAATCATTGTTTCATTAAATAGAAACTAATCAAACAGAGTTCTTGAAAGGCTCAAGGTAAAGTTGAGATTCATTATTCAACAGCTTATTAGGAACATTAGTTCTAGATATTTTCTGATAGTTTTTTTTTTTTTTTATATGTCAAAGCATCGGCAAGGAAGTGAATGCAGAACAACTGCTTGTAAGGCAGCTATGCTGACCACTCGGCCACTAACGTTTGATAGTTTAAAAAAAAAAGATAATTTTCCAACTATATATCATCAGCTGAATGGTCCACTATAAATTCATTAATTAGTATTTTGAAAAAAGCACAAAATTATTAATTATCTAAATGTAAAGAGTTCATTAAAATTTAGGATGTGACTAAATATTAAAATGCTAGAATAAAATACTGGCAAACTACTATCATTTGGTTAATTAATTCAATCTGTTTTTGAACAGAGAACTTAACATATACATAAACAAAAACTATTACAATCCAATTCAAATTCTTTCTGAGTTCTTTCCAAATCCATATCTTTACTTACGATGAAGAAAAAACCCGATACATATAAAAAGCAATCTAATTTTGAGTATAAATGTTTAGCCCATTCAGCTGCTGACATAATTGTGAATCAGCGATCATCATTAATAGGAAAAATATCACAATGCCTTTTCAATCATCAATTAATAAAATCCTGCCAAATTGGAACTTGTAATACTAGATTTTAAAAAAGATATGGGAAGTTCGAAAATATATTAAAAATAGAAACATTAGTTATGAGTGTAGTTGTTATAACTGAGATAAGATGGCCAATAGTAGAGATTTCAAGAATGGTAAACATAAAATGATTTACTTGGATGACCAAAAGGCATCAGAAACCATTAAACTTCAATAAAAACTTGGGCCAGTGGAATAGAAGCATATGGGGATATAATAAAAGAATTAATTATGATGAAATATAGTCAGAACCGATAATTATACTATTAATTCGAGTACATATGCTGACACAGAGCTATACAGATAAAGAGAATGAGGAAGTATATAAACAATTATGGATATTGTGAACTCATCTCAGACTTTTTCAAGAGTTTTGATCAATCATAGATTAAAATTGCCTTAGCTCACAATTAGTAAGGCCTACAAATACATGAGATCGATCGTTATTTGTATTATTTCATTATCTTTTCGATGGCATACTTTTTTTTTCCTGCGATAAAATTTACGTTTCTTATGAAAGTTTCCATAAAATGAGATTTAGAAATTTTTTTTTTTTCGCTTTTTATATTTCATGGATAAAAATGAACATGGATTTATTTTCCCCTAAGAATTTATAAATCTGATCTATTGGTAAAAACATTACTCGGAGGTCTTGAGGACATGTTTTCTATTGTCTGTAAGTATATAATATTTTTCATTTTTTTATATAAATAGTTTATAATGCTTCAGAATAATGGTCTGTTTTGTGTGTACTATATTTATAATCTAAGCATAAGCAATTTTATATCTACAGTTATTTTCTATTTTTTTAACATAAATATAATATTTTGTTGCAAGTCATACTTATTAAAAAAAAAATCAAATTAATTTTAATGTCAAAACATGCTGAATGCAGTATCTCATATCTGTCTGTTTTGTGTGTATCTGTGTCTTATATATATCTGTCTTCTAAACATATTTCATTTTTCACAATCTTCCACTTTTTTATATAAATATAATATTTCTTTAGAAATAATTCTTATAAATGAAAATCAAATTTCTTTCACTGTCATAACTGATACTAGAATCAGTATCTCATGACATTTCTGTTTTGTGTGCACCTCTAGATTATATATCACTACCATTTAAACATAAGCAATTTTATTTCTTTTTTTTTGTAATCTACGGATATTATTTTTTCTATTTTTTTAGATAAATACTATACTTTTTTGTAAGTTACGCTTAGTATATTTATTTTATTATAACAAATGATTCTAATTTTCCTAAAATAAAACCATCTATCTAGTAAGAGACAGGCATTTCCCAAAAGGAAGGGTAGGATTAATAATAAAGAGCATCAATATTTATAGACTATTCTGATTAATAGTTTATATTACACTACACTAAATTGGGGGAAAAGTTATTGTTTAGTTATCACCATGTGTAGAAATGTGATATATATATATGCCACTTGACTTTTACATAAAGCAAAATGAAGTAATCATAAAAAATGTGTATTAAATCAAAATTTCCAAAAACCCAATATGGCTGATGAAAAATGCTTACCGACAAACATTTGTCCAAACTACAATATTATCAAGATCGGATTGAATGTACAATATGACTGTCTAATGAAATAACAATGAAAATAAATAAATAGCCAATGACATAAACAGGCCAATTAGAGAACTAGGTCAGTTAATCTAATTATTTCTAGTAAAGATGGTGATTTTGCGATATATGTAGAGATCCATTTGAAACATAGCAGATAACAGGAATTGCCAATTGTTTTCAGTAAAATGGGAATCTTGCTATATATATATATTGAAGTCCAGTTGAGAAAGAGACAGATATCAGACAACTGTCAGATGACAGTAACCTTGTCCAATATTTGTTAGAATGCAATGAGCCATATTCAAGCCTGGAGCAAGAAATTTCTAGCTACTGACGTCACTGTACTTGCACATGAAGCAAGTCAACCATATGCTGAAAGTGTTGGGATTCAAAAGGGGTCATTAGTTGTACCGTTAACAACTTAGGCAATTTGTCAATCTTAATGGAGGTGAACATCTGTATACAAACTATTGCGTATATATTGTAACGGTACAGATTTCCTAAAGAAACGTTAAGGCAGTCGCATCTCTCTATAATCAGACTTTGAGTCTTCAAATAGGATGCTGTGAAAAAAAAGATCTAAATTTAACCAAATTCAATTTCAATAACTTAATATTAAACATCTAGTATAGATACAATTTATAATAAATCGTTCCCCTTCACCTTTATCAATTTTCCTGTTATACTCAGATTTCAAACTCAGGGAGAAGTTGTGGTTAACTCTCTTCAGGGGTATCTATAAATGCTAAAGCAATGACTATATTCTAAATAATCTCAATATATTTTAAAATATATCTCAATTCAGTAATAAGGTATTAAATAATATATGTGTGTGGGTATATGGGTTTGAATATAGTTTGATTTCGTAAAAGTAATAAATAAGTTAAATAATTAGTACTTCTTTAAATTTAAAACAAACATTAACAATATTTGTTAAAAAGAAAATAATCAACTTACTTAATATAACAAAAATAATTATAAAGATTTATTTTACGTTTCTACTATTTTAGAGGTTTAGATATAAAATAACTTTCTATATTTACTTAGTAGATACGTGTTTTATAATATTAACAGACACAAATAATGTATAATAAATTAAATGGATTTTTATAATTTACAAAAATAAATTATAAAAATATTCAAATAACTAATGTGAATATAATAAATACACAAATAATTAATAACATTACATTATAGCATCCATATGTTAGAATTATATCTTCTTGAAACTATTCCTGTGTTAAGTCATAGTTAATAAATATAAATTCTCCATACGGAATATTAGTCATTCACACAACTAAGAACAAATAAACATTATTAATTTAAGTAATATTAACTAAGGCAATAAACCTCAAGAATTTGCATTTGAAAATGCGAAGGTAGGGACCTCTACAGGTCTTAACCACAAGCTTATTAATTTAATTAAATTAGCACTAACAATGTTCTGTAAATGTATATGAAGAGTGATAAACTCTTATCTTCATATTAATTTTACTTGAACCTTAATTTAAAAACCTTTTATCAAGTCGCTTTCATTTGAAGATCTAGACTTTAATAAATATAATAAAAAAAAAATATAATTAAGTTCGTAATCTTCTGTTCATCTACATTTAGTCTCTCATAATTGCATTATTCCAAATGTAAAAGAATTTCAATAACGAAGGAAATAAAATTAAATGTTTTAAAATAAAAGTTTACGAAGACGATGTAAGATAATGAAAAGTTTATATTACTGTCCAATTCATTTCCATGTTGACGAAACAATGTTCATTCAGGATAAAGTTCTTTATTCTTCGAATAACAATCATTGTAAATATCAAGGCATTCAGTTTTTCTTATTCATTCTTCTTACATGGTATTGACATCTACTTCTGTAAACAATTTTATCAGCAATTGGAGTTTCAAAAATAATTATGGAGATGAGATTCATATAACTTCTAGGCATTTAAGTAGGATAAGCAAATACATTTATGTGTGGTCAAGACTATAGCATTATATATACTATGACAATTGGAATTTACTGACAAGGCATTTCTTTATATATTTAATCTTAAATTAACATCGATTTCAATATATAATGATTTCTGGAAAAGTTTATATGCTTCAGAATTCCAATTTAGAATGATGTTTTTTTAAGCTTTTAAATAATAAAATATATATATAATTTCGTTTTAATTAGGAATTATATTAATAAAGAATAATTTACTTATTCTTTTGTTTGGCTAATATTAAAGTTTGTTTCTTAATAGAAATTTTCTTTAATAAATAAACCGTATATTTTCTTAATCTATCTTTTTATGTGTATTCCATATTCAAACACATTAAAATCAATATGCGAAGTTTCCAGTACATCGGCAGAAGATAATAAACATTTTGATTCACTATTTATAGTGAAACCACTTCAAACATCATGTATTGCATATATCATTTGTTTTCATGAATTTACATTCTGTAATGAATATACTTGATATTTTAATTTTATTTCCTTCATGTTATTTGATAGGCTGCGAAATTGATTTCAAAGATTATCTTTATGACATGTTCATTAAAGAACTTTGTTAGTTTAAACAGTGTTAACATATTTATGAATGAAAATAGTATTCTTAATTGTTTTTAATTTTATTAAAAGCAATTACTACAATAAATAATAATAAAGTATATATGTTAATTATATGACTATGAAATAGCATTGCGTACTCTCCCAATATGTATATCGTTATTCTAAATACTTATAATAAATATCAACATTTAATGAACTGTGTGTTATTACTAATTGACCGGAACATTATTATGGCCATAATATATATAAAAAGAACAGAGGAAATATTAATGGAAGATAAAACAAGGGATTACGTTTGTGCAAACATATTTCCAGCTTTTAATTACATGCATATAAATTTTAATTTCAATCTTTTTTTAGTTTTCTCAGCCCTATTACTTTGAGTGCAAAATTCAAGATAGTGAGATTTGTTGATGGAGACAAGTTTACTTACCAGCTTGGAGATTCTTAATTATATGTTGTATGAAGTATTACAATGAATGAGTAACTTTTCATTCATCTAATGATTACATGGTTGGTTCAGCGCTATTTAGGAATTCTCTGCCACTACAAATGTAAAAAGGCTTTTAAAAGATGATATAAAATGAACTGCTTTATAAAATCGGTTTAGGTCCTTAAATCTAGCAAATTACTCATTTAAATGGTAAAAATAGATGTAATATCAATAATTGTTGAAATTTAAGATAGATATAAATATTCTTATTAAAATTCTTATTTGTAATAAGAAAAAATAATCGAACAAGAAAATAACTAGGAAGTTTTTTGGAAGACAATTTCATTTAGTGAAAAGAGATTAGATGATGTTGAATTATCTGCAGTCGTACTTGATGTCTTCTATTCTCCGATTATCAAGATGAATCACTGAAAAGTTAACAGATATCTCTTATTTTTCAATAGATGATGTTATTGCATCAATACCAGAGGTTTTAGTCAGTGGGAAAGATGAAATTTTCTTATCATAATATGGGCTGAAATAGGCTGACTTAACAAAAAATTCAGACTCTAAAAAAATGTTAAAATATTTGAATTATTAAATTATTAACATATTTTAAAAAATTGTAAAGGGACTCATTAGTTAGACCGGCTGTGATGAAAGTCAATGGTATAAACAAATGTGTAAATAAAGATCGAATTAAACACATTTTACAATCTTCTAAAGAGGAAAATAAATAATTTTTTAACTGAATATTCCATAATGTTCTGATCAGGAGAATGTGGTTACTCAAAAGGTTAGTTTTGCTGCAAATTTTACGATTTAAAGAATGCTGGGATGACTAATCGATCATCTTGCAAAAGTAAGGTGTATACGACATTTACAGTCCAGCTTTATATTTGAACATTTTTATCCAACAAAAATTTGGGAACTGCCCATTATCGAAGATAATGCAGTACAATATTTTCAAAAGACTGTGATAGACTGGAATAACTATCTATAAGTTTGTGTGTGTAGCATGTTATTCCGAGAAAAAAAACTCAGAATCCTAGAAAAATGATGGCTTGTGAGCTGCCAGTTCACAGACCCCAGCGATTGTAAAAAAACAATCTTTTTTTCTTTTCCTTTTTATTGGAATAAATTTATATTGCTAGAAGTTTACTTGTTACAACACCATTTCTCACAATAATGTGTTCATTTATTTCCAGTAAATAAAGTTATAGGTCGCCATTCTCATCATTTTTGCAAAGAACTCAATTCGCTTCAAAGACATAAATACATGTTTATTTCCGCTAGATAAAGTTAAACAAAGTTACTAGTTGTCATTTATGAAAATTGATAGATTAAGTTTGTCAGACGATCCCATGCAAGCATTATTTTACAAGATTGCAAAGTTTGAAGGTTATCGCCAGACTAATGACCCAAATAGGAATCAATTATAGATAAAAACTAAAATTTGTAACAAACATTTTTATAGTCATTAGGTAGGTATGAATTTTGCCTACAGTTTCACATCCCTGATCAATATCAATAGCACCAAGAATTTTTCTTCTTGAAAATTAGCCTGTTGTTATAGAATTTTGCACATGACATTCAATAATTATGGTAATACTTCGTTTAGGCAGAAAAATTACTGCAAAAACCTTGGATGCAGTATTAAAAAACAATGGCATTTTATAGATTATATCATAATTAGAATGTAAAGCAAGTTAATCCTACACAAACATTTATTAGTCCACTTTGCAGGATTAAAATGATGGCAGTATTAAAAATAGGTTCTAACCCAAATTTACCTTGCTCAATTACAATAGCTGTCAAATAAACTCCAAAATAAATTTTCAAAGTAATCAAATCAATGAGGCATGGATTTTTTTTTTTAAAGACTGCATTGTGAATATGAATAAGACTGATTTTGGGTTCAGTAAAAGAAACACCGTGACTAGTTTCCTAACCGAGACTATGTTGGCGATTTGATTTTTAAAAAATTAGATCATTTCTGCTTTTTTTATATAATAATATGAATATAAGGATCTAAAGGCAAAAATTTATTCAATAAAATTAAGAGCCAGGAATAATTACCGGATTAAAATTGCAAAAAAGATCAGTCATTTAACTAACCATAGTCGCTTTGACTTATTTTGATGTGACAAATGTACCAAAATAGTCCTATAAGGGATATAATCTGATTAAATCACCAGATTTAGCTTATTTAGTTATGAATTAATGATATTTGAATCAGATAAATAAAGAATTTTAATCATTTTGTGAATAGTGACACAAGAACTGAGATGATTACATTTAACAATGTATTTATTCTATTAATTCATCTAGATATGGAGAGATAATGAACCTGATAAGAATAATGTAAAACTGAAAGATTAAAGGTCCTGGAAAATTTTTTTAAAATATGCAGGTGCTTGGACCATACTTTTCCTAACAAAATTCCAAATTTACTAAATGAAAATGAAATACCGATTCCGTATTGATGTAACATAAGGGGTTTTCCAGATATACAATATGCTAATGACTTTGCTTCCTAGATAATTTTAAGAACAATCTCTAGGCTATTTTCAATCTATAAAGAATTTAGTTTGGAAATTAATATTCATAAAACTCCGGTTCTTTATTAATAGGCTGCTGATAAGCACAAAAAAAATCTTTAGTAACTTTTGAATTGGGTGGTTATTAATATTAAGAAGAGATTCAGTTCAAATAACAGGGTAGCATTTTTTAGGTAAAAAGACGAATCACAATGGTAAAGTGCAGGAAAAGATCCATTGTGTTCAAGATAAAAGATATTTCACTTAAGTATAATCAATAACATTCTGAAAATATAAAGACAAAATCATAAGACCAATCACTTTACTCTTCTATTTACTAGATGATGTGGAATTGAATATATAATCATACAGTTACATTTCTATTGGATTGGGCAGGTGAAGAGTATAAAAAACAGTTATAAAATACTTTATGAAAACTTTGAGAATAGTTTTTCTAGAGAACCAAAATCCCGTTACTTTATAAATATTATCATCAAGATATTATAAATAGATACAATACTAATTGTTTTCTTTGAAATAATATGACTGAGAAGAGAGAACAATGGAGAAATGCAATGAAGTAAGTTATTGATCTCTTTCAGAAACGTGTTGTAAAAAAAAGTTTAAAAGGTCAGGATGTGATATATATATATGTCCGCAGAATTTTTATATAATCATTACAAAACTCATCTTTAACTTTTTCCTCATATTCTTTCTCATTTTTTTTTCCGTTAAAGTTAGGGTAATCACATTCATTTAGAAATGGCTACTAATGAATATATAAACACATGAATACACACACATACACAAAGAACATTTAATATACATACCAAAAAAATATTATGGGACAGTCTAAAGTGGCAGCAAAATTAAAAGCAGCATGAGCATCCCCTTCGCTCGATGCTCCTTCTCCAAAATAACAGATAACAACAAGTCCTTTGTTAGCACGTTTTAAAGCATATGCAGAACCAACAGCTACAAAAAAAAAATCATTATTTTTTAAAAAATTGTAACATACCTTATTCATAGCAGAATAAAGAATTGATTTTTTTTACCTTGGGGCATTTGAGTCGCCAAGGTAGATGATATTGTAACAAATCGAAGCTTTTCACAACCATAATGAACTGGCATTTGTCTACCTTTCCCTAAATCATCCGCGTTTCCAAAACACTGGTTCATAAACTGATCTAACGTGAATCCACGCCACATGATAACACCTGATAAAATAAGATTCTAAAAATATTGCAAATTTATTTCAATTATTTCTAACATTAAAAATTTCTCTTTTTCTTCCTTTATATTCAGAAAAAAAAAAAAAAGAATTATTATAGATTAATAGAGAAAACTTGTTTAGCCTCAGGAGGATTGCCAATTGGTAGTAATTGATAGTTTCCTGGCAATATCAAGGGCAAAGGTTATCTCCATTTACATGGATATAATCTTATATTTATTTTTTATTATAACAACAATCCATGAAAATGTTTAATTCATCATTTATATATGTATAATACCAATTATATAACTAATTATTTATATAAATTTAATATTACATAACGATTTTTATGTAGTTGTTTTATTTCAATTGTGTTAGAATCATTATTAATTATTTGAAAATAACATTATGGACAAACACCAGTGTTAAGAATTATTATTCCATCTAATACTGACATGCAGTAAAATGTAAAAATTTTGCAAACATAATTTATTAATATATAGAAAGGATTGATTAAGACCTTCACTCTCATTTCTATAGGTTTTAGATTGGCCTATATATATAAATTTAGATAAAAATGATAACGTGGATTCATTTTTATCTTTTCAAAGACTCTATCTTGTGTTTAGAGTGAAAGTATTTCTCAGCTTTATAAATTAATGCAGCATATGTGTCAAAGTGATTCCCTTATGACTATTACTGTGACCAAATATACTTTATATGTAATAAAAACTAAATTGAAATTAATCTTCTAAAATTTAAAATACTAATACTAAAATACACAAATAAAAATTAACTATAGACAGTTTACAGCATGACTGCCATCTTCAGTAAGCAGATCTAATGTGAAGCTGCAGCATTTAAAAATATCTATCACATCATTTCCAACTCTCTTATATACTTCAATAATAATACTTTTTAGACCAAAACGTTATTCTTACAGTTTCGCATTCATTAGAAACAGGTCATGGATTTGAAAAGGATAGTATAAAAATGATTAATTATACATATAATAAATGGGACAGGAAAATTAAAGAGGCAATATTGATTAAAAATATAAAACCAAATTTTAATAGGGATTTTGGGATAAAGAAAATAATTTTATAAATAATTATTTTTGAATATAAAAAATTTTTTTTTAAAAAATATAAAGTTGAAGAAAATGGTAATAGAGGTAGTTGTTAAGGAAGTATAAAAATTTTTTGAAAAATTTGTCAGTTGGTTTTTAGAAATAGAATATGTAAAGAGTAGATTGTAAAATGGTGAATGATTTGTAATGTAACAACAAAAATAAATAAAGGTTTAGAAATAATTAAAAATATAAGTAAAAAGATAATAATAACAAAATAGTAGAATTTAAAAATTAATGTTTTTTAAAAAATTAAAATTATAAAAAATGGATTTAAAATAATTTATAAATATTAAAAAAATAAAATTAGTTAAGAGTAGAAAAATAAAATGGAAATTGATTATTTATAATGGTCAGGTTAAGGTGTATGATTGATTATATATATAAATATGTGTATAAAATGTATTAATTGTATGGTTATATATTTGGATATTGTAGCTCTGATGATGACTGCAGGATAGTCGAAATTGTAAGAATAAAGTTTTGGTATAAAAAATAGTATTGTTGAAGTGTATAAGAAAGTTGGAAATGTCACGATATGTAAATATGAAATCAATACATAAGAAAGAAAGGAAGATAATTATATTATTTCCATTTAAGAATATCTTATAACAAATAAAAATATTCTGAAAATATTGCATTTTGTACTAATTACTTCTAAGAGATCACATGATCACCATTTCATATGCTTACACAAGCTGTTAATAACAGTATGCAATGTGCTATGGCTTCCCCTTCCTCGAAATCAGGAATCTCACAGCCACTATGCCCAGAGAAACCTGTTAGCCATCTTATATTCCCTTTCATTCTCCAACCTTTTTCTGATATTCTTCTCTACCCTGCTACATTCCATTTCCAAATCATCATCTTTGTCCATTCTATGGTCTTAATATTTACATTACCCCTATTCTTTTTCCAACCCAGCATAAAAACCAAGAACTTACTTTCTGTATAATCATTTTGTTTATATTTAATCTTCCACAACTTCATTATTTGTATCCTTTCTGCTTGTAAGCATTCACATTCAATTAGCAGATGCCTAATATTTTCCATGCATTCCTTATATAACTTGCAAACTAAATCATCTATATTTCTCCATTTATGTGTATATTCCCTTATTGCTAACGATCCTGTACAAGCCTTAAACAGTAAACTACTTTCCTTGCTATTATCATAAATTAACTCACACCCAATATTCTGTTTACTTCTATATATATTTAGACTCTTTATACTTTCCATATTAGTTCTCCATATTTCCAACTCTATTTTTTATTAATGCATCTATCCTTCCATCCCATTCTTTGGCACTATAACACTCAACAATACTCCTAACCCAATCAATCCACCTTTGTGCAAATATACTAACATAAAGTCTTTATCCAGATCTTCTGCATACCATATTAACTTTCTCACTCATCTTATTGCCTGTCCTTTACTTGTAATCCAATGAAATATTATTTTGGCTCTTACTATCCATAAATTGCAATCTCCCGAACATTTTCATTTTTCTTTTTGCATCTCTCATATTGACCATCCCATTTCGCTTTGAATTGCTTCCTTGCCATCGACACATCTGCATATAATGCAGATCTTCCTACTTCTCTTTGTACTTTTTCTGAGTAATCTAATACCTCTTTACTAACACCTAATGCAACATTACCATAAGTCAACCCGGCTACTGCCAATCCTTTCCATACAATTCTTGCTACATCATATTTATTATATGCAAAAGTAGCAAACTCACCATACAGTAGTGCCACCAAGTGCAAACCTTTGTATTCAATGGATGCAAGGTTTGTGCATAAAATTCCTATCACAAATCCAAGACTCTTTGATGATGAAAGCTATATATAAGCTAGAAACTAGTCTGGAGATATTGGATGAGTAGGCACTAGACAGGAATTTTATGCACAGACCTTCCTGCATCCACTATTGTATTAAGTTTGCTACTGTTATATTTCTAAGAGACTAAATTGCAATTACGAAACCATGTCTTCTGCTACATTTTATTTTTTCTATAGCATTATTTTATTTAACCGCTACCATATAATTTGAGAGAAAAGTTTTTGATCAAATTCAAACAACTCAGTGAAGAAATATAGCCGACTAAAGTTTTTTTTCAAATATTTGTTAGGATTAATCAAGATAGTTTTAAATCAAATACATATAGTAGTTTATCATCAAAAAATCATAAACAATTATCTTTCATCTCCGAAATATTTGAATAAATATATGTATTAGAAATAGCTAATAATTATTTGAATACTGGTACATTAAATCGTATAAGATTAATTCCCGTCCACAAATGTTTACAAACAACGAAAATTTATTTCAAAGAAGCCAAGTTTACATTTATTCATTAATTTCAGTAATGGTCACATTACAAAATCAGCATTTGAAATAATTAGACTTTTATAAATGATAAAGTTTAAATTTGTGGTCGATAATTTTAGTTCATTAGAAAAAATATCAGGCAACTAATTCCTTTTGCTTTGTAACGCATTAATTAATAATCTAAATATTTGCCATATATTTGCTTATTAACGATTATAGAAAATTGGGTTTACATTCTTAAATCTATTCAAATAATTCAGAATTTCATTAAAAAAAAAAGTTATGAGATACCTCTTTTAAACTTTAAAATATACAGTTTTTTTTTCATAGACACATATACATTTCTCTCAAAGTACTATATAACTGACAATGTTAGTTATAGTTTTATGAAAACCATGTTTCATGACTTGAATTATTACAGAACATTAACGATAACATATCTTTAATTATTTCCTTATTGAATATACATGTTTCTATACACAAGAAACTGCCAAGAATGATGTTCTAATTTTTTATTGTTTGATCACAGCAACTTTTTCTAAGAAATACTTGAAGCCGTGAAACTTGTTTTCAAACTGATCATTTAACAAACATACTTACATATTAATACATATCTATAGAGAGAAAAATTGGAAAAAAAAAATTACTTTTATATAAAGTTAATAATTCAATCTACATTACAATAGCATACTCACCAGCTTCGCGGTACTGCCCATAAACTAAGTCGTCAGGTAACAATGCAGCAGCACTACCGATATGTGTTCCTTCTTCACCATAATTTGTCATATAAAATGAAATACGTCCTTGGCGTTGAGATTCATATAAAATTCTATCCATAGTGTTAAGCAATGTCATTTTTTCATACATTTTAATGACAGTATCTTTATCAAACTAAAATAGTAACAAAAAAAAAAAAAAGACAAATATCATAGATGAAATTAAAAGACAAAATTGTTTATAACAAGATTTCTCCACGTACTTTATTTTATAAAATATATAGAAAAATTCCATTAAAATTGTTAATATTTACAACTAAAAATCTACAAAAATCTTTTCCGAGATCTATAACCCAAAACAGTTTGCCTCTTTCTATCATTATCTGAAATATGATTATGTAATTAGCTCATTGTAAAATTAAGATACTAAATATATATAACAGCCAAATGGTAAATTATGATAAACAAGACATACAGGAATCATTTAAAGAAAATCGCTTTTTATGAGTCAAAATATCATTAATCAGAAATCAAAATTCTAAGCTCATCCTGTGAGCGTTGCACTATTATAGTTTACAGTTCAGAATTGTTATCATATGTAACATCTACAATCTTATTTTCCCAATGAAGTGATCAAGAATATTTAAATTATAAATCATAACATTGCAACTTATACAAATCGATGACAAAAAATGGTTTGACTTTTTCTATCATTATGATTAATTGAAGTAGGGTTCAAATCTTTGATCTATTTTATTTGATATACTCATCAATGGCTTTCCAAATATAGTATGCAGGAAATTCATCTACACTGATGACATTACTTTGATTTGATGAAAGAGATCCTTTCCAATAATAAAAAAGTTTCTCAATAGGAATATAAAAAAATTTGGAAATCGTTTTCAAAGATTAGGATTTTATTCTTAATCCATTAAAAACAGTAGACTCAACCTTTTATCTAAATAATCCATAAATCTGAATATAATCTTCTGCAACAATAGAATTTAAACAAAACCCTACCCCAAAGCTATTTAGGAGTAATCTGGGATCACATCATAACTTATTTATCTAAGATTAGATCTAAAACAATTTCTAAGAATAACTTTTTGGGGCAAGTTGGTTTGCTTGGACACACAGCATTAGCATATTATATTGCTGAATATTTATTCCCCTTGGGAACAAAACTACACCTGCAAAATATTACTGTTTACTCAAGTCCATTCCTTAGCAGTGACTTTCTCTTCTTTCGTAAATTTCTCTATCAGATATTAGAAGTTACATCACAGAAAATGTATTTAAAAATAGTATAAATTTTCGGAGAAGTCAGTTCCAATCATCATGCATAATATGTTTGAAATTCTACATAAAAATATTAACAAATTGCTCTGCTGTGTACATGCATTTCATGACTGAATTCTTTTGATGATTGGAACCGACATCTCTACAAATTTATTTACATCGAATTCAAATTGTATTAATCTATTTATTATAAAAAGTTATGAACTAGATCAAAGTTGTCGATAACTTAAAATGTAATTTCATCACCGAAGATTTGTCTAAAATCAAGATTCCTTTCCATATATTCAATTAAGAATTTATAACTGAAAAATAATGGCATATAAAACGAACTTCTTACGAGATTGCAAACAAATTTCAGTGGTAGTAGAAACTCTGTTCTATTTATAGAAAGGAGTCACCATTCGCATATCAATGAAAGAAACAAAAAAAAAAAAAAAACTAATCAAGAAGTTTCATATCTTTTGATACAAAAATCAAAAATATATACATAAAAATAAAAATAATATTTGTAAACAGAAAATAGAGTTTAAAAACATAAAAAGAATACATTTAGAAAACAAACCTAAAAATAACATACGTAGCAATCAAACTAATGCGCAACAAATACTTTGTATTAAGTGTGACCAATACAAATGCTCTGTCAATGAGGCAAAATGCAACTTCATTAAAAAATTAAATTACAAAACCAATCCATAGACTGAATATAAATCAAGATTTAACAAGCACAATACAAAAAGTAAGCCATGTAATATTTAAGGGAATGATTGCAATAAATCCAATAATTGAATAAAGTATAATCATGAAAATAAATAATAAGATGAAAATGTACATTTATGGATAGCCTTTTTTGGAATTTAATTTCTTCACAGGAGCAAAACTCTCTATACAGTAGCGCCACTCAGTGCAAGTCAGAGTAATCAATGGATGCAGGAAGTTTTGTGCATAAAATCCCTACTCATCCAATATCCCCAGACTAGTTTCTAGCTTGTGACTGTCGTCAGTGAGGAGCCTTGGATCTGAGAGCACTGCACCATTACTGCATGGGAGTTTTGCCTCTGTGATAAACAGCTTGGGTAAGCATAAGAATGGTGATCATGTGATGTTTGATGGTTTAATACCAATTCTGCCCAATAGGATTATGGCGCCTGTGGTCATTAAAGAACTAAAAACACCAAAAAGTATGGATGCTGAACTGAGTTCAAATCTACATAACTGTACAAGCCAATGAGATTAGCTTGAAAACATTATTGTGTTTTCATTTTGGACTCAAAGCTTTATAGTTAGCTAAAAAAAATAAAAGGTGGCTAATGGAGGGTTGCATTACATCCTAAGATCTGGATGCAATGTTCTCAGATCCAAGACTACTCACTGATGAAAGCCACAAGCTAGAAACTAGTCTGGGAATATTGGATGATTAGTCACTAGATCGGGATTTTATACACAAATGTTCCTGCATACATTGAGTGGCGCTACTGTTCAGAGAGTTCTGCCTATGTGAAAAATAGCTTGTGTAACATAAGAATGGTGATCATGTGAAATTTAATTTCTCATAGATTTTATTACTGTTAATTACCTTCTCATGGATTACTTGACTTTCTTTTTATATTGTTGGGTCAGGTTAAATACTTACTCATATGCAGACACAAGCTGGGAATTTAGTTATTATGGATTTACTGTCTTCATCTATTTTTCTATAAATTTCACAGTTTACTTTTTCAATTGTTGGGTTTATTAAATCCTTATTTAAATTCAATACACAAATGGCCTTTGTAATTCAATTCCTTAGAGAGTTGCGTTTGGCCTCATTGTTAATTTTTTACGCTTGCATTACTAACACTTTTTGAATGTACTTCTTTTGTAATCTCTGTGCATTGGTTTGATTGCTAAATATAATATTTTCAAGTTTGTTTTTTAAATAGATCACACATATATTATTTTCATTTTCTTTTTTGCTATTAAAAATAAGAAACTTATCGATCATTTTTTTCTTTGTTTTGTTGGTATTCTACAGCTTTAATGCCATTCTACTAGTACTCAAGTTTCTTTTCCCTTATCCAATACTAAAACCAGCTGGATTTGAACTCAGGATCATTCCGCTCATCAGTTTCATAAATGGAATTTAACAGCCACTGATTTATATAGGCATGCACAATCACAAATGATAAACCACATAATTAATGACTATTGAATCTATGGCTGCAAAACAGAATTGAAGAATTTAAATGAATCTAAATTCTAGTTGGAATGTCTACAGGTTTCTTTATGATATTTTGAAGCTTTCTAAAATAAAAAATAAAATCTGTATATTAAATAAATAATCAAAATTACATTAAATTCACAAATCAACCAAACTAGCCAAGAAAATAAAAAAAAACTCTAAAGGACTACCAATGGTTTCACTGCTACAAGCAGATTTCTCAAGTGTAAAAAACTACAAAATAACAACATATTTAAACTAAACATAACCCACAATTCCACTTACCTCCCAACCACTCTTAATATTAAAAGAACTTTTAAATAAGTTAACTGCTTCGGAATCATAAATTTTTAATAATAAAGATTCTTTAATTCTTCTTTTTATTTCATTTCTCTCAAAGAAGACAACCTTAGCTTCATCAAAAATGTGGCCTGCAACTTTTATGTGGATATATAAGGCAGAACTAAGATATTTATTTCTAATCCTCCTTTTATGTACCTTTATTCTTTCATTTAAACTCAAACTACTCTGACCTATGTATTCTTACTAAAACAAGGAATAATATATACTACTTTAGGAATAGTCTTTCTATCAAAAATTATGAAAAGAAAATCAAAAGGAAAAAACGAACACTATGTATACTTATACACTTAAAAATCAAATAAACTGGAGTAACTCAGAAATAGAAATAATATAAAAAAAACACAATATGAAACTGTTGTCAAAAAAAAATCTGGACAATAACTGAAAATGTCAAAATATCAAAAACAAGGACCATGTTTTGATAAAGAGAAACACGAGATCAGATAATATCGCAGGTTTATTTTGCTTAAATTTGACGTGGTCACAAGATTACACATTTATTGGGGATATTAAAAGGCATACCATCTCCCCTATGTTGCAGAACTAATATGTAAGCACTGACAATTTAAATGGCAAATAAATAAAATCATATTTTTCTTTATCTTTTACATCATTAAAATATTATTACTATTAAATAAAATATTTTTAACAAATTTATCAGAGTAGCCAATCCTCAACTAGACATTATAAAATTGACCTTTTTGAAACAAAGCTACAACACTGGAATTATTTAATCTCTTATTTCTATAACAATAATTTCTTAAAGCAACTACTTTATGAGATACAGATTGATAGCTATTAGGTTTAATTATAGACCTTAACTCTTTACTCTTAATATAATGATTACATACCAAACTATTACCATTTACATTTCTAATCACCAACAAATCTAAAAATTTTAATTTAACAAAATCTAATCCCCATCCTTCTACTACATATTTTATAGAAGGACTAAAACAAACTCATTTACCAACTCCTTCAATTTACCATCCTCAACTACAAACGGTCATCAACATATCTAACAAATAGCTTTAAATATAAACAATCTTTCTTAATAATAATTTCCTCTTCCAAATAATTAATACAAACTGAACAAATTAAAGGAGAAATAGTATAACCTATTAACTACCCTTCCAATTTTTATAAGATTAAGGAAGGGTGGATAATTTCCCCCTTAATTTGTTCAGTTTATATTAATTATTTGGAAGAGGAAATTATTATTAAAAAGGATTGTTTAAAGTTATTTGTTAGATATGTGGATGATTAGTTGTTTGTGATTGAGAATGATAAATTGGAAGAGTTGGTAAATGAGTTTATTTTGATCCTTCTATAAGATGTGTAATAGAAGGAGGGGGATTAGATTTTGTTATGTTAAAATTTTTAGATCTATTGGTAATTAAAAATGTAAAGAATAATTGTTTGGTATGTAGTCATTAAAAGAGTTAAGATCTATAATTAAACCTGATAGCTATCAATCTATATCTCATAAAATAACTGCTTTAAGAAATTAGTGTTATAGAAATAAGAGATTAAATAATTCTAGTAGGGTAGCTTCGTTTCAAAAAGGTAAATTTTATAAAGACTATTTGAGGGTTGGCTATTCTGAGAAATTTGTTAAAAGTATTTTAATTAATAGTAATAATATTTGTAATGTTATAAAGATTAAAGAAAAATATGATTTTATTTCTTTGTCATCAAATTGTCTTCTTATAAAATTGTAAGTAAAAATAATAATTTGTTTGGAAATAAAAAAATTGCTTGGAAAAGAGGTATTACTTTGAATAATTTATTAAATAATACAAAGGAAATTTCTGATAAACTATTCTTGGATTACTCTTTGTTTTAGGAAGAATGTATATATAGGTCAGAGTAGTTCAAGTTTAAATGAAAGAATAAAGGTACATAAAAGTAAGATTAGAAATAAATATCTTACTTCTGCCTTATATATCCATGTAAAAGATACAGGCCATATTATTAATTTTGATGAAGCTAAGGTTATCTTCTTTGAGAGAAACGGAATAAAAAGAAGAACTAAAGAATCTTTATTATTAAAAATTTATGATTCCGAAGCCTTAACTTATTTAAAAGTTCTTTTAATATTAAGGATGGATGAGAGATAAGTGGAATTCTTTACACTTAAGAAGTCTGCTTGGAGCAGGGAAACCATTGGTAGTGTTTTAGACTTTATTTTTCTTGGCCAGTCTGGTTGAATTGTGAATTTGGGGTAATTCTGATTATTTATTGACTAATTTAGCTTTATGCTTTTAATGTTTACTAAATAAATAATAATAACAATAATTTATTTTTCTTTAATATATTAAATTTTGTAACTGGTTGTAATTATATATACATAATCATGTTCATATATATTTTAAAAATAAAAATTGTAAACCTTTGGGTCTTGTGATGCTTCTATCACATGACCTTTTCTATCCATAACACGATATACAGGGATGCCATCATAAAGATCTGGTGTAATAAAGTCAATTTTTTCTGTCCATTGTGAACGAGAACCAGGAAACTGAGGCCTGTCAGTATGTGAAAGTGTTGAAGAAAAATTGACAATTTGATACTGTAATTAATGAATGAAAAAAAACGTTAAAATAATCAGTAATTAACAATAATAACTACAAATATTGAAACAAGCAAATGTTATATTATATATTATTAAGCAAAATATTAACTATTCTTTGAAATAAATGACATCTTTGGTAATTACGAACAATTATCAGTAATTTTTGTTTTTTTTTAAATTATACATATAAAAATGTAAAAAATTTGGAGGCAAAAAGTTATTATTGCAAAGAAAATACTTTTCATAAGATTATTAATATATATATATTTAACATTTTAACAGTTATATGATGTAAATAAAATAGTTTGTGGATTAATTAAACCATGTGTTAGTTTCGATTAATTCCCAATGTTTCAACAAAATAGAATTCTCCATCGTCAAGGTTAACTTTTCAAAGAAAAACCGTTAGATCTCAAATAGTAACAAGATTGAGTAAAGAATGAGATAAACCACATATATATATCTAAATCAATTTTCTTGAATCTTTCAAATCACAAACACTACCGAACATATAATTTATACTTAAAATGATTTATTTTATTTACCTTTTACTTGAAGGATATTGCTTCAGGCAATATTATTATCATTTCCACCATTATTGAGTCGCAAGTAGATTATTCTGAATAATCAATAATAAAAACAAGTCATAAATAAATGCTTTAGGTTTTATTTCACGTCACTCACCTTTTTACTGGGCCACAGTATGTAAAATAATTAAAAATTGAACATTTATATATTGGACTATTACCATCATCTAATATTAAGTATTGAATGCCTTTCACAAAAGTTAACTTTATTTAAATTTTCCAATTACATTCAACTGTTAGTAATAGCATACAGATTAGTATATGCACAACATTTCGAGATATTATTCTCCTCTCTTCTTCAGACATTGCTGGCCTGACCATTGACAGTACTAGCATGATAATCGAACTTGGACTCTTAGATTCGCATGCTAATACTGTCACTGGTCAGGCCAGCAACACCTGAAGAAGAGAGAGGAATAATAGCTCTTAAAACATTTGAGCATATCTAATCTGTGCACTATTACTAACAGCTGAATGTAATGGAGAAATTTAAATAAAGTTAAATTTTTCTAAAGACATTCAGTACTTATAATATTAGATGATGGAAATAGTCCAATATATAAATACAACTAAAATACTACCATCACAAACCTTAAGGAAAACACCACCATTTACTTTATAATATATTTGTACTAAATATACCGTACTTATTTAATTTTTTAAAATCTGTGTTATTAGCAAGAAGTAAAAAATTTCTGTTAATAAAAACTATTTTCCATAACTTAAATCACTTTAATTAAAAAATATAGCATTAATCTTCATTTTATTTAATCCCCTCCCCCCTTTAAGAATTTTTAAACAAACAAATCAATATTATGAACAATACAAAACTAGTCCTGATGTTTCAATCATTAATATAGTCTTCTTCAAAAGATTAACAATATATTAGTACAAATATAAATATTTAAAATATATATAAATTATTCATTTTTTAATTATTTTAAGTATTTCCCAGTAAAAAAGTGACTGATGTGAAATAAAACCTAAAGCATTATTTATGACTTGATTTTATTATAGATTATTCAAAATAGTCTGCTTGTGATTCAATAGTGGTGGAAAAGATGGTAATATTGCTTGAAGCAATCCTTCAAATTCTCTATCAGAATTGTCTGTAGAAACAGTGACATAAACTTCTTTCTGGATGTCCTAAATTGAACCATGACGTGCTTCTTTCATGGCCAACTTTAATTTTTGAAATAACCAAAAGTCAGCAAAAGCTAAATCAGGTGAATACGCTGGATCTCATGCACAAGAAAGCTTTTCATACAACAATCACTAAGAGTCTTACTTGCGATATCCAGGTTGCTTACACAAAATTCTGGCCTACAAATGATTCAAAACAAACAATAGTTAGCATTTACTATCTGAACTTCAGGAATGTATTCATGGTAAGAACGGTCTTTAAATTTTAAAAAAAAAAAACAGCAAGCAACATTTTGATTTGGCCTTTTGCATTTGCAATTTTTTTGGGTTTCCTTCTTGTCAATTTCATTTCGCACTCTATTTAGTTGATGGCTCATATTCGAGGTGCTATATTTCTTCACCCACTCTGATATTTGTTAAAAAAATTGAATCTCTAGTTGCAGTCATATTTCTGCAGTGCTTCACTGGCATCGTTTTGGTTGACTGTTAACAAGGGAGGCACAAACCATATGCATACTCCGTTTTTCAAATTTTTTTATTAAAAGACGAACTATCACTTTGGGAATACCAGCAAATTCCTCAATGAACATGATAGACACACAACGATCAATATGAAAAATTTTGGCAACTTTTTGTACATTTTCTTTACTTCGAATTGTTTTCGATACACCTGGCTATGGATCATCCTCAAGACCTTCTCTGCCATCATGAAATTCCACCAAATATTCTGGCAACGCGTGGCTTCATTACCATACATAGTGTAAATCATTTCAAATATTTAAATAGTAGTTTTGCCCAATTTAAAATAAAATTTAATTAATTTGACAAGAAAGTTTCAGATTTTATACATTGCCATCTTTTGTTATTAAAAATTACACAAACAACAAATCTTTAACGCACCTTTTCTTTTCAAATCTTGTTTTTTTATTTTATGAACGATTCATTTTTTAATACATATTTTCCTCCAATGTTTCAACCATAATAAATGGTCATTATCAAGTACTGTTTATTCCTCCAAAATATGTATATATACAAATATTTGTAGAAAGAATTTCCATAAATAAGATAATAAAGAATATTATTATGACATAAATTACAAATTTTTTAAACTTATTTTTGTGTACTTTCTCATGTTCATACAATCTTTTACATTTAAAATTTTTTATTTAATTTATATTTTTAAATAAAATACCTTTCAATTATTATAATTACACCAGATTCTTAACACTTTCTATTCAAAACTGGTTTTATCATTTTTATATATAAACTTTGTTAAATTAATCTTTCCATAACATTTTCCAATGTCTTCATTTCAAAATTTAAATGATTAGATTCTTTCATATAAAGATATATATATTAGAATTTTTATCTATTAAATCCTGTTTCAATTAGTTTTCAATTTATTTTTTACTGTTTCTACATATGAAACATTTTTATTATCTCCCTTACAATCTAAGCAATTTATAACGTAAATGTCATTCATATTTCCCAATCCCTCCTTTTTCTCTGATCTATTGTCAATTTTTGTAATTTTTTTATTTTTTATATATATTGAATTTAATTACAGATTCATTTTTATATTTCCTGTCTTCTTACAAAAGTAAAAATAATAATCCATTTCATAAAAGCATTTAAGACTTTTTTGATTTTTATGATTTATTTGAGCCTCAAATGCTTTTATGAAATGAATTATTACTTTATTTTTTACTTTTAGTGGGCTATTTTAAGTAATATTTAAAAGCATTATTTGAAAAATATTTTTTTTTAAATATTATTTTATTTTTTAGTTATAAATAAAACTTAATTTCAATTTAAGTAAAACAATTTTCTTCAAGAGTCTTTTTTTTATTATGTTTCTTGTTCTTTTCATAAGAGAGTGACTGCTGCCAATGATTTTGACATTGTATTCATTTTGAATTTGGAAATGAAAAAAAAAACACATTTCTCTAACCTTTTTATACACATTAACTATTTTTTATTACAAAATATTCATGAAATATTAATTATTTCAGAAGAATAATTCAGATATTAGTAGGAAATATTTACTTTTAATTAATTAAGTAAATTAATATTCACCAAATTTTACTCTACAAATATATTATTGTTGGCTCAGTTGTTCTGGATCTTCCCTGGAAAAAATAAGGTTGTGAAGTCATGTTCTAATCAGGGACCAGATTTTCTTTTGTTAAAAATTCAAAAATGTGAATATACGATACGCAGACAGGATAAGTTAATATAAAAGCATTTAATTTATATCTGATTCCCAATTACTTAATAAACGATAAAAAATCATTTTTCTGAAAATAATTATTTTATCATTTTTTAACTTCTAACATCCATATATTCAATCGTACTATTCATTTCCTTTTCCATAGTAAATTGAATCCTACTATCTATTTCATATGTATATTTTATAAAATAATCAGATATTCTTTTATTACCATTAAATATTAAAAAATAATCATCAACATATCTTAAATAAAATATTGGTTTATATCTGTTAGAATAAAAATATTTATTTTCAAAATTATACATATATATAAAGCTTTATGCTAGAAATCCACTTTATTTCCTGTGCTAAGATCTTTTATGCTTGTAAAAATTCTTTTCATAATCAAATACTGTATTTTTACAACATAAATTCAATAACTCATATAAGTTTACATTCTATTCTAATCTGTTTTTCTTTATCATATACTTGCATAATCATCTCAATTGCTTCATATGGACCATCATCATCATCAAACATTATCAATCCACTGCAGGATGAAGGTCTCTCCAAGTTTAATCCATCTCCGATCTTTAGCTTCTCTTCTCCACATCACCCCTGCACACTGTCTTATTTCATCCGTCCATCTTACATGTGGTCTCTTTCTGGGTCTTTTACAATCTCTTGGAATCCGGTTTAAGATTTCAATTGTCCATCTATTATCATCTCCTCTAACAATATGTCCAGCCCAACTCCACTTCAATCTTTTAATTTTTTGAATGAGGCCAGTAACGCCTGTTTGCTCTCTTACCCATACATTGTGTTTTTGATCTCTTCTTGTTACTCCCAACATGCATCTCTCCATACTTCTTTGAGTGATCTGGAGTCTCTGTATTGCTCTTCTATTAAGTGTCTAAGTCTCAGATCCATAAGTAAGAACTGGTAAAACACATTTGTTAAATACCTTCCTTTTCAAACACATAGGCATGTTTTCTTTTAGTATCAAGTTATTTCTACCAAAAGCACTCCAACCAAGTTTAATTCTATGATTAATTTCATCCATTGTTTCCATCCATATTAATAATCTGACCAAGGTATTTGTAACTGTTAACTTCTTCTAATTCATCATAATCAATCTTTATTTTCATATTTTGAGCAAATCGATTAAACATTACTTTAGTCTTTTTAACATTTATCTTTAGTCCTACTTTCCCATTTTCAACTGATAACTCCTGCAACATATCCTGCATATCTGAAGCATTATTTGCAAAAACAACTACATCATCTGCGAAATCTAAATGACTTAAATACTCTCCATTTACTTTCACTCCTTTAGTTTCCCATTTTAATCCACAAAATACTTTTTGCAACGCTGCTGTAAAAAGTTTTGGAGATATGGAGTCACCTTGTCTTACACCTTTCTCAATGTTGATTTTTCCAGTATCATTATGTAATCTAATTGTTGCTGTTGCATTTTTATAAATATTCTTTAAAATATGACAATATCCTGGATCTATACCTTGATGATCCAATGCTTTAATCACTGAAGAAATGTTTATAGAATCAAATGCCTTTTCATAATCTACAAATCCAAAACATAATGGCAACTCATATTCATTTGTCATTTCTATAACTTCTCTCAATACCTGGATATGATCTACTGTACTAAAACCACTTTTAAATCCGGCTTGTTCCCTTGGTTGGTGGAAATCCAATGTTTTTTGTAGACGAGTTGTAATTATCTTGGTAAAAATTTTGTATAAAACTGATAAAAGGTTGATAGGTCTATAATTTCTAATATCTTCTTTATCACCTTTTTTAAATATTAATATTATTACTGCATTCTTCCAATCATCTGGTACTCATTTAGACATTTGGTATATAACTTTGCTAAAAAAATTTCTATTTCTTCACCTGCTTCTTTTAATATATCAATTATAATTCCATCATTACCTGGAGCCTTTCCTTTCTTCATACATTTAATTGCATGTTTCACTTCTTCCTTTAAAATTCTGGTCAATTCAGAAGATGTAATAGAAATAGAAGGTACTTGTTCTTTATTACTATATAATTCTTGATAAAAGTCTTCTACCCATTTCAGAAAGTCATCTCTCTTTTTAGTAATAATTCCATATTTTTTACTTATTGCAGATATAAATTTCCTACCAATACCAAAATGTTGTTTTACATTCTTGAGACTTTTATTTTCTTCTACAGCTTTCCTTGCTAGTTCACAGTTATACTTTCTTATATCATTTTCAACTCTTTTCCGTACCATTTTACAAAATTCTAGATATTCAATCCTTTTTAGTGCATCATTTTTGTATATCTTCATATTCCTTCTTTTCTTCATAAATTCTCTAGTCTCAGTAGAAATTTTATTGGTCAATTGCTGTTTTTGTCTATCAGCTATCTTTGTTGTAGTTTTTAAAAAGTGTATCAGTTATTTTCATATTAATTTCATTCAAATCTGAATCATGTTCAAAATTTACTAATACTTGAAACCGATTTGTAAGTTCTAATTTAAATTTATCAGAATGTTTCTGAAGATTAGGAATATTAACTGTAAACATTGTTTTTCTTAATAATTTTTGTCTCGCTAGTTTTATATATGTATTTTTAACATTTAACATTTCAATATTAATTTTTAACATTTCAATATATATTTAACATCTAAGTTTACAAAATATATATTTTTATATTCCTTCATGTTTATAAATTTATTTAACCTCTTAAAAAATTTATTTGAAATATTAACACTGTTTTCATTATTTATTAATAATACCAATTTTGGAAAAATTTCTAAATGGTTGTATCATAAAGTATTTAACCCCCCCCCCCCAAATATAAATAATGATAATAGCGTTAATAATTCAAATGAACTTGTTGAAAAGTTAAGTAAATTTACAAACATAAAGGAATATAAAAATATATATTTTGTAAACTTAGATGTTAAAAATATGTATACAAATATTGATCCACATAAAGCAATTGAGATGATTATGCAAGTGTACAGTAAAGAGAAACAGATTAGAGTAGAATGTAAATAAATATACAAGTTATTGAATATATGCTGTAAAAATGTAGTACTGGAGTATGAGAAGAATTTTTACAAGAATATAGAAGATCTTAGCACAGGAAATAGTCAAAGTGGATTTCCAGCATCTTTATATATGTATAATTTTGAAAATAAATATTTTTATTCTAACAGGTATAAACCAATATTTTATTTAAGATATGTTGATGATTATTTTTTAATACTTAATGGTAATAAAAGAATATCTAATTATTTTATAAAATATACAAATGAAATAGATAGTAGGATTCAATTTACTATGGAAAAGGAAATGAATAATGATTGATTATATGGATGTTAGAATTAAAAACAAAACAATAAATAATAATAAAATAAATAAACAAGCATTTCCAGAAATGGTTTATAAAATAGTTGGATATCAGATACAAATTATATACATAAAATTAATATTACTAATAATAAAACAAAGAGATCAACAAGACTGTGTTTTACTAACAACTAATTTAAAAAAAATTGGTATAATAAAAAATGAAACAAATATAAATAATTATCCTATTAATTAAATTAATGAATTATGTAGAAAGAAAAATACAGGAATAATGTAAAAGAAAAATAAGGAATTTAAAAATATAGAAATTTATACTAGTTTTAAGGTATCAAAAAACACCAGAATCACACTTTTCTTTATTTTGCTGTAATATCCTATAAATACAATTTATCCAAATCATTTTGAACACATTTTAGCAAAACTCTTTATTTGTACATATATACATACACCTATGTTTTGACTGTCCAGTCTTCTTCAGAGCCAGTTCATATTAATTTCTTGTGAACTGGCTCTGAAGAAGACTGCAGGACAGTCGAAACGTAGGTGAATGTACATATGTACAAATAAAGAGTTTTGCTAAGAAGTGTTTGAAGTGGTTTGGATAAATTGTATCAAAAAGTACATTTTATAAGATAAGTACAATATTAAAGGATATAGATAAGAAATCTAAAAATAAATGTGTAAATAAATTCAGTATATATAAAAAAAAAATTTATCTAGATAAATGTTATAAAAAAGGAGGAACTGGAAAATATAAATGGCATTAATAAAATATAAACTGAAACACTATTTAATAGATAAAATTTCTAATAAATACCTACATATGAAAGAATCTAATCATTTAAATTTTGGAATAAAGATATTAGAAAATGTGAGATCTTACAAGAGAAGATTAATTAAAGAAAGTTCAAGTATAAAAATGATAAAACCAGTTTTGAACAGAAAGTGTTAAGAATCTGATGTATTTATATAAAAATATAATTTAAAGAAAAAATTTAATATTAAAAAGTGTAAGCAAAAAATAAATTTAAAAAAATTGTAATTTGTTATATTATTAATATTACAGTTTATAAACATCACGCTATATAAAATAAATAGTTTATTTATATACTGTTTATGGAAATTCTTTGTAAATATATTTGTATATATAATAAAAATAAAGTGTCTGTAAATTAAAAACTATTGTAATAACAATAAAAATAATAAATATAATGGTAATTAATTATTATGTAGTCTTTCAATCCATAGAAGTACTTTCGGTTAATTCCTTAAGTTTGGTATGAAAAGTATTAAGATTCTTCATGAAGAGAGAAACCATAATAAAAGAAAAATTAAGGAGGCAACTTTAATAAATAGAAATAAAATGAATTAATAAACAGCTGCTAATGTTAGAATTTGGGATTTGAGTTGATGATGTTTGTTTCTGTTATGTTTTTTGAATTTAATGGCAGTTGAAAAAGGTTAAGGAATTAACTGAAAGTACTTCTGCGGATTGAAAAACTGCATATAAGAGTTAATTATCATTACATATATTATTTTTAATGTTTATAGGAATAAGCAATCCTTGACAAAAAAAAAAATGGAGAAAAAATGAAGTATGAAAAAAATGGTTCATAAAATATAAAAAAAATCAAGATTTAGAAAGAATGTTAAAGAATTAGTTTTTGTAATTTTTAATATATTAATAGACTATATGTATTTTATAAGGAACATAGTGAAATGCTTATTATTGATTTTATTAAATGGCTTTTGTGATTATTACAACCAAAAATGCTGTGATTATGTATAACTCTGAATGCCAAATATTCTTCTTCTAGGTTTAGTATAAGGAATGTGAACACAGACTTTCAAGTTCCAGTCTGTTTCCTGCCCATCCCTCTTCTGTGTATTTAAATGGAGAAGGTCCTATACATAAAGGGTCAGAGTGATTTAAAGTTAACATGGGCATGGCAATAATATTGCCATTAACAAGGGATTTAGGTGTTATTAAAACAGGCAAATGATGTTTATTGGATTTAGGCTTTTCATCATCAGATTTTCAACGGTATAGATGGCTGAAGAGTTAGAGGATGGAGTAAATTGAAGCCTGTCCATTAAAGTGTGAAGATTTGCTATTTTAATATAAAATGAGTACTGATTACATATATGTGTGGGAGATGATGATCTGGACCAACTGATGAATGATAGTTCAGCATGAAATATGTATATTGGAGATCATTTATCTTTTTCACATGCATGCGAGCTAGAGTGGATAGCTGAAGGGAGCTTGAAAGTCTGTGTTCAAATTCCCTATATTACATCTAGACTTCAGGTATATAAAATATACTTGTATTTAAAACATTCCAGGTTTAATATTATAACAGATGACATAGGCATTTTCTTTCAAATATATTGATTTAAACTGAAACATATTTCATGAATGCAATATATATATATATGCATTAGTCAGAAAATCAATTATCCGATCCTCAGATTAAAATGATTTTTGATTCAAGTATATATTTTAGTATACCATCTGGATCACATGACTGTTTGTCTCATTAAATATACCACTAAACAATACATTATCACCATTTCTTATGCTTGCTCATTAAAACAGGCAAAACTCTCGATACAGTAGTGCCACAAGCTAGAAACTAGTCTGGGTATATTGGATGAATAGGCACTAAATAGGGATTTTATGCACAAGCCTTCTAGCATCTATTGATTACTCTGGCTTGCACTGAGTGACACTACTGTATGGAGAGTTTTGCTGTTTTTCCCCTCATTAAATATACTTTATTATCTCAATCTCTAAGTAATTCATTAATCATCCTCACCTTGGCCAAGATCAAATCCCCTAGATATTTACTATCATTTTTAACTCTCTATTTCATAATTATTCTTGAAATGGACAAATGTGTAACATATATCTTTAAATAATATTATTGAAAAAAGTATTAAAAAAATATCTAAATCACATTTATTTCTTTACGTTAGTTTTGCGTTATTATCCTTTCATCATCTATCTTCCTCAAACTTCAATTTCTACGTCTGACTTGATTTTACTATTATACAGGCCATAAGCCAGATCTACGCAAAAATATCTTTGATTGTTATAATATTCTCAAAACTGAATTAATAAAAATAACACAATAGCCTTATTAAATTTTAATTTATAATTAAATATTAATTCAATTTACAATTGCATACACGTTGAACAATAAAACGGATATTCTACATATTCACTACAACTTATATAGACTTTTGGTAAAGGTTTGTGTCTTACATCGCAAAGACCAACTCAAGAATAACTATCTTTACTGAATTTTAACTTGTTTATTATAATTCATCTTTATAGTTTTTTAATTTGTGAAGATGTTGGGTTGCTGTCTGGGGGTCATTATTTGCTACACTAATAAAGTACATGCAGGGCAATTCATTAAATGTTTATCTTAGTGGTCTTATCACACTTTTTAGCATTTATTTATTTATTTATAAATTGTAATAATCAAAGCATCATGAGATCAAGTGACATTTCTTTACGAATGCATAATTGTAAAAAATTTCAAGTTTTGAAGCTAGCATATTATCATGATATTTAAAAACTTCCAAGCATATATATTAGGAGTTACAATCTTTTCTTTTTTTAAGATTACTAAGAGTTGTTTTTTATTCATGAAGCCGAATATCTTTGATTAAATGAGTAAATAGTAAATTTAAATGACTTGATTAATATGAGTTACTTTTTTAATATTATTATTCAAAAATATCACTACATATATAAGTTTTATTTACTGATTCAATAAAATATTTTTCAGATTCATATTACAGTTCCAAAAAAAAAAATCGTAGTCTCTTCTCTTCAATTGAAGAAACATCTTTCCAAAAAAATTTCATAACATTTACAAACTTTCTCTACAACAAGTGTTTTATTAAAAGCATTTGCATCATTTTTAATATTTCAAAAGTATTTAATTTATAAGCAGTCTTACATTCAGATCTTGAGACAACCACAAACAATATATATATATCACTTTTCTTTAATACTCCCATTACCATTTATATTGCTATTATTTCTAACACTTCTAATAAGTGGTGTGCAGATTTGAGGATTAGCAGTTAAGAATGCTGCTTGCTCATGATTACTACTGATACCCTTTAGAAAAAGATATTGGTTTATCAAAGGCTAGATACTGTTTTTGATCCAAACAGATATTTCTATCTTTTTTACTCAGCTGTATTTAATCACTTCCGTTAGGATTTGGCTAGGTCATCATGAATCTCTTACACCATCAATCAATCTACCTATGCTAACTATGATAATGGAATTGAATCTTATTATCATTAACTACGCATGCAGCAATTCTAACTCTAATTGCCTTTTTCATCTTTTTTTTTTTTTAAGATCAAGTTTTCAAAAAATAAGAAAGCAATGATAGGATAAGTTTAGTAGACTGGCAGTCCTACCTTTGTTTGAAGCAGTATAATATCTAGAGTTATATTAGAACTGGAATTAAGATAGGAATTTCTGTTTAACGAAGATTAAATGCTTAACGACCTTATTTAGGAATTCCTTCACTTACTAAAGAAATGGAAGGCACTGGCGGTTTGCTCATTAGTGATAGAAACAATTATATTATCAGTAATAGTGGCAAAAAAGGAGACAATGATATTACTAATGGTAAGTATTATAAATCTTTTTTTTCTTTCTAAATATAGGTTCATGAAATCTTCAAATTCTACTTGATGCAAACCCTTCAACATTTGAATGGAGAATAATACCTGTAACTAAGGGGCTATCAATACTCAAAACTGATGAAGCTACTTTTAATAAAACTCATCTTCTAAGAGAAGAAAGGTTAAGAGAACAGATAGAGAGTTTTTTGGAAGTGCAAATCAAATGATTAATAAAATCTGCATACTGTTGGATTTTCTATGAAGTCTAATTTAGTCGTTTCTAT
Source organism: Epiperipatus broadwayi (assembly GCA_028023455.1). Lineage (NCBI taxonomy): Eukaryota > Metazoa > Onychophora > Udeonychophora > Euonychophora > Peripatidae > Epiperipatus > Epiperipatus broadwayi. The sequence goes on along the minus strand of JAQFVV010012508.1, from coordinate 1,521,151 downwards.
CCTAAGACTTCCTTGATGAATCAATGAAAGGCTAATAACACTAAAACATGGCTTGCGCAATATTATCACTGCTCATTTTATTATGTTTATGCTCCAACGTTAGATCCAGAGAAAGAAAATTAATTTCATACTAGGTAACATTATTAAATCAATACCATTAAAAGATTAAAAAGAACTTTAGTATGTGTTAATATAAATAGTACGTAAAAATTGTCGGAAATAATGATATTGGTGCTGTAAAATCAAATGCTCTACTATTATTAAATTTTTGTACAATACACAGATTAAGTTTCTCAAATACTTTGTTTAGGCAGAAAATTTGCTATACAGAAATATGGACGCTCCCGTACTCAAAACAACAGCATTTAGTAATTACATTTAGGAGTCAGAATACTATTTACAAGTGCAGTTCTCTGGATAGAGCATAGATTGATATGGTCCAAGTTTAAAATAATAGGTGCATTAAAAACAGATCTTATACAATCATATTTGTAAGAAACATGATAGTTGTTCTTTAGAAATATCTACTATTCACATTAAATTTCAAAATGGCTATAAAATATAATTTGCTAATTTGGACTTTCAGGATTGTCATGTGACCAAAGCATGCAATTTTCTCAAGAGTTAGGTTACCTAAAAAAAAAAAAAAGATAATAGCTTCTCTGATAATGATTTTGTTATTAGCGACTTGATTAAAAAGAAATATTTAGCAGAATAATAAACTGAATGGTAGAACTTCATAGAGATTTAAGGCAGATGTTAAATGACTGACAAAGCTTAAAAATGATTGGATTAAAACTGCACACAAAATATAGAAAGTTTGCTGATATTTATCACCTTTAGATCTTTGTTTGATGCACTGAAAGTACAATAAGATCTGAAAAATCAATTAAATCCAACAAAGGCATTTTCAGAATAATATTTTGAACAGGCGGAAAAAGTATTTTGATCATTTTTTGAATAATAGCCTCGGGCTTTTTTACTTGCGGATTTTTAGCCACTTTTTGATATAAATTTATTTTTTACTTGCCAATTTTCAGTGTTTTTATATGTCTAGCCTCGGGCTTTTTATTTGTGGATTTTCAGCCACTTTTTGATATAAAAATTTATCACTTGCAGGCTTCAGACCGGTTGTTGATGGTGGCCGATCGAGCAGGTCGGATTAGAGTACCGACGAGGAGGTCGGGTTAGAGTACCGAATAATGATATAAGAACTAAGATGGCAACTTTTAATGATATATTCATCTATTCATTTACATTCGGACAAAATTATCCAGCTAATATAGTTAAAAGTTCTTAGTAATCTCAAAAATAGAATGGTCACATGATGAACAATATATTAATTTTAAAAATATCGGAATTTTTTTAGGAATATATGAACTCATGCATGTAGCAATTGCGGTAATTATCATGGATCCTTATTCATTATAGCAAAGATATTTTTAAAGATTTTGTTGAATAGAGTAGACTTGATGTGATTTAGAGAATCAAGAAGCACTATTGATAGATAAATGCAAAAAAAGGGTCGGACGTAAAGGATTAATTTGTATATTGCCATCACTGATTTGATGACTTAATTCATCATACAGATCTTTTTAAAATTATTTGGTTGTCCAGCAAAATTTATTCATATTGTACAGCTTCTAAAATTTAATTGTATTATACAGATTCTTTGTGATGAAACAAGATAAGTTGAAAATCTAAAGCATTTGAAATGAAAACTAGTGTTAATCAAGGGTATGTACTTTCTCCAACTTGGTTTTCAATTTTTATGACAGTGATATTTGGATGAGTTTATAGACAGCTTAATGAAATAAGGGTCAGTATGTTAAGCAGGCTTGATAGTAGAATTTTTAATTTAAATCAAAAGTGAAAACAAGAACTTCAATTTTTTTGCGTCACAATTTGCTGATGATTATATTATCCTAGCCAATTTAAAAGATGATGTAAATAATATACTTAATATTTTTAAATGCAATATATAAAGACGAAACTTAAGTAATTAATGTTCAAAAAACCTCAAGTCCTTTATTAGTCTATAATGAAAGGAAAAACCTTCAATTTTGAACTTGAATATTTATCAGTTTGAGAACATGAATTAATTTAAATAGCTTGGTTAAGTTTTTAAATAGAAAAGTTAGATTGAGCTGCACTTAAAGATTTTAATGTACTATAGTTGTTTTTAATAAGTTAAACAATATTTCATCATGGTGAAATAACTATGGCAATTAAACTAGCTCTATATAAGGATTGTTTTGTCTAATTTACTATATAGAAGCGAGATTTGGATACCCAACTGATATAATATAAAGGCAATATTAAGGGTTCTCTGTAAAATTCTAAACATTAAAACAGGAAAAACTCTCCATACAGTAGTGCCACTCAGTGCAAGCCAGAGTAATCAATGGATGCCAGAAGGCTTGTGCACAAAATCCCTATCTAGTGCCTACTCATCCAATATGCCCAGACTAGTTTCTAGCTTGTGGCTTTCATCAGTGAGGAGCTTTGGATATGGCTTGCAAATGAGTGGCACTACTGTATGAAGAGTTTTGTCTGTTTTAGTAAGTTACGAGTTAGCATAAGAAATGGTGATCATGTGATATTTAATGGTTTAAAATTCTAAAGATATGATACAAAATCATAAAATCAATTAATATATTCTTTAATATAATGGATGTGATACTATAGGTTTCACTATTGTTATAAAGTCATATCTTCACTGAATTGGATATATGCAATGGATAAGGCTTCCTAAAAAATATTTTATAGTATACTTGAGTATAATTTTTATGATAGAATTAAATCCTATTTACATTACAAAGACTATCCTCAAAGGCATTCTAAAGTGTAATGTTGATTGTTTTCATCAAGAAGATATGGCCGAGGATAGTATATAATGGACCAGTGTTCAAAGTGAGCATATTTATGATTAACAAATTGCTTTGTATAACCATTGCAAAACTCATTTCTAATGTATTACTTTTTATTCTCTTGAAATTGGAGCTGCTAAAATGAGCAATCTGCTAACTAGATTTTGATGGAATGAGTATTTTTAGATTATCAAATGTGATTCTTCCCCAAGTTTTTAATCATTTCTCAAATGAAACTTTTTCCCAAATCGTTATATATCTTGTCGTAACATAAATCGAATGAATTAAACGCATATTATATTATGCACAAGGCTCAATACATTTTCTTTTAATGAAACTGATTATCTTTCACATACAACAGTATAAAATAATCCAGTTTGCTTGCTCCATTTACGCTGTCAAATATGAATATGACTAATATACATTTACAAATGCTCTTTTTTTTCTTTAACTTATATCAATTTTAACATCCAAAGCAATATTATCTACATTTATTTGTATACTGAGATAACATGGGCGAGATATATCTAACTATTCTTTCAAAATTATAAATACACTAATTATATACAATTTTGAAAATATATACACTAAAAGAAAAATACAAGCTTACTTTTTTTACTATTGGATAAATTCGAAAAATAAACGAAAGACTACATATTTTCGAATTTAAAAGACATCCAAACCTTAAAGTGTGGACTACCATGTTTAATATCTCTCAAGACTACGAGAACGGAACTACGTAGTATTCTTGCGCATTTGGAAATGTAAGATGAGCAAGCGTAGTTCGCATGTTTGTTAGCTATAGTCAATCGTCTGCGCTTTCTGTTTATTCTGTTTTAAGGAAACATTTTATTTTATTCTTTTTATTTATAAATTTTAGCTTTATTCATTTATTTTACCATGAAATTCAGGATACGAAAAGACATGCCACGAAAATATTTGTAAGAATAAGCCTGTTAGAACAACGATACTTTAACGTTATACCGTTTGAAACTATCCCGGACTTCAGGATAATTTTATTGCGGAAAGTTAATGTCGAAAAAAGTAGGAATGTTATTAAGCATTTGCGCGGTTTAGCATACCGTCTAGGTTACAAATTTTGAAGAAATGGCGCGAGAGCCTGTAAAAGTAAACGTATATGATATGGTAAGTAGCTAGAATAAAAATAAACAGCTGTTTTTTTCTTAAATAATATTAACGTAACCATATTAATAGTCTTATCCGTGTGCTTAGAGAGTTTTTAAATACCTTTGAAGGGAAAAAAACACGTTTTTGTTACGTGTTAAATTTTTAGTTAACTGTTATGCTAGCGATTGCTTCATATATGAATATGAGAATCACTTGTTCATTCTATTAAAACAGTGTATCTGTTGAATATTCTTAATGTTTTGAATGCGGCTTATAAATAATACTGTTAAATAATTAGTGATTAAAAAAAACAAGTGCTTTATCAGCCAATGTTTGAAAATAAAATTCTGCAATTTTAAATGTCTTAGCAATAAGAAGTAGACTTGAAAGTTTAGATGTAGCACAGACGGTAGGTACTTGGCTTGCAATTAAAATTCAAGATACAGTATAACATTATAGTGATATAATTATAACAGTTAAATTAGTTATATATAGGACTATTATTCTGTCGAATTTATTGTATAAACGAGAGAAGTAGATTTTCTATTGTAAAGGCACTGGAAAAATTTTACATAACATTATAACATTCTGTTAATATATAGAGTGCATGAAAAATAAACTATTAAAATACATATATTAATTTGAATATGGGTTTCACTAAAAAGGGACTCCCATTTACATTCGTAAAGATCTCAATAGCTTGTTGAAATTTTTTTTACAAGACAGCAACACAAGATGTCGAATAGATAAAGTTTCAATATAAGATTTTTATGAATCAAAATTAGTTGTGTAATCATTTAAGTCGTATTTTTTGTGTGTAGTCAAGTTAGGCGTCATACTTATGAATGTCTACTGATGATGACTACGACTTATTACAAATTAATTGTCGTCCATTAGTTTTATTTTTTTCTAGATTAAATAGTCATGTAATCGTAAGAACATACTGCAATTTTTTAAGGATATTTTGTGCATACTGTAAATTGAAAAAAGTTAACGTGTGTGTTTCATAATTAATATACAAACAATAATTGAACATAACTATAAACTTAATTTATCACATGACTCCAGTTTATATATTGCTGTTTTAGCATCATACATTTTTCTTTTACTACCTCTGTACCATATTAATGAAAGCTGCCAGTTTGAAACTAGACTGGGAATATTGGATAAGACAGCTCAGGATAGGAATTTATTAAGCATTATCATCAGACATCTATTAGTTACTAAAGCTTATACAAAGTGACATAGAGGTGGGAAAGAAAAACTTCAAATATCGCCATCATCACTAAAACCTGTGTGAACAATAAAATAGGCCTATGATTGAGAGAGAATGAATAGTGTAAGATTTTAAAAGACTAATATATAATGGATTTTCAATAATTATTCCTGTTCAATGGATTGCTAAAAGTGAATCTGTACAAAAGTTTGGTTATATAATTATCAATATATTTCTTACTGAATGCATGTGTTTAGACATGTATTAAAGCAAAAAAAAAAAAAAATCAGATTTTTTTCAATCATATACAAAATCCATGAAAGACCTAATGACTGGTATGCTGATGTTAACAATAGTTGTATATAGATAAATCCGAAATATATATTGTAATGGAAATGCTTGTTATACTATATGCATGTATAAGGATAATAAAACATAAATGTGGATAATTTTGATTACCATTTATAACTAATTTATGCTATGAGTTTGGTTGTGGAATTTTTATGTTCATCCAGTCTTCACATTAAAAGACTATAAATATCTCAACAAATTTACTTATATAGAATGCCAGGCAAGATGCTGATGACTATTTGTCCAGACACACACACCTTTTTTTTTCATATGTTAAATGCGTTGACCAGGAAGCGAACTCATGCCAGCTGCTTGGAAGGCCGCTATGCTAACTGCTAGGCCACCAATGCTTGACACACACACTTTTCTGTTACGATACTTATATAAATTCAATGGAAAACTATGGTATCGCAGTGAAATAATGAATAATCGAGAATATGCGCCAATGAAAATAGCATATCAAGAGTTAATAAAAACAATAGAATTTAAATGATACAACAGTGATACATTAATATTCAAGTTGATCATACATAATGATCAAACAAAAATGTATACATTACATAAGAAAAAAAGATAGTTATTATCAGAATTCCATACAGTGATATTCAAATGCTGTAAATGCTAATCTTTTGAAAAAATTAAGCTTAACATATTGTTGAAGAAAACTTCAAATATTCTAAATGGCCCACTAATGGTTACAATGACAACTGAAACACATATATATCCTAATTATTATTTTGCAAAATAATATCTTAAAATAAACCTTAATATTATCAACATTAGTTTACATATTTCATCAAAGCTTGAGCAAAATTTTAATTATTAATTGTGAATGTCTAAATGTTAAAAGGATGCTCATGTATCTACTAGATAGAGCATTATAATACATTCTAATGACCAAAGAAAAAACTAATCAAAAAATAAAATGTTTATTATAGAATTTATGGCAAAGTATATTAAATAAATGCATGAAAATACTTTAGCAATCAAACAGTATAAAATGAATAGATATTCTCATATACTTTATTGAAATTAATTAAATAGTCATTATGAAAATAAATGTTTTATCAGATATAGCAATACAGTAAGTAATCCATAAGAAAATAATTAACAATAATCTAAATCAAAAATGAAAGCATTCTATAAGAAATTAAATACGGATATGAGGTCACATGCAAATGAACAGTCCTGTTTCATATTTTGTGTTCAAACTAATTTATACGAGAGTGAATGTGATCTAATACTGTCATGAGATTTCACGTTGTACCAACCATCAATTAATTGTGAAAATAGTGAAATGCGAAGAAACAAGGCCATTTGTATTTTAAGAAATGTAAGATTTTGCCAGCCGTCATTTTATGCCATATATATGGAAAAATATAGATGTACTTTCATTTAACTTATTATTGAACATTAGTTCCAATGTAAAATGTGTAACAAGACTTATTTATTTTGCATTTAGCCTCATACTCATATATATATTTAAGAATTACTTTGATTTAAAATGCTTTTCACTGTGGATTTATTTTTACTCGCTGAAATCGAAAATATTTTTTATGCTTTTATTTAATACAGTTTTTGCTATAGACAAATTGCTTTTTTGAATTTCATTTATTATGGATTTGCATTTGGTCTCATACTAGCATTTTATTTTTTATGGATTGCTTTCTTTTAACATATTTGTTGCCATCGATTATTTTCTTTTGAATTACTTTTTGTATTTTTGTTCTTGCTAAAATGTTATTTATTTTCAAACTTTTGTCTAACTTCTCATAATTAATTTCAACATAAAATACGAAAAAAAGATTTATTCATTCTGTATTGCTTTGGTTATTAAATATATTATTTTTATGCTTTTTTAAATATGTTACTTGTCATAAATTCAGTAATAAATATATTCAGTTTATTTCTTTGCTAAATATTAAAACACTTGTTACAAATTCAATAATAAATACATATATTTTTTACTTCTTATTGATTTGTATTTTCTTTGGTTATTGATATGAATTAGATGGCTTCATCTGGTAGGCAGTTCATATGTTATAGGAACACCATTAAAAATCTTAAAAAATTGAATTTTATTTGCAGATTTCCATTTTCAATTTAAGAATGCTATTTCCTTTCCTTTTTATCAAAGTATTATGTCTAATAAATACTATACATAATAAATTAAATCTCATATATAAATATACAGGAATTATTTGATGATTCTATATATAAATGTTGATAATCCTTTAAAGTTTTAGCAACTACATATTATATAAAACTATTGTTATTATGGTCAAAGAAAATATAGATATGAATTATTTGATGATTATCTGTATAAATATTAATATTTTTTCTCCCGCCACTGTATATTAAACACTTGAATTGATGTCGAAGGTAGTTGGGAAATTTTAGAAAAAAATAGTTGAAATTAATTCAAAAATGAGTTTATTAGCCAATTATTTTTTCTGAGACTTGACCTATCAACAAAGTAAGTCTATTATGTCATGCAACTGTTGCTCTCTGATTAGATTTCTATCTTCCAGTATTATAATGAACTGTTTATTGACTAATTGAATTGACCTACATACTATTCTTTCAAATAACTTTTTATTATATAGACTTCCAGCATTTTTATTTTATTTAATTGCTTTTTGGATATATTAAGAATTTTTTCTGAAAAATATTGTCTGGATAATAACTTAATCCTTATTTTTCTTTTTCCAGTAAATAAGCTACACAGATACTTATTACCAAAAGACCAAAAGGTAGAATCTCTTTTTTAACCACTTGCTCTAAGGATAAGCGTACACTTATGCTTTTTAAACTGATGCTCATGGGCAAGTGCATGTAAATTCGTAAAAGCACATGACTGGAGGTTTTTCTTTTATAATATTACATACATAATTTGTGCTATATAAATACTAGATTACTTATAGTAAATTCAAAGTTTACTATGTATTTCTAATCACAGGTGGTTAAAAATGAGATTCTGTCTCTCTCTTGGTACAGAATGAATACATTTGTACAATTCATTTAACAATTTATAACTCAGGCACACAATAGATTAAAGCCCTGATTTCAGCACAGTGAGCAACACAACGATTAGCTTTTTCTCACAGGTGAGTACATGTAAATTCGTAAAAGCGCATAATCAGAGGTTTGTTTATTTATAATATTGCATATTTACTCTGCATTATATAAATAATAGACTATTTATTACAGTAAATTCAAAATTTACTATGTATTTCTAATTGCAGGTGATTAAAAATAAGATTCTCTCTCCTGTTTCAGAATGAATAAGTTTGTACAATTCACTTAACAATTTGTAATTCAGGCACACATTAGATTAAAATCCTGATTTGAGCATGGTGAGCAAAGTTTGACTTATAGACAGATAAGCTCTAAGCATAATCGTACATTTATGCTTTTTAAAGTGATGCTTACGGGCGAGTGCATGTAAATTTGTAGAAGGACGTGATCAGAGGTTTGTTCCTTTTTTATAATATTACATACATAATCTGTGCTATATAAATCTATTATTACAATTAAAGATATAATAAAAACATTTTTCATATAGCGCAATTCTATATATGTTGCATTATTATCAGCATCATGATGAAATCTTATTATCTCAAGATATATATATATATATATATTGTTTACATATCCACAGACTATCTTACTGATATGGTCATAAGGCAAATGTAAATACTATTGTCATTATTATATAGATATAGTGCATATATACATTCCTAACTATTTTGTAGACATAAATTAAATAAATACAGATTTTGAATTCCTGATTAGAATCAAAATATCTATACCAAGGTTAGGCAGATTTTTACAAAAATATTGCTGACTATATGAGGTGCATCTAGATTAAAGCCATTTTGACGTTTAGCTGTGGGGAAAGGGAAAATCTGAAATTGTAAAGGAAATACCTGTGGATATAGAAAGTATAGAATATGAATTGGAGAGATGTTGTAGTAAGGATGGAAATGAATTGCTTGCATATTACCATTTTTATAAGTTAGTGACTAAGATGGATTGGACAGAGAGATTTTTGTTCAGGATATCATACATTATTCAAGCCTTATGCTATAAAAAGAAATTGTCTCATTTTTATTGTCTTGATGGATATTGTAAGAATAGATCATGGACAGTTATTGAACATTACTATTATCTAACAAAATCAAGAAAGTAAAGAAATGAAAAATTATAAGAGTAACTGTATGTCAAAATTGACAATTCTTAAGTATAAAATTTCCATTTATTTATTGTTGATTGAAATGTTAAAGCCTGAAATATAAAGTAAGAAAATACTTTTGGTTAATATGGATTTGAAATGAACGGGAGGATAAATACTAAGTTTTTGTGAATGAGTGATCTTTTTATTGCTGATACATTTGTTTTTAATAACCAAAGTTCTTAACTATATATCTCCAGATAGAATTCACAGAAATATAATTTATTGTATTATTGGCATTCATTGATAAAAAGCAGCCAAGAACTTATTCTTATGCAATTCAAGTTATGATGAAGAAGGACTATAAACTTGTAAAAAAATTTCCAGATATAATAAAGAGAATGCATCTATTATATTTAGTAATGATATGAAAAAAATGACTTGAAATTTTTAACGTAATTAGTGGAGAATAAGATGAACTGTCGATGGAAGTGAAGAGACTGTTAAAACAAGAAATTGATTAAAGATAACCAAATAAACTAAATTGGATGTACAGTATAGGAAATTCAGTGATAATTTAAAAGAAATAAAGAAAAGCTAAAATTAAAATACATAAAGATCTTTAAAGAAAAACAAGGAACTATGTTACAAAAATATTTCAAGGATATTGAAAATGGAAATATTCTTGGAGAAATCAGTTATTCTTTCAGAGGATTCATGAGATCAAAAAATATTTTAGCTGTGAGTAGATTTGCAGAAAAATAATGGACAAATTCTAACGTAAGAAAGATCGAACAGAAAAAACAAAACAATGAATGAGTTGTCAATTAAGAGTGCTATTGCTGATTTATAGTATAGAAATATTTGTTTATATCCCTATCACAATATAGTTAAACTATTAAACAATATTTACTATACAACATGCATGTAAATCACATAGCAAAGATTAGTTTTACACTGAAAAAGAAGACTGTCAGAGGTATAAGCTAGTTCAGGAATAGTTAAGATATTAAAGTCATTGCTGACGAGTGTTACGTAATTGAAGAACCAGAATATGGTTTTGATTAAATGGATTAGTTTTATTTTACAATGAAGTTAGATATGTCTGCATATTGTTTTTCTCCCTATTCAGTTAGAATATGTAATGGCTGAAGATTTGATGAAATCAAATATGGATTCGTGATCGAAGAAAGATCAACTAGATTTGCTATTGACATTATATTTTTAACAAAATAGAAAAAAAAAAAACCCTCTCAAGATTCATTATAGAATTGTATAAGAAGATGGATTTGATATATGCAATATAAATATATGAACAAAAAGATTATGATAACCAGAATAGTAGTTGACAGTTTTTATTTATATACTTTTGTTTTATTCATCTTTTAAGAATGAATCCAGTAGTCAAGAAATTTATTGTAGACTAACATTGAGCAGAGTTGTAATGACATGCTCAGAAAAGATTTTTAGATATAATAATATAATTTTAAAAATAAAAACAACTGCAATTCAAGATGTAAGTCCTGTGAGTCTCTATACTTATAAAAGTTGAGTGCTGAAATTCAGATGAAATAAAAGGAAAATATTGATTCTTTTGAACTGCGGTATTGATGAATAAGCAGATTTTTGAACAGATTACATATGAACTAATATATGAATGACAAGATGAGAAATTATTTTATTTTGGTTATATTATGATAATCTTGGATATGTTGATGATGGAAAAAGATAACATTGAAGTGAAGAACTCCATCGTTGCCATTAATTAATATACCTTTGAGCAATCTGAAACATTAAATTGTAGTTCATTCTGCAGAAATACTATTTGAATGATCTCCAGAAGTTGCTGTTAAGTTGATAACACCCAATAATAAAAATTAATATCTTTGATGTTCTCTGCATCAACACTATTAATATATAAATTTGTCAACCATAATATGATGTGTGTAGCTGAATTCATTGTACATGCAATGTTTTTTCATAATCATTTTCTTTTTAAGAATTATCATTTTAAATTCTAAAACATTTTCCTTATTATAAGTTCAGAAATTATACTATCTATTTTAAATCTTCATATCTATACTTTCAATAATATTCACACTATGATTATTAGTAGAATTTAAAACAAATATAAGCAAATACTTAGTAAAGAGATGTAAGATTAGAAATTATATTCTAAATCTTCATATCTATAGCTTCAAAAATATTCATGGTTTATATTTATTAACAGAATTTAAAACAAATGCAAGCAAATACTTAGTAAAGAGATAAAATACTAGCAAACAAAAACAATCTAGTAACAGATACTAAAACATTAAATTATTTTTAATAGATGTTTGCATTAGATTCGCATTGGATAATATATGGAAAATCATATAATTGACAAAAGTAATTTTTATTTAATAATAATTTTACTTTGAAATATTATTAACATAATGATACTCATTAAATTGTACTTAAACAGAAAATAAAATTATAGCTATACTTAATAACATAAACATACTCTTAGATAAAAATTCAACTTATACTTTACTGAATCATCCTGTATAAGAATAAAATATTTTTATTCTTTTGCTCTTACAGCTGTGATAATTTTTCATTTAATATAATAATAAATTTGTTTATTTATTAAATTTCTTATCAATCGTATAATTTTTTTGGTGTTAGGTTTTACTTGTAGATATTCTATGGTTTTGTTATGTCTATGCAAGTTTCTAATTCTTATGATATTATTGTGAATGTTATTATACCTTAACTGCTGGCATAACCTTATATGCTTAATAGAATACATAAATCACCTTAGCTATTTATTTTATTTCAAAGGTCAGTTTGATACTATTTATTTCTCTTTCCCTTGAGAATTTAGGTTTATAATTGTGCCCTGATAGTCTAGAAATGATTCTGGAGCAAATCTTGAGTAAATTCTAATATATGATATAGATATTATTTTTATAATGCATATGTCATTTATAAATATAAGAGATTTGAACTCAGACTTTCAAGCATCCTTCAACTATCCATACTATCTCATACCACTGATACACATGACCACATACATGTAGAAAAGATAAATAATCACCAATATATGGTATTTCGTGCTAAACCAGCACTCATCAGTTGGTTCAGATTATCATCTCCCACTCATATATATAATCAGTGCTCAGTTTATATTGAGATAGCAAATCTTCATATTTTAATGGACAGGCTTCAATCCACTCCAACCCAATTCTTGGCATCACATGGGATTTGGGCTTTTCATCATCAGATTTTCAATGGTATGGATGGCTGAAGAGTTGGAGTGGATTAAAGCCTGTCCATTAAAGTATGAATATTTGCTATCTTAATATAAATTGAGCACTGATTATATATGTGTGCGGGAGATGATAATCTGGACCAACCAATGAATGCTAGCTTAGCACGAAATACATGGAGTGGATTAAAACCTGTCCATTAAAGTATGAATATTTGTTATCTTAATATAAATTGAGCACTGATTATATTTGTGTGTGGGAGATGATAATCTGGACCAACTGATGAGTGCTGGTTTAGCATGAAATACCGTATATTGGTAATTATTTATCTTTTCTGCATGTATGTGGTCATGTGTATCAGTAATATTAGATAGTATGGATAGTTAAAAGGTGCTTGAAAGTCTGAGTTCAAATTCCTTACATTTACAATTAGGCTCCAGGTATGTGAGGAATGCCTGTATTTCAAATATTTATATGTCATTTATACATATTTAAAAAATACTTTAAATCATTTATCAATGTAAACATAAATAGTTATTCTACAACATAAATAATATAATTTTAAAAAATATTGCACCGTGAAAGTTTTTGCTATAAAAATTACAGAACTTAGGGCCAAAAAAGCTTTATAGGGGCTGCTTAATCTTATAAATAATATCATACATTAAAAAACAATGAAATATAAATATGCTAATAAATTATAATATATAGCCAAATAGTAACATTTTTAAATAAATGGATATGAGAATATTATTTTAAAATAGGTTTTTTTTTCTTTTCATCAAATTTAAAATAATCAAATAAATGTTCTAGTTCGTATCACAAAAGAATGTAAACTTTGCGCCATGTTTCAAATTACAATAAGAACAATGATTATTATGCAATTTATCAGCAAATTAATAATTATATGATTGTTTTGTTCTTTAAACTTCAAAAGCATTATAAACACCCCAAACAAAAATAAAGCATTTACTCTTAATAATTTTTTTGAATAGTAATATTAATTTTAACTTTGGATTTTTTTCTGCATAACTAACTAACATGTACATACATTTTTATGCATTTTTGTATGGTATATACAGTAAATGTAAACAAACGTATGCAAACACATCATCTTATTTTGATTTATTCATTAACAAATGTAGTATTTTTAAAACTTCCATAGAAACATAGAAGAAATAATTATATATTATCAAAAAATTTATTCTATAAAACATTAATGTAAAAATGTATTAATAAATTTATTCAAAGAAAAAAAGATCTGAATGGTATTTGAAAAAAGAAAGTCGACTCAAGGCATGATGCATCTCAGTAATTTAGAAAGTTCCATTCTTACTCTTCTATATCAAACCAACAGATTAAATACTATTATATATTATTGTTATATATACTATAATACTACTTCCATAGCTATGAATTGTTTATTATACACGTGTAAATGAGTCTAAACTAGGATATGGGGGAGGTGTAGAAGTGGATTACCTATGCTTATTAGGAGTTCAATTATATAGCTGAAAATTATTTACATTAAGTTTAAATGACTATAAGTGAAGCATTCTAGTTCAGCATTGAGAATTTGCTAAAGAACTCCTACTATGCAGGAATTTTGGCTTTTCAATTTCATTTTCCGTAAAATTAGTGTTTAACTTCATACTTATTAACGAGAGCTCATTATTTGATAAGATTATATAGCTGTATTTATGAAAACTCGCCAAGCAGTCCATTAATTTCTGCTTCCAATATTGAAATTTATGTAGCTTCATATTTGTGGTAGTACTGGATTGTCTGGACTTCTGTTACTTAGCTCTGCGATCTTTGGCGTTCAGACAGGTAGCATTGTCTTCACTGCTGAATGAACTACTTGAGATATCTTCTTGATGGCTGATTATATCTTTTGCTTTATCTGCTGATACTATATCAGTTAAGGTGTTTGGTTGCAGATCTGGCATAATCATTTGTACTTTGATGTATCCATTTTATAAGTTGCTGATAGCAAAAATAGTTCTCAATTCAGAAAGGCATTGTTTTTCTGTGGAATTTTTCATTATTTTCTAAATCAGTCGTATTGACTATCTTATCATTATTTGACTTTTTTGAATATGTAGTTTATTATTCTATCTGTCAATTGATTAAATTGAAAAATATCCAGGGTTATAAACATATCAAAGAGTAATTTATTTATTTTTAATTTATAATGGCCAGGGACTTTGAAGCCTCTTCAACTACGGAGATTAAAGATAGGTACGCTTAAAATTTATAAGTGAAGACCTTCCTATTTGCTAATATGGAGAAAATTTATTTGATTAATGGAGAGATAGTTATCAAGTCACAACTGTACAGTGATAATCTCCACACATACTGCAGAATAACCTAGAGATTTGAACCAGTCTCGATCCATTAAATTAGTATGCTCTTTGATTGATATCAATATAAACAAATACACCTTTTTTTCTTTTACGATCTTCACTAAAGCTCCAATGAATAGGACTTTATTGCTTTAATAGTCTTGTATAATCATATGATTGAGATAGTGGCTAGAGTTTTGCTCTTTGCAAATTCTTTCCAAATTATTAATTGAACCACAGCCTGAGTTAATTTCCATCATAATTTGTGTCATGTTTATAACAATCTGAATCTTGGAAGATATATTTTCCTTCATCATTTGTTGCTTATTTATTTTAAATCTATAGTTCACAGATTTCCTTTTCAATCTTTCATCTAAGGATCTAAAAGTTTAATATTTTTTTTTTAGATAAGCAAGCTCTTTATTTTGACCCTTTTTACTTTAGTTACAGGAACTATCATCATAGATATTTATCATAATGAAAAATTTTCCCCTTATCTATTCATGACTTTTCTTCTCAATGCCGGCATTAAATCTTTGGATTAGGGTTTCATTATCTCTGTCCTTGACTAATCATTTTTTATTTCAAAAGTGACATCTAATAAAAATGCTGCTTGATTGTTAATATTTTGTCTTAGCAATACCTAAGAAAAATGAAAATTTGTGCTCAAATCCATCAATAATTTCACTAATAAAGTATTGTTCATTCTTATTGTTTGTATTATGTTGGAATTAAAACAGGCAAAACTCTCTATACATATTGCCACTCAGTGCAAGTCAAGAGTAATCAATGGTGCCAGAAGGCTTGTGCATAAAATCCCCATCTAGTGCCTACTCATCCAATATCCCCAGATCATGTGATGTTTATTATGTTAGAATCTATTATCATCAGAATGTACTCAAGATGAAATTTGATCAGATATGCATACATTATTTTTCTACATCCATCATCTTCTTTCTTTGGTCTTAAATTCACCATAGAAATACATATTTATTTTTCAAACTGTTACTTTTTCAGTATCTCTCATTGACAAGTTGTGGTGCCAACACTGAATTTTTCTGTATGGATAGTTTTTTTTTCTTAATTGGCATTCTTATTTTTATTTCATTAAAACATGAACTATATTTTGTCTTTTTTCTGTCTTATAATTCAGAGTACTTTTTTTTATTTGTATTTTAAAAAGCATTAAAGCCCCCCCACACACACATATTCCTCTATCTTTTTTTCCATTTGCTACAAGTTTAAAAAGAGATTTTTGTTCTGTTTTTCTGCAACTTTTTATTAATGGTCTTAACATTTTCAGAGACATTTGATAACAGTAAAATTTGTTATAAGTATGTGTCAGTTTAATTTTTATTAATTTTTTTTAATAGATAAGATCATGTACTTTAAATAAAATCTAATGACTATGCATAGCTAATATTAACTATGATTTTTTTAAATATATTTTATTAATATCATTTACGTTCTTTATTACTTTTACAATGCTTCATACAATTAAAACCCGCTATTGATGGTTTTGATTGCCCCAGCAATCGTCTTCAAAACTTTACTTATAATTTCAAACCAGATTTGAAAATATAAGAAGTTCTGAAGAAGATTGCTGGGGCAATCAAAACAATATATGAAGCATTGTAAAAGTAATAAAGAAAATAAATGTTATTAATATTATATGGATTTTGCAATGGAATAAGAAAGCTGAAGTATTACATTAAATTAATGTGTTACAATTAAATATATGCTGCACTTTATATTTTTAAATATTTTGCGAATAGTAAGTGTGAAATGTTTTGAATTATAATGAGTTTTATTTAAAGCTAACTATTAAATTATATTTTATGCATATTGTATTTTATTGAATAATTATTAAATTACTTATATTCTATTGTTTTTATATAACTATCATTTATTTTTTTGGATTTCTTGGAAAAAAAGATCAAGCATTCATTATATGGATTAAAGCATATGTTGCCAATATATTATGATTATTCTAACTTCTACATTCCGCTTCTAGTGACAGTGTTAGGACATAATATATATATCTTGTATACAAATTAGCAAAGTGGAAGATTCAAAAGTTACAAGTTTATTGCGAGATTTCTACTTCATATGGCCTTTTGAACAACTAATCACATGATATTTATATAATTTCATTACCAAGTTGTTGTTTTTTAATGTTATCAGTAAAATATATTGTTATCCAAAGACTTCGTAAATTCATTCTTTCACATACTAATTTTTCCAAATTAATGGCTTTACTTTACTAAATCGTTTATAATACTTGCTGTACATACAAAATTATTTGAAACCCTCATTGAACGTCAGTCAGGTTTTTAGGGATTTGTCAGAAAAATATTACAGAATCAGATATTAGTAACCTGTTACATTTTGAATTACAAGTGTCTTACTCCACCCATAACTTTGACACTAACCACTCTAGATAAATGCAGTAATGATTATCATTGATTAAATTAGAGATTGTCTCTAACCCACATATAAACATTAAATTTCAATCAAAGATTAATATATCTCTTTTATGAGTGCTGATCACATGAAATGCATCTTGGAAGTCATTTATCTTTTATTGCATCTTTATTCATATGATTTGAA
Source organism: Epiperipatus broadwayi (assembly GCA_028023455.1). NCBI lineage: Eukaryota > Metazoa > Onychophora > Udeonychophora > Euonychophora > Peripatidae > Epiperipatus > Epiperipatus broadwayi. Next base: position 1,503,206 of record JAQFVV010012508.1, on the reverse strand, counting down.
AAGAATGCACGGAGATGGTTTAATACATTTATATTTATAAACTTAAATACAATAAGCAGTAGAAATGATCCAGTGACTCCATTAATATACAATAAATTTAGATATGTATAATTTGTTCATTCTTTGAATGATTTTTTTTCCTACATGATTAGTATTCCGGGAGAGTAGCTGATTCTGGAGGTCAAAGTTCATTTATCATGACTACAGTTCTATCAATTACAGTCCTCAAACTTACGAATTTTGAAATATAAAACCTTTTTAATTACTTTTTTGCACAAAATCAATTGACAACTGTAGGCAAACTTGATTTTTTTACAATTCAAAGGTCCTAGAAACGAGGCATTTGTTATATTTCAAATCTTAAAATATATCACTTTAATACATATAGATTCCAAAATAATGCTAGATATCAATTAAACTTGTTCCAAGCACAAAAATCTATTCATTTTTCTACAGCTTTGAAATTAAACTCTATATAAAAGTGAATTATTGTTCACTATAAATTAGATTTTAAAATTGTCTTTGTCAGTTGGCCATATCTTACCAGTAATTTGTCAATACTTTTATCTAAGTCTGTTGATTTTATTTTGGCCACTTTCAGTTATTTACTACCAGATGCACTGCTTTTAAAAATTGTATGCATCTATCAGAGTATTTAATCCCTCAATATACACTGCAGAGATTAATACTGATGGCTCAGCTGTTATGATATATATATATATATTCAAATGATCTTAAAGCTTATCAATTACAATTTTTATGCCATATTTAGACCAATAAATCTATACTCTTACTAGGTGATACAGTGATAATTTTCAAGACATAAGTATTTTTAATCCTTTTTTTATTATGTTTTGCCAAAATCATTTTTGGGCCACATATTCCTAAAATGTAAACATTATATATCTATGTGTCATGTTGAAGTAAATTATTTCAATTATTTGAAGCCATAAATTTAATTATAAAAAAACCTGCAATTTTATTTTACTTCTATTTTGCTTAATTTCATCACCATTCTAATTAGAATTCACTGTTTTAATTTATTATGATTTTTAATTTCTCATTACAGAAAGGTATCAGATTTTCATTTATTACACTAAATGCAATTAATAATTTAAATATATTAAGGATTTAATATTCTAATGATCAGAGTTGGCTCAAAAAAAAAGTAGGACCTGGAGCAGTGTTTTAATATTCGGGGGGGGGGGGGGGGAGTGTTTTACAATGATAAAAAATATTTAGATATTTAAAAGAATTATTATCTTATTTGCAGATATATAAATCAAATGTAGAACATATTCCCTCCATTAAAAAATGTATTTATTTTGAATGAGAATTTGTTTAAAAAAAAAAAGCATTCAAAAAAATGAGATATAATTTAGTGCATATATATTATTTTGTTTATTCAAATATTGATACCATAAAATTGCATAAATTAATAGTTATTATTATTTATAAAATATAAATATGACTTTGTGCAATTTATTCAGTCAGTATTTAAGATAACAAAACAAAATACATGTATTTGGTCCTGATTTTAGCTGGTGTTTAGATTTCAAAATGGCCGTGAGCGCAAACTAAATCGGTACCCATTATTTTCTTGAATCTTTTATTGTGAATCCATTGTTGTCATCATCATAATTTAATTTGTTTGTGAGTTCTAATTCAATAGGTAAAATTGTTAATGGAGAAAATGTATCTTGACCTGTGTGATTTCGCACTAACGTGACCGATAAGTATATGATGAAATGTTTAAGTATACACATTGTATGTAGCTGAAAAATCTATGCCACTTCACAATCAGTGCTTCTTCAATTATTTACTTCACATATATTAGTCATTGTAGGTCAAATTACAGAGTTTTGACTTAAAAAAAGTTACGTTTAGAAAGTGATAAAATATTTTATTTTTGATTTTAGCAGAAAATGTAGTTTATTCTGACACAAGGCCTTGTGCGGTTGCATCAATCGCACCGCTCTCAAACTGGCTTTGCTAATACTTCTTCTTGATGTAGTATTGTATTTGTATTCATGATACTTATTTTTACATGAGTATTTTTTTATTATAACTTTAATTTTTATTGAACTATTCTTTTTATCCTTTCTTTTATCAATCAAATTTTATAATTTCTGTTTTTTATGTTCTCTCTCCAGTCAGTCTTGGAAGCGAGTTAATTGGTTTTGTCAAAAAAAATTTCCCAATGTTTTTCTTCATTAAATTTTTTGTTAATAATCCAAATATATATATATGTTTGTTTATATTCAGTGGGATGCAGTTTATATGGACATTAAAATGAAATAGTTACCCCATTATTTTGCCCAAAAATATAGGAAATATTATTTACTTTTTTTTAAATTGTAGATCGTTATACTTTTCTCATTTTGAACTATTTATACTATTAATAATGACAATTAAATTTTAATTACGTTACTGATGAAACATTTTTTTTACTTATTGTGAAATCTCTTGAAGATTTGCAGTCTAATCAATAATGGCTAGTGCATATGCTGTCCATGCCCTGGGATTCAATTTCGGGATTGATGAATTTTAAATTTACTCAGATCACAAACAGGCTTAGGATTTTTCTTTCAAATAGAAAATCTATAATCAACTCAGATAGGCTATCCATTTATTCCAGTAAATGGTTAACTATCTATTTTTATTTAGAAGGTGAAGGTCACAAGTTAGCCTGATTTAGTTATATGAATATCAATATGCTGACTTTAAAAATAAAGAACATGGATGCAGCTTTCATTGCCAATAAGGGATTTATCATAATGCGGTGGATGTTGAGCCCATAGTTACATTCAACTTTATATATTATAATTTTGTAGACTTTTTTTTTCTTGTGAGTTTTTTTAAATCTACCTTGACTAGGTTTCTTAGTAATAAAAATTTCTAGCTGGAATGCTGTAAGTTCCTGGGCAGATTTTTAAGTGAAAAAAGAATAAATTAGCCCATTGAATGAAACTTTGTATTTTCCCAGCTGCTTTAGTGTGTGCCATCTAAGTTTCCAAGCAGTTTATCTACAAGATAAATAATTAAGTAAACTTAATCAATATAGTTTTTTCCTGTACCACTTTATTTTAAAAATACTTTATTTTTATTTTCAAGCATAAGATATATTTATTTTTTTCTTAGCTCTCAATAATTATAAGAAAACCCACCCTCTTTATTTTAGATGAAATAAAATATGTTTTCATCGTCATCATCAACCATTATCAATCCACTGCAGGATGAAGGTCTCTCCAAGTTCAAACCATCTCCGATCTTTAGCTTCTCTTCTCCACATCATCCCTGCACACTTTCTTATTTCATCCATCCATCTCACATGTGGTCTCTTTCTGGGTCTTTTACAATCTCTTGGAATCCAGTTTAAGATTTCAATTGTCCATCTATTATCATCTCTTCTAGCAATATGTCCATCCCAACTCCACTTCAGTCTTTTAATTTTTTCAATGAGGTCAGTAACACCTGTTTGTTCTCTTACCCATATATTGTGTTTTCGATCTCTTCTTGTTACTCCCAACATGCATCTTTCCATACTTCTTTGAGTGGTCTGAAGTCTCTGTATTGCTCTTCTATGAGTTTTCTATTAACTGAAAGGAGATATTTGTTTTGCTTCCATATAAATACATTTTACACAAACGTTTTCTGTTAAGAAATTTTGAGTTTATAATTTTAAAAAAAATATTTTTTTTTCAGTTGTTACTATTAATTTTAGTTTTAAATATATTTATTTTTGTGACTTTTTTATTATTTTATATATCTACTGCAGTATTGGATTAATGATTATACTTCAAGCATTGGATTAGGTGTTTTTCATTCAGGTGTTGAAGTTTATGGTACAGGTAAGTATTATGTTTTAAAATTATAAATATTTTCACCAGAAGTAAATAATGTAATTTATAAAATCATTATTTTTTGATATTATTTTAATATATTAATGACATTTTTCTATATGTATATAAATGAGTATAGGTGTGCATATTAATTGATTTAAAGTAGATTTAACATATTCTTTATAATATTCTATTATTTGTTCTATTTAATAAACATAATATGCATTTAAGATGATCTGAATGATTTTCTCATTTAAAACAGGCATAATTCTCCATACAATAGTGCCACTCAGTGCAAGCCAGAGTAATCAATGGATGCCAAAAGGCTTGTGCATAAAATCCCTATCTAGTGCATACTCATCCAATATCCCCAGACTAGTTTCTACCTTGTGGCCTTCGTCAGTGAGGACACTACTGTATGGAGAGTTTTGCTTGTTTTAATAACAGTTATGAGCAAGCATAAGAAATGGTGATCATGTGATGTTTAGTGATTTTCTCATTTGTAGTGCGTGTAATTTCTAATTTCATTGTATTTTATTGTATCCATATTCACAATTTAATATGTTAAATCTTCTCTTTTCGTTTTTTAAAGCACTATATTTTAAATAAATCATTTATCCAATTATAATTTTAGTAGTTCACAGAATAATTTAAAAACCAGTTTATTTTTTTTTTTTTTGCACATATAATTTATAATACTTATTATTATTGTCATCATCATCATCATCAATTTTTAATCTTGTTATTTATTTATTGTATTTCAGTTTATTAATGCTTATATATAGTAGCTAAGTTGTGATATATTTGCATATATATTATATGAAATTAAACTGATATTCAAAATGTATGAGTTATTAAAATTTTGTGTCTTGATAATTAGTTACATTGATTTGATATATTATTATAAAGTTGTAATGAATATATATTGATTACGAATAAAACTGATTTGGAATCCATGATATAATGTTTAGTCTTGAATGCATAAGTTTAGGAAGTAAGTAATAAGGTTATAGATTAGTTAGCAATTAGCAATAACATTCTATTAGAAAGTTTGTGATAAGAATTTATATATAACATTTTTGCTGAATAAACAGCTTTTTAAAAAAAATTAAACTGTTGCTTAAGTTTATCTTAATCAATTATTTTCTATTCTTGGAATTCCTAAATGTAACTTTGAAATATTTAGTTTGCACAAAGTGTTTGTGCCCATTTTATTAGTATATATGCTTCAGCATAAGATTGAGAAAAATTAGAGAAAGAAAAGTTTTATTTCTTGTTGGATAATGTGATTGCTTCAATAACATTAAAATATCTTCTTTTTTTTTCTTTTAAAGAGACTAAGAATAATTAACTTTGACTAAAGTTATTTGAAATAATGGTATTTACTCTTTGAACTTGAATGGTCTTCAGTTACTATGCTCTTTGCTTAGACAGAAAAATTATTATAAGGGAATCCCTATTCAGATTGTTAGTAAGATTATAGATCAATATACTTCAAAATTAAAATGATAGTAGCATTTAAAAGAAAAAAAAGATTCTCTTTCAAACTTATTGCTAAAAAATTTAGAATTCATTCTTTAGAACAGGGGTCCCCAACCTTTTTGCACTTAAGAGCGCATTCTATAATACCGGCCAGATGGCAGGCACCATTTATTTTTTCAATGTAAATTTATAGTTGGATATTGTTAATACTACACATAATGTACAAAAAATATTTATTTCAAAAATAAAATTTTAACATATAATTAACGTTTATATTTTTATGTAAATTACTAAATTATATATAATATTACAAGTCAATGTGATCTTTGGCACTGCATGTCATTGGCAATTGCTTCATAATTAGGGGAGTATATGATGATATTCCTGCTCGTAAGCAATCATCAAGATGTTCGCCACTCAGTCGAGATCTGTATTATTTGTATCAGATAAATAATTTTTTATCGTGTTTAGATAGTGGTGGGCACACGTAAAATGGTCTGTGGGCGCCATGGTGCCCGCAGGCATAGGGTTGGGGACCCCTGCTTTAGAACAATGTCTATACTTATTAATTACTACAGTTTCCAATTTCGATTTTTAAACTTACTATGTTGTTGAGTTTTGGAATCTCTCATGGTATATATTGTTTATATGAGTTAATCAATCTGTTTCTTAGGCTGGCAGTGATTTTATTATAAATGACTTGATTAAATGAAAATATGTGGCATGATAAAATGGAATCAGGAACTTGAAACAGTATTATTATCCTATTGAGTCAATGGTATTTCATGTAGATGCAAATAGTATTTTTCACTATTTGACTAATAATGTAAGAATTCGTATGATTTTTTTTATTGAAGCATCTATTCTATCTATTGATTTAAATTTAAACAAAGATTTTCTGCTTAATGAAGTTAAAACAATTTTGTAATCTTAAAATTAGAATGGCTGCAAGTTCTGATGAAATACTTGAAGTTTTAAAATGTTGTGATGATATGTTATCTTTAAAACCAAAGCTAGGCCAATCAATATTGCAGCCTGAGGCAAGCTTTAAAAGCTACCATTTTTAAAAATTACTGAAAAGGCTAATACTTATTTAAAACGATCTCATAGTTCTCAGTGTAACACATCTGATTACCATGCCTTCAACCTGGAATTTGATCAATCCAGGCTAAGTGATTTTTTTTTTTTTTTCAAAAGACCTAAGATGGTAACTGGCACATAGTCAACCTAAAAAGGTTTTGATATTCATGAGTAAATGGCTATCTAGTTATCCTTAGCTAGAGGATAAAATAAGGCTGGAAAACTGCTTAAACTCTTGCACCTTAGAAATTGGCAAGCCTGGGACTGTCCTTTTATGAATGAATATTGGAGAGCCCTTTGTCCTGCAGTAGGATATTTATTACAAAATGCTGTTTTACTTAAAAAATGATTTAGTTAATAAAGCAAGGAATGGAAAACAAGAAATATATATTAAGTAAAAAGAAATATATGTATTAAAAAAGTATGCACAAAAATGAAAAAAAAATAAAATTGAAGAAAAAAAAAGAGAACAACAACAACAAAAAAAATAATAATAGAGAACTACTAATAAAAATAAAAAAGTTAATATATTAAATCATTCTTTGGTTTGATAATGCTTCTATAATTTATTGTTTTAGATATAATGTTTTCTGTAGAAATTATTGTTAGGTTAATTAATTGATTTGGGCTACTGTTGTTTGTAAATAATTTTTTTAAATTTTCAGTTTTGAAAAATCATCTTCAAACCATTTAAGCAATACTTTATTTTATAGCTAAGGTAAAATAATATATTTTCCAAATTATTTTGTTTACATTTCTGTTAATATCTTTTTGTTTCATTAAAGAATTATTTAGAAAATTTTAAAATTGATTGAAAAATTTGTTTAAAGAATCAAATGAATTTTGATTAAAATGAATAGTTGGATATTTTTCCATTAAAAATATTCCCAATTTTTTTTTATTTAGGCATTTTTTTTACTATTAATTTAATAAAAATAGTTTTTAAAAATATTGTTGCTATCTTATATTGTTAAGTAAAATTTTTGTCTCAAGATCCCTCAGGTTATTTCTTTATCTTCACTTGATTAATGGAATAATAATTTCATTAGTGAATGTTTTGAAGAGTTTATAATAATTTCCTGATCCTTGATTTGAGGTATTTTGCTGTTATAATGATGTTATATTATAGTTTATTGATTTGTTTTTTCTCATGATATTTAAATGTTTGTATTTGTGGATCAGAGCAAAAGTCTCCTAATTTCTTCATATTCTTTTTTTCCACAAGGGAAATTATTAACAAGGACTACAACCCATGTCTCTTCGGTAATATCTATCTCATGTTTTCTGATTTGCTGTTGTAAAAAATAATTTCATAAACTTAAATATTATTTTTTTCTTCTGCACTTATTCTATGAACTGATGTTTCACACATGACTATAAAAAAAAAAAATGATTTTTGAATACCACTTTATCCATGGGGAAAATTCTGTGGAGTTTCTTCTTAAGATCATCAAATCAGGGTAAAGCAAAAAGTCTATCAAAAGTCACAAACTTGTCTGAGGCATTTCTATAAATGACATTATTAGATGCAGGAAGCCATAGCATTATGCATCCCATAAGAAGTGGTGATAGAATAACTGACTATAAATAAGCAGTATAATGATAATTATTTTAATAATTTGAACATTTTAAAACAAATCTTTTTATAATCATTCTAACTAATTTATTTCATAATTCTCAACTTCTGGTGTAAATACAGCAGTTTTATTATTTGTATTACAGTTATAATGTTTGTACATGTTTGTCACATCACTGTAGTTTATATACATGTTTAAATACATATACTGTGCATTGTTATGTTTGATAGTATCATAATTATGTAATCGTTTGTTGAGAAGTAGCTTAGAATTTTTTTTATTTACTTTTTTCACAGCTGTGTGATAATTAGATGGTTTTGCTAAATTTAATGAACTATAATTTTTTTTTTTTTTAAGTAGTTATTTGTATTTTAACATACATAATATATGTGTAGCAAAATTATTATTGCCATTAAATTTTTCTCAGCAACCAATTTTGCAGGATTAAATAATGAAGTGTCTTAAATTTAAGAATTAACTTAGTATTTGATATTTATTGCATTGCTCAATATTTTAAAATTAAGGTGATAAATACACAGCCATTGAGAATAGTAGAATTTTAATATACAAAGTTATATATATCAAGTATGTTTACATATTTTTATTTTGTTCATTTTTTTTTTTCCTTTCATTTTAATTTTTTCCTTTTTATCTCACTAATATAAAACAGGCAAAACTCACTATATGCATTGCCACACACAGCAAGCTAGAGTAATCAATGGATACCAGAAGGCTTGTGCATAAAATCCCCATCTAGTACCTACTCATCCAATATCCCAGACTAGTTTCTGGCTTGTGGCCTTCTGGCATCCATTGATTACTCTAGCTTGCTGTGTTTGACAATACGTATAGTGAGTTTTGCCTGTTTTAACAACAGTTATACTTAAGCATAAGAAGTGGTGGTCATGTGATGTTTACACTTATATATGTAAAGAAAATGTATACTGAACATTTTAACATCTTTTATCTTATTTTGGAATTATAATTAGATTTGTTTATATGTTGTAGCTATAAGTATCAATTGGATTTATGAATAGTGTGCTCATAGTAATACACTAGATGTGGAAAATGGACATCCACCCAATCTTTTTAAAGTGAAGGCCATATTAAAAATCTTGTAATTATAAATAATGGATTTCAGAAAAAAAGTTTAATATTAAATGTAATATTATCTCTGATAATAATACTATTTATATTTAAAGATTAAAAAATAATAATTTGTATATTGATCAATTAGTATATATATATATTAAGAAAAATCATTATATTAAAAAAAAAACTATCAAGAAAATTAATGCAATGTACGCAATTGTTTTGATTTACAAATTTTACATTTAATATTCAATATTTATATTCATAGGAAGTTTTACAAAATTAATTTGTCATGCACAATTAAATTTTTGATTAGCTATATTTTGTTTTAGAATAAGTACATTCATGGAAATATATACTTGCCAAAAAATATTTTACCAACAAAATTTTTAAATTTTGGAAATTCATTTTCTGACTAGTGAACTAAAAATAATTTTTTTAGTTTTATATAATAATTTTATGTTATTGTTAGACTGAAGATTTATTAATACTTTAATTATGAGCCTTCATTAACATTTGTAATAAATGCATCAAGTGGAATTTGAAAATTGAACTATTTTTGCATTAATTTTTAATCACTAAATAGATGTGAATTGTTAATAGAGAAATTACATTTAGGTATATTTTTATTCCAATTTTTTTACAGTATGGCAAATGTAAAAAATTGTTTTAAAAGTGTAGCATAACCCAATCTTCACAGACATTTGAGATATGATATCTGTTGTCAGTCATAAAAATTATAATTCAAAAAATCTTTAAAACATTTCCATTAAATTACTGTATCATACAACAAATGATGATATTAAAACAGTAGCAATTTTCTCCATACCAATAGTGCCACCCAGTGAAAACCATAGTAATTAATGGATACTAGATTGTGCATCAAAATCCCTATCCAGTGCCTACCTTATCCAATATCCCCACACTAGTGTCTAGTTTGTGATCTTCATTAGTCAGCGGACATTGATTATTATGGCGTGCATTGGGTGGGACTACTGTACGGAGGAAGTTGCTATTGTTTTAACAGATTGTTTAACTATAAGAAATGATGGTCATGTGATGTTTAAATCATGATATTCACTGTTTTTTTTCCAAAAATTGATTTAAACTGGTCGATGTAGACAATTTTTGCAAATAAAGCTTATTAGGCATGATACTACAGTTGTCCTAATCAAATTGCAAGTCAAACATTTTTCATGCAGTCAAAAAAGTTATTAAATTGACCATGAATCTAGTATTTATGATGATATTTTTAGCATTATTTCTTGTAATTGCAAATAACTTTTATTTAAGTTTCAAGCCATTGTTTCTGATATTTTGACAAATCTATTTTCATGACTCTATCTCTTAAACTTGTAAGTTATAAACAATGAGGATTGCCAATTCCTCAACAAGCTTTGTGATAAATGCTTAGCCAGAGCCAGCACTTAAAATATCTCTGTCAGGAAACCCCCCCCCCCAAACCCCTGACCATGGTTTTGTGCTTTGGCACTCCTCAGAGAGGTGCCAAGGTAGGTTCAGACACTAGATCTAAAAATACTAACCCAAAGCCAAGCACTTATCTAAAAGTTATCTATTGAGTGGAAAATCTGAAATTTTCAGACATCTACGTATCTTCAAACCCAGCTATCCAACTCAAATAGCTATATGGGGCTGATAGATCTTCAGCAATACCATATATTAGTAGTCTTAGCAATATAACATTGCATAAGACATAAGGCAGTGTAATTGTCAGAATCGTCTATCTCGCTAACACATTGCAGAATTCAAACCTCAAACACGAAACTGAACATTCTAGGTGGGTTTTCCTTCTAGATAGTATAGTTCGAATCTAAAGTCCAAATTTCACAGTGCCACCTACGTGATAATGCATCTGATGCTACTACCAGTATAACCTTTTACCGGTGCCTGGTGGTCAGGGAGAAACAAAGAGACTCTATACTAAGATAAGTTTGGGTTGCTAATTAACGTCTGTGGATGTACAAAAGAAATGTAGAACATAGATATATAGACCGAGACAGTGATAGGAATCAATAAAATAAAATATCAAATTTAGTTTTAAATGATTTTAAAGATTTATTTATATAGAAATATATATATATAACGCCACTGTCTGCTTATATGAGAGGGACGCTTACTAAATAATTGTTGGCATTACATTCCATTAAATGACAAAAGGTTTTTAAGAAAATATATTCTATCCCTCGGGCTAATATACTATTACGATAATGTGCTTAACAGAGATGGGAACATGTGCAAGGTGGTTTGAGTAATTATAAAAGTTTAATAAAATATTTGAAAATTAAGGGTTATAGAATATTTATTGATTTCGAGAACAGCATGGACAAAAGCTTACTAAGCAATAAACTGGGGATGTGATCAAGGCATTTATTTTATAATAATAATTAAAGCAGAGGGGAGGGCGGTATTGCTAATAATGAATTTATTAAAGGATGGAGGTTGTGACACATTTAAATCATGGATGCTTTGTAAAAATAAATATATAAATAAAACAATAGTGAATATTTGAAATGACTATGGGGCTGCGTCTAATTCCCAGGTGTGACATTTGAGTACACACTCTGCCTGAGAACCGTGGGAAACGAAAAGAGAACAGACTTGGCCATTTAAAATCCTTGGAAAGAAAAACAAAGCGGTTTCAACAACCAATTCATTTACCAGCAATACTAGACTAATGTATATAAAACATACAGGATGGATTCACTTAGATTGGGAAAAATGCCCAATCAAATTCCCAGAAATTCATTTAAAAGGCTCCGCACATTCTCGACGTCAATGACGAACTTTGAAATTAAAGTACAATACAGTATTTAAAAATAGGAAAATGCATGCTTGCAGGTTTGAAAAGAAAGAGTAGATTTATTTACGCACTCATGCATTTGTGGCACATTTTAATCATTGACCTCGCACATACTTTCATATTAGATTAAAATCAATAAAATGTAGATTTTAAACTATTTGATTATTATATATATTAAAGAAGATTAGAATAGCCCTTGAATGAGTGATTTGCAAGATAATAAAATTGGGAATTATTTATAAATTTAAAATATGCCTTACTAACGGCGTCTTATTTTCAACAAAGGGAATAATTCACTCGGTCAAAGACTATTCGGACACATTATCATAATAAAATAAAAGAAAGATTAATAAATAGAAAATATTAACCCAAGGATAGAGAGCAAAACTGTTGATTATGTTAGAACACGTTAGAGGCATACATAATAAAGTCAAATGAAATATAAAAAAAAACAATTTAAAATAGCTATAGCATGTTAGTTAGGAATCACAAGAGCTCTTGGGTTAATTTGGGTTACCTCTGGAGAAGCATTTGCAGGTAGATAGATGGTCAGCAGGTTTTATACAATTCAGCAGCAGAATCTGGAATTGTTCATATTTTTGGCAGCATAAGCAGTTCCGGAGTTCCTTATGTGATAGCTTTTGATGGTCTAGAGCAGCGGCCAGCCATTCCCGAGAGGAAAATAACCTTGCCGCTCTACTCCTTCATTTCAAGGTTAGCAATTTTGAAGGTTGGGTGATTCATAGGTGAAACTGTAAATATGGTCAATTAATTTGGAGACGAAAACTCGGCTTCAAATTTAAGTTCGCCTAGCTATAATCTCAAGAAAATATTCTTTTGAAATCTTGATCGAAGAATATTTTTACTAGAATAATTTCACTAGAATCATTTCATTAGCAAATCACTAGAATCATTTTCATTAGCAAATCACCAGAATGGAGAACAAAAGAAAACCCTCCTTTTTATAGTGGACTTGAACAATACAACTGCCCTGGAGCGTTACAAAAATATATCGGACTTTGCTTACTTATCAGCTGTAATTAATCCTATTCAAAATACCCTCAACCTCAGACCGCGGTTTCTGCCTCTAGCGTCATCAGTGAGGTGCTAGGGAATAAAAATACTAGAACTAGTCCAGCATTTTATCAATGCCTAACTATTGAGAAGAAAATCTGAAACTTTCAGACATTTAAATGTCCAAAAATCCAGCTATCTAACTCAAATAGCAGTATGTGACTGAACTAAGTTCAGATACACCATATATTAATAGCTCTAGCAATATAAAATCGCCAAAGCATTAATAGCAAAAAACTAAAATTAAATTGATAAAAAAATCAAGTCAGATGACCTAATTTTAATAAAGCTCCTATTTACAAATGTTATATATAGAGTAAGTTAAAAACAAACTCTTATGAAGCTTCAAAATACCCTCAACCTCAGACCGCGGTTTCTGCCTCTAGCGTCATCAGTGAGGTGCTAGGGAATAAAAATACTAGAACTAGTCCAGCATTTTATCAATGCCTAACTATTGAGAAGAAAATCTGAAACTTTCAGACATTTAAATGTCCAAAAATCCAGCTATCTAACTCAAATAGCAGTATGTGACTGAACTAAGTTCAGATACACCATATATTCTCAATAGTTAGGCATTGATAAAATGCTGGACTAGTTCTAGTATTTTTATTCCCTAGCACCTCACTGATGACGCTAGAGGCAGAAACCGCGGTCTGAGGTTGAGGGTATTTTGAAGCTTCATAAGAGTTTGTTTTTAACTTACTCTATATATAACATTTGTAAATAGGAGCTTTATTAAAATTAGGTCATCTGACTTGATTTTTTTATCAATTTAATTTTAGTTTTTTGCTATTAATGCTTTGGCGATTTTATATTGCTAGAGCTATTAATATATGGTGTATCTGAACTTAGTTCAGTCACATACTGCTATTTGAGTTAGATAGCTGAATTTTTGGACATTTAAATGTCTGAAAGTTTCAGATTTTCTTCTCAATAGTTAGGCATTGATAAAATGCTGGACTAGTTCTAGTATTTTTATTCCCTAGCACCTCACTGATGACGCTAGAGGCAGAAACCGCGGTCTGAGGTTGAGGGTATTTTGAAGCTTCATAAGAGTTTGTTTTTAACTTACTCTATATATAACATTTGTGAATAGGAGCTTTATTAAAATTAGGTCATCTGACTTGATTTTTTTATCAATTTAATCCTATTCGAATGTCTAAAGGAATTCAACAAAATTTTAATTAATTTCTATTGTTAATTTCCTTGTCGACATTCGAATTACAGACTTGATTTAATTAAAATTACTTTTACTGATTGAAAGAAAACCTTAAGTGGACATCAGCTGTATATTTTTAGATAATAATTGAAACTATTGTTCCTACCAGCCCTCATTTATTTTAACAGAAAATATATGGTATGATTTTAAATTCAAAAGAAAATTATTTTACTTTTTAAATTTCAATATTTGAATCTATCTACTAAACGAATATGAATTTTATTTTAAATCAAAAATATATTACGACTGTAATATATTTTTGTAAATAGATTCAAATAAAATAATTTTTACTAACAATTTATAATTTTATCATAAGTTTTAAAATACATATAATAGTGTGTGCGCAATAACGACTTATATAACCTACTTTTAATTAAATCTAAATTATGTGAACATATACATAATTCATAACATTTTATTTATTTGGGAATGAGTTATACTTATATATAACACGAGCGTTGTACTCATGGTTTAAAATTGGGTGGGATTTTTGGTATATAAGTGCATTGCAGACACACTACAATAGATTTGAGGTTCAAACTAAGGTATGAGGGTAGGAAATAGGTGAGAAAAGGTGAAACAAAGATCTGCCTTACTGTTTCAGCAGAGACTATAAATAGTCAAAATAAGTCATAGATTACAGGACCCTATCTCTTAAGCTTGTAAGTTATAAACAATGAGGATTGCCAATTCCTCAACAAGCTTTGTGATAAATGCGTAGCCAGAGACAGCACTTAAAATATCTCTGTCAGGAACCCCCCCCCAAACCCCTGACCATGGTTTCATGCTTTGGCACTCCTCAGACACTAAATCTAGAAATATTAACCCAAAGCCAAGCACTTATCTAAAAGTTATCTATTGAGTGGAAAATCTGAAATTTTCAGACATCTTCGTGTCTTCAAACCCAGCTATCCAACTCAAATAGCTATATGGGGCTGATAGATCTTCAGCCATACCATATATTGGTGGTCTTAGCAATATAACATTGCAATAAGACATAAGGCAGAGACTATAAATAGTCAAAATGAGCCATAGATCACATGATCCTATCTCTTAAGCTTGTAAGTTATAAACAATGAGGATTGCCAATTCCGCAACAAGCTTTGTGATAAATGCTTAGCCAGAGCCAGCACTTACTCCCCCCCCCCCCAAACCCTGATCACTCCTGAACATGGTTTCGTGCTTTGGCACTCCTCAGAGAGGTGCCAGGATAGGATTAGTATTTTTAGATCGTGTCTGAACCTACCCTGGCACCTCTCTGGGGAGTGCCAAAGCACGAAACCATGGTCAGGGGTTTGGGGGAGGGAGTTCCTGACAGATTTTTAAGGGCTGGCTCTGGCTAAGCATTTATCACAAAGCTTGTTGAGGAATTGACAATCCTCATTGTTTATAACTTACAAGCTTAAGAGATAGGGTCATGTGATCTATGACTCTTATTTTGACTATTTATAGTCACTGCCTTATGTCTTATGCAATGTTATATTGCTAAGACTACTAATATATGGTATGACTGAAGATCTATCAGCCCCATATAGCTATTTGAGTTGGATAGCTGGGTTTGAAGACATATAGATGTCTGAAAATTTCAGATTTTTCACTCAGTAGATAACTTTTAGATAAGTGCTTGGCTTTGGGTTAGTATTTTTAGATCTAGTGTCTGAACTTACCCTGGCACCTCACTGAGGAGTGCCAAAGCACGAAACCATGGTCAAGGGCTTGGGGGGGGGGTTCCTGACAGAGATATTTTAAGTGCTGGCTCTGGCTAAGCATTTATCACAAAGCTTGTTGAGGAATTGGCAATCCTCATTTGATTATATTTTCAACTTTCAAGCTTTTCTGTGAAACTGGATTTCTATTCTAAATGTTGATTTACTTCCTGGATTAAAAAAAAATAGATACTGACCTGTATTGGTTACATTTGATGTCATTGATTGTTATTAAAAAATGTATAAAATATGGTGTTAATATCTAACTTTTTGTATGTATTGTTATTTGAAAACATTATAAAATGGCAAAAAAAATTTCTGTTACTATAGATGAAGATAACCTTAAATTAAAGGAGCAAAAGTTCTTGACTTTTTCTACCATAATTTTTTTTACAAATTAACCATCACTGTTTAATTTAAAATTTTACTCTTTCACAGTGATTTGAAAACCATATAAACTTATCTGTATTTAAATTTTAATAATTAAAATGTAATCTGATGTTAATTGCTTTTAAATTCATAATAATTTATTTTTCTTTTGCAAGTCTTTTTGAAAATTATTATAATTTATAGGATATTTTTATTATGAAATTTATAATTCTTTTTTAAAATATTAATTAAAATATTAATTAATTAATCAGAATTCATATAAAAAGTAATATTAAAAAGAATTAATATTATAAAAAAGGTATTTTCGGGACTCTTATTCAAGCTCCTAATAGTATTACAGACGACAAATAGTGGAATGGCTTTTACATATGACGATCGACAACGAATAATTAATAAATAATGCTTCCTTTCAAGAATTATATGATGTTGGCTCATCTCAAAGGCTGATTACTATTTCAGATATAAAGAACCTTTTTTATCTCCTCTCTATTCTTATAATACCATTCTCTTTCCATTTATGTTTTCATTTTTTCACCTTATTGTTTTCATTTTTTCACCTTATTGTTATCTTGAGCTTTTCATATAAATTGTATGTTCCATTTTTTTGCATGAATTATGGTTGTAGGACTATATGTTTATGGGATTACATTTTCTTTCTTTAATTACACCTATAGAAGTTCTTACTTTGATATTTTTTTTTTAAAACTATGGAAATACAAGTTTTCAAACAATAATGAGTTGTATTTAGAAGATTGGGAGTTCTTCATTGTGTTTTTTTTTTTTGAAGCCATACAATTAATAATGAATTACTTTAAAGGAAGTAGGAGTTTCAACTTAGCAAATATTTGTTTAGGAATTCCTAGCATCCCACAAATATGAAAGGATCTGGAAAATGTGGTCTGATAATGATCTGTTTCACAAAAATCTAACTAGATCACTTTTCTTGGTAAAATGATCATTTTAGTGGTAGAAATAATGGAATTATCCAGTCATGTTATAAAACAGGAAGTTAATGGTATCTCATATTTTCCAAAATATAATTACCCAGTTGTGTAAACTTTGCTTATTATTCTTTAAGACCTGAATGGAAATAGTTATGGCCAGGGCTCTTTTTTTGTTTAGATAAAAAAAAGATGTTGGAACTCACTTCTTGTCGAGTTTTTTACTAAAGAAAAATTATATTCAAATATTTAAATGAAATTTAAAGTAGCCTTTTCAATGCTATGAAGCAAAAAAAAAACACCAAAATTTATCATAACTTTTTTATTTTAGACATCAAATCTAAAGCAAAAATCATTTTTTTTGATTCAATGACCAGCACTCTGGCCAATCATTGTGAGTTTGGCATTGTACTTCAAGATCCACTTGAGATGATTCAGGAACATCAATTTACACCAATATTTTCCTATTTTCTGTTATCATTTTGGAAATGTTTTTCATTTTTAAACTTGAGGTAAACTTTTACACTAAAAAATAAATAAAATAAAAATAATGATGTCAAATAAAGAAATTAAATATTCCACACATTGTCAATCACTATGCAGGTGCATTCAACTTGCTTCGCTGTAATCAGTAGTTGACCATGAATGGGGATTGGACGTGTCCCCTTCTCATCACTGAGAGCGCCAATTTCGAATCTATCTATATTTCATCTGATTCATAAAAAATATATTTTTTTATTTGTTCGAATTATATAAATACGAATTGTAATTATGGACATGCAATACTGTTTCATTGAATTGTGTTTGAAACATTAAAAACACACTAAAAAAGATGCTGGAACACTGTTCCATTGCATTACATGACAAAAAAAGCCCTGGTTATGACTAAGGAATATATTGTTCTTGGTGAAACTTGTCTTTCAAAGAAAGGAAATTTAATTGAATAGATTTTAAATTTTTTTGGGAAAATAGATGATTGAATGAATCCAGTGTTATGTTAGATTCATTGTAAGATCTAATTTAGTATCTACTGTTCTTGGAATTCTAAGATGTATCAATCAGAAATTAATAATACAGTACTAAAAATTGTTTGCACTGTAATCAGTGTTTATGTTTTATTAGATTCAGAAAGTTGGATAGTATTTTGCATCAATACTATTAATAGTCCAATTTTTCTTCTTGGAGAATAAAATGTATAAAGGAATTTGAATACATCCATGCTCATAACGAAAGTGTCTTATAGATTCAGATTTAGATCATAGATTAGTATGCTTTAAAGCTAAAACGATGATTGTATTAAAAAATTAGATATTTAAAAAGTAACTGTTATTCTTACTAACTTTCATCAATTGTCGAATATGAAAATTGCAAATTCTGATTTTCAAACTTGTCATGTACTTAAAATAAAGAGTGTATTATGTATATGAATAAATCTTAATTCATTTCACTAAAAAGAATAATCATGTTCAAATATTAATAATGTTATGAATAATTAATTGGATTGATGAGCTCAGTCTCAGGAAATATAATTCCTGCTGGGTTAGTATTTTTTTTTTTTTTTTACAAAGGATAAAACATAGAATAAAGGATTTATATCATAGAGATAAATTTGATCCATATTACACAGAGATAGAATGTGTCCCTGGTAAATATATATATATATAATGGGATCTTTTAAGAGATATGAATGCTGTCGTAGTGAAAAACTTTTTTCTTTGACAAATCAAATAAAGAGAGAGGAAATTAAAGATAGAGAGAATTTAAAATTGACCTTTTGTAAAATGGGTGAATGACTTTTTTTTTGATAGTAAGAGTTATATTTATGAAGATTATTGGAATAATGCCAGTCAAATATGATTTTTTATAGAGTTGAAAAAATATTTAACATTGCTTATTTCTTTAAGATGAAAAGAAATTTTGAATTAAAAAAATATGTTAAATATAATATTTTTCCACTTAGAGGATATGTTAAGCATTGTTACTATTATATTAAAAAATATGATATAGGCTATAGAATAAAAGATCTTCTTGCTCCTCTCACACACTTATAGCTAAAATAAAACCATATGTACCTACATAAATATATTAAGATTTCCTATTGCAGTACCTTTTTCTAATCAGAAGAATTAATTAGATGTCTAGTCAAATGAATCATTTGCACATATGGGCTATATAAAATGTATTCTAACTATTATGGATCTTTATTAATAATTTAGAAGTGTTTACATATTTTTGGATCACTGATGGAAATTGTGATATTAGTAAATTTGAAATATTAAACAAATCCATCTTTTTTATTACAGTTACAAACCTGTATTAATATATGTAATATATGCCGGATTCAAACTCAGACTTTCACACGACCCACTATTCTCAGTGCCATCTCATATTGCTGACCTACCTGATCACACACATGTTGAAAAGGTAAATAATCACTAATATACATATTTCATGCTAAACCAGCAATCATCAGTTGTTCTAGATTACTATCCTCATACATATATATAATCAGTGCTCAGCTTTATATTAAGATAGCCAATCTTTATACTTTAATGGACAGGCTTCAAACTATTCCAACTCACAACTCTTCAACCTTCCATTTCATTGAAAATCTGATGGTGGAACGTTCAAAGCCCTTGTTAGTGCTAAGGTTGTCATCCTACCCATGTTGACATATTAGTCATTCTGACCCCTCATGTACAGGAGAATAATCCATTTATACATACATATGCGAGGGATGGACAAACCTTTTACACACTATGTATATAAATTAATACATTGTACAGGCTTAAACCTGTATTAATATATGTAATATATGCGGGATTCGAACTCAGACTTTTACACAACCCACTACTTTCAGTGCCATCTCATATGGCTGACCCACCTGATCACACACGTATAAATATTGGCTATCTTAATATAAAGCTGAGCACTGATTATATATATGTGTGAGGATAGTAATCTAGACCAACTGATGATTGCTGGTTTAGCATGAAATACGTATATTGGTGATTATTTATCTTTTCAACATGTGTGTGATCAGGTGGGTTAGCAATATGAGATAGCAGTGAGAGTAGTGGGTCGTGTGAAAGTCTGAGTTCGAATGTTTATTTTATTAAAATTAATCTTAAAATTTTGTTTGACCAGCAGATCATTGAAATAAACCACTTAACATTATAATTATTTGTGTATTCATGTATTTATATATATCTTATAGTTCTGAAGAAGATTGATGGTTAACATCAAAGTTGTAAGGTTGACTTATTTTAATAAAAATAAGCATGGTAACAGTAATAAGAAAGGTGAATTTGTTTAATTTTTTACAATTCTATCAATGCATAAAGAAGGATAAGTTGATAATACTTTATAAATTTGAAATATTACAAAAAATCCATCTTAGAAAACATCCACTCAAGAATGCATACTATTCCTAAATTTATTCCAACACAGTTATTTAATTTCATTGTATCATGCATAGGTTAACTTATCTTCTAAAATAAGTCTATTACATTAATCACCTATATCCTGAGTCCATGATACTATTTCTTAAAAAGAATATTCTTCCATTGTTGTCGGAAAATCTCAGACCAATTTCAAATGTTCCACTTATTCGTAAAAATAATGAAATCACTTATTACATTGAAAATCCAGCCTCATATCCTGTAAACTTTTTTTTTTTTTCATAAGTCATAGCATCGGCCAGGATGCGAACCCACACCCGTCTGCAACCAACTACTTGCTTGCAAGGCGGGTGTGATGACCTCTTGGCTAACAACGCTTGACAATATCCTGTATACTTTAGTAAAATATCTGAATATCAATATGTCAAGAAAACCTGCTGAACTTCTGATGCAATTATTCTATTCAAAATGATACTAAATGAAAATTTGGCAAATGAGAAAGATAGCTGCTATTGATGTCAATTAGACCTAATAACAGCATTTGATTGTGTTCCCACTGGAAAACTTCTTGATGATTTTCCTTAACAAATTTTGGTATTTAGAGAAGTGCACATTATTTTTTATGGGAGAACTACTTCAGGATTTTGCCCATACAATTCTATTCTGCAAGGGCCACCCTTAAATGCTTTACTTTTTAACAATTACATTAACGCTCTTCTACTAGAAAGAGAAGCTAAATTACCTGCATTTTACAAATATGGATGATATAGTCGTTTTTCTTCCCTTTAAGAAATTTCTTTCATTACTTTTTTTCCAATTGTGAAGAGTTATTTGTTAATTCTTTAATTTTTAATAGAAAAGTCACTCATGGAGTTCATATTTGCTTTGAATAAAATTGAATCTAAAACAGGCAAAATTCTCTCTATGTATTGCCACTCCCTGCAAGCCAGAGTAATCAATGGATGCCAGAAGGCTTGTGCATAAAATTCCTATCTAGTGCCTACTCATCCAATATTCCCAGACTAAATGGTGATCATGTGATGTTTATTGGCTTAAAATTGAATCTAATTGTAAAATATCTATCGGCTTTCTAACATTCCTTTTAGTAAAAGATATAATGATGTAGATTAACAATTCAAAGTTAGTTTTTGTAATTTTTTTCTAAAATTTACTTTTTTTTAAATGCAAAGGTATCTTTATTTAAAATGCTATTATGCCCTAAGATAAATTAGTATGCTGCAGTTATAAAATATACTAACTCATTCATAAATAAAATTAATTCAACATGCGTGAAATTAATTTAGGGATAAAAAGTGATTTCTGTTAGTGATAAAAATATGAAGTATGCAAATCACAAGGGTCTGTCTCCACATTGTATTTCAACCTTTATACAGAGAGCTATTGATGAGCTTATTAAATTAATTAATTCCTTTCCTAACATTGAGTCCTACATTCTTATCATACCTGTAGTTACATTGCTCCAGTTGAAAACAAATAAATTAAACAACTCTTTGCTAATATTTTCATATATATAAAACCATTAATCATTCTTTTCTTCATAAAGATTTTCTGATGGGGAGCCTATGAGATGATTAACAAAACAAACCTTCAATAAATATGTCAACCACTATTTTCTATATCAAATATTTATTATACAAAGCTATAGATATTGGTACTTGGAACCTAACTATTTGGATTTCTTAATTAAAATTAGTCTCAAAGTTTTTGTCAACTAATGCATTCCCAGCTAATAAAATGACCTATGCAAATATTGATGCAATATCTGGTTTGTGTGGCAGAGACAACAGTAGAACATTTCCTCTACATATGTTCAGCCTTACAAACCCATCATTAACTAATCATTCGCTCTCACATTCCTACAATTAATCTCATTATTCAAAATATTAAAAGGGTATATATTTTTCTCAAATTAGGGTTATAACTTACCTTATTTTCACTCGTTGGTTTTGAGATGTCATTTAGTTTTTAACCCAACATCTTGAAAACAAATATATATTCTTAAACAAATTATCAAAATTTAAAGTAAGAAATCAGGTCTTAGCACTTGCTGATATTTTGCAGCTATTTGGAATCTCTCTATCCACACCACTGTGAGAACAAAATTTTTTAAAAACTTAAAAAAATATATATATAATGAAGATTGAACTATGTAAATAATTTTTTTATGTGATGATTTGTAATAATTTAAGTTCTTCATTAATGTAAATAATGTATTTTTATGATTTATCAGTAAGAACATGTAAAAGATTTGCTTATATATAATGCAATAATCTATTTCTGGTTAACTGTACACGCAATAAAATTGCTTTTAAAACTATTACTATGATTAGTAAGTAGTAAGAGGAGGAGGAGTAGAAGACTTGAATAAGAAATTTGGAGTTAGAAACTAAAAGCAAACTTTTAAGAATTATACAGGATATTAAAAAGGATTGCAATTAATACTTGTTAATTTTCTGTGTTTTATATGTAGGCTGTGGAAATTAAGAGTGGAAGGATTTAACTTTAGATATTTTAGAATTTATATCAAATTATAAATAATCTTCTTGCTCTAATTGAAACAAGCCCTTCTCATTCTTTTTTTAATTAAGTGCTAAGAAATGGGTGAGTTTGTAGTAAACAAATTTGGATAAACAGATTGCATATAGATAATAATTATAATAAACACCATTAGTGTTGTAATTAAAACAGAGCTTTAATGTAGCATATATATATATATGAAATGTGTATATATATAGTATGTTTAAATTTACATTTCTCTTTTTTTCCACACGCCTACAAATATAAATCTTAATGATTTTAATAAACACATAAATGATTTTTCAGCTGATCAAAGGTAACATTAGGAATGTAAATATATTTCAAGGAACAAATACATCCTAATATGTTACTGGGATACATTACAAGCAGATTCTAAAGAATCTTATTTTTTAAAATAAAACTGTAAATATATCTACCTTTGTGTAATATCAATGCAAAATTATTTTATCTGATAAAATAGATTGGCGTTGATATTACAAAATATAAGCGTATTCACAGATTTAGTATCACTTGCAGGCTTCTTGCCGCTTGTTGATGGTACTGCAGTGTCACCCGGTGGCCACATGTGGTGTAATCTACAACTACCATAAAAAGATTCTTTAGAATCTATTTAATGTTATGTATCCCAATAATATACTTTGATGTCTTTGTTCAGTAAAATATAGATATAAATATGTTTATAAAAATAAATATTATCTAAATCTATTTTTGAAATAGACTCATTCATGTTTCATAATTTAAACTATGGGTTCTTTCTTGCATTGTTCCTTATAAAAAAATTTATTTTCTAAGATTTATATAATGTATCAATAGCATTATTAGAAAGGTTTTAAAAAATAATAATGAAATAAAATTATTGCATTTTTTATTTGAACAAAGCTAGATTTATTTATTATTTAAACAGTTATTTTACACAGACATGCATTTTTTAAAAATTTTATTACAAAAGTATAGTAAACGTATGCTAAGTATAAAAAATATAAAATTATGATAGCATATTAAAACATTTAATTTTTAATATTCTTAATGTGATGGCTGTGTCTGATATGTAGCAGTAATATATTTTTATATCATATAAAATTATTCAATAATACTTATAAGTCATTATGTTCTCTTATATTTAATCTGTTTCTTGATTTCTTTAATAAATTGTTTTCATGATTAAAATGATTTCAATTGGATAAGAACTGGGGAAAAGCTATAAATAATGATTTAGTAGTGAATATCTATATGATATCAAAATTTGGTGATTCCATTTGTGTAGACTAATGCTTTTGATTTAAGCTAATGAAAAATCATATTTGAATGTCACATCAAATAGTTATATGATCTAACTGCAATTTCAAATTTTCAAGATATTTGAATGGAACACTGAAATCTGCATGTTTCAGATGATCTGTATGTAGCAATATATTCTTTAGTACAATACTATCTTTTTTCAGTAATTGATAGTTATTAAAACAGGCAAAACTCTCTATATGTTTTCCCACTCATGCAAGCCAGAGTAATCAATGGATGCCAGAAGGCTTGTGCATAAAATCCCCATCTAGTGCCTACTCATCCAATATCCCCAGACTAGTTTCTGGCTTTTGGCCTTCGTCAATGAGGAGCCTTGGATCCGAGAGCACTGAACCTAGATCTTAGGATCTAATGCAACAGTTAAGAGCAAGTATTGGAAATAGTGATCATGTGATGTTAATTGATAGTTGTGTTAAGTTATAAGAGTAATGAAAGTATTTGATTTAATGCAGATAAAGTAAATCAATTTTTGCGTGAAATCAAATAATTGACAGACTTTGAATGAGATTGAATTCTTTTCCTTGCCATTTTGCTTATATGTTATTAAATAAAGAATATATGTCACCAAGTAAAATATATGCTTTTTTAATTCTTTTAATTGTATTTGTATAGGTTTATTATTTACAAGAAAAAATTCACTTTCAGAATTGAAAATATTAATAAAATGCTGTAAACCAGTGATCTTCAACCTTTGGTCCGTGGACCAGTGCTGGGCCGCAGAAGTTTTCTGCCGGGCGGCAGGAAAGTTTGTAATAACAAAATAATAAGAGTTTAAACTTTTAATTAATATAAACAATTTTTATTTATTTTTTCATCTCATTTTTACCCAATTAAAAAAAAAGAAACAGAACGAAAACAAAATCTAATCAATCATACATAAATTAATTTGTTTTTTTTAGTTATCACAGATGTTAATGGGGAGAGGGGGTAGAATTAAATTTTTTATTACTTTTCTAAAAAAATTTAAAATTAAAAAAAAAAGTTTTTTATTATACAAACTCCATATATATATAATTTCATCTTCTATATTTAATGTTGTTTTGATCAGTTATAACAATTATGCTCATCTAAAGCTAAGCGGTTTACATCCTTAAAAAAATTTATCTATAGACTTCTGCCGGTCCGTGAAACCTTATTCTTATTTTTGCCGGGTCGCGAAACCTTATCCTTATTTTTACCGGTCCGCAGGTGTGAAAAGGTTGAAGACCACTGCTGTAAACAATTAGCTTTGTGACAGTTAGTGTACTTCCATGCGTAGAAACAAATTATTGTTTCATTGCTATTATAACATCATGCAATGAGATGATGGTTCAGAGTTTGTGTTTATTGCTTTAATACACAATTGTAGAATGGTATGAAGTTTTTGTTGGCTATTGTCTGCCTTAAGTATTGTCTATTCTTAAGGAATGCTAAAATCATCAAAAATTTTCCAAACATAGCATGAGAACTATACAGAAGCCAAAGTTTTATTAGAAATAAGAATTTCATATTATTATAAAAAAAATTTAAAACATAATTTTTTTTCTTTCATATTAATCTCCAACTGCCGGCACAATGAAATTTTTTTTTTTTTAGTAGCATGCTCTTTTTCTTTTATCACAACTTTGTCACTTAATGTAAGCTTTACTAACTAATACATGCTAGATGACATACTTAATAAATCCCTACTGTGTGCAGCCCTACTAATATCTTCAGATTAATTTCAAACTTATGGCTTTTATCAGTGAGGAGCTTTGGATCTTGGAACAGTGCGCCTGAACATCTAATGCACCTTCCTTTCTTGCATCATCATTTACCTGTTTTTCTATCAAACTATATCAGTCCAAATTAAAAAAAACATAGAAAGTAAATTAAAATTTTTAAATATACCTGTTATATTTGATAAGTTATATAGTTTTCTCTTTAAATAAAATCCATACTTTGTTGTGAATTTGACATTGTTATGGATGATAGACAAAGTATGGATTTTATATTTACTGAAGCATCCCCTGAATAAAAAAAAATTCAGAGGGTGCTCCAGTAAAGCATTATGAATAAACATATATTCAGACAACAGACAAAATAGGGATTTGTATATTGATGATTATTTGTCTTTTCAACATATACGTGTTCAAGTGTATCAGTGTTATGAGATAGAGTGGAGAGTGGTGGGTTTTGTGAAAGTCTGTGCTGATATACCCTATATATTATATACAGATCCTAGTATTTAATATAGATCATTATAGATGAAAATTTTGTCTACTATATATTTTTTTGTAATTTCAGAATATGCTTATGGAGGCCACCCATATGCGTTTAGTGGAATATTTGAAATTACTCCTAAGGATGCAGAAGAACTTGGAAATCAGTTTAAATTCAAGTAAGTTTTCTTAAAGTGACTTTAAATAATGAAAAATAATACTCTGACTTCTTTTTTTTAATTACTTTAAATATTTTAATCAAATTTTAATATATATATATATAATTATAATGAGTTTCAAAGTATTTATATTATGGCTAACATTTCACATGGAGTAAAATTTAATATTTTAATTTAAAATAAGCTAAACCAGAACTATGAAAAAAAACAATTGTTATTGTTAATTAGTAATTCTAAGTTTTTTGAAATAAACTAAAAAGTTATTTTATAACTAACATGATAAAAATACTTAAAATACTATCAAAATACTGCTAATTTAGCTTTTTATAATCAGCTATCTTGTTGTAACAATCTCTAGTATAATTTGCTTGAGTAATTATTGTTCGATATAGACATTAAAAAAGTTAAAATAAACATTGAATAAATTAATACATAAATATTTTAAAATAAAATTAAAGAAAAAAAAACTTTTAAATAACTATTTGAAAATTAATAAGCCTAATTGATATAAATGCCATATCCTAATTTTTTTTTTAAAAAAAAAAATCTCATTTTTTTTTATCTAGTTAGAAAAAAAAAAGAGATTTTGTTGCAAAATATAGTTTAGAAAGATGCTTAAAACATAGAGTTAATTGGGGAAGGGGAAAACTTACTTAAATCAATTTGTGGTATGAAGTTTGTTACTGTTTTAAATTTAAATTTAGTTAAGTTAAAAATAAAAAAGCTTAGCAAACTTTTTTTTTAATTACAACCTTTAAAAATAAAGATTCAGAATATATGTTTATACAGTATATTTTAAAATTACTTTGTTATTTTTACTAAAGTTTCTAATAACATTGGAGCGCTTTAAAGATGCAGGAGAATTATAATGAGAGAAGGGTATGAAGGTATTGTTGAATTATTCTTAATCCACGATAATTCTTAATAGAAAAGGAAGTTAGATTAACAATACTGCATCTGTATTTAATTAGACTGAAGATAAAGCTCTTTCCTTAATTTCAAATTTGCAATCTTATTACATTTTTAAGTAATCATAAAACTTTACTCTGGCATATTATTGATAGCATTATTTTTTGATTTGTATGTAACTTGTGGTCTTTTGACATTTTAAAAACAGTTCAATTTATCTCAGTTGGGAAATGCAGAAAATCATAAACATCAACAAACAAACAGTTGCAAACCATTCCAGTGCACACACTCTCAGATTAAATTCGAGCCAGAATACAAATTTGATCCCTATGCATAGGAATTCGATCATCTAGTGTTGTTATTTTAGACGTAGGCTTAGGACCGCGGAAGTAATTGGCCGCGGATTCTAACCACTATATCATCTCTTGTTAAGCGGCTAATACGATTGCTAGTCATGTATTAGCCATAAGGTTCGGCCGAGAAAGCAGTATTATCCTGTGTTTTTACACAGAAACAGTGCCGCCACAGGCTGTACAGTAAATAGTTTACGAATACCGAAATTTATTTTAAAGCTAAAGCGTTTTCAAATACTGAAAAGTATCATAATCATAGCATGTAAAGTAAGTCAATATTATACAGGACCTGTTGATGCAGAATAATGTGTTCCTAATCTGCCTATCAAAATATCGTTACCAAGTTGGCATAAAATTGTTATCTTTACGGACATATTTTTCGTTATTCCTTTTTTTGAAGGAGAGTTATTGTCATTTTATTAAAATAATGAGGACACTGATTTATCAGGCCATTCCCTTTTTGTATCATCATATTGTTGAATATTTCATTACTGAGCATTGTTGCAGTGTAGCTGAAATGTGAATCTTTATTCTGATAAATGCTGAACTCTTAAGTTCATTGGGAGATTTTAAACATTCTAAATATTTTAAATCTCAGTATATCTTGAATACTGTAACGAACGAATATATTTGGAACATTTGTTCAGCATAAGAGAAATCACGTTAAAGAATAATATTTGCACACATATGCTGTAACTTTGATGAATCGAATATTCCAAAGTGAGCCATTTTTGCATATTGTTTCTATCATTTCATTCTATAAACAGTTGTAGTTATGTATGATAATAACCCATCAGTACTAAAATAAGTAATACTTTACCATAAACATGAAATCAAGCAGTCCAACAAAAATACACACCATATAAATCAATGATTAAATTACAATTTTAGGATTATTTTAATTTTAAAATAATTGCAAGATATGAGTGTCTAAACATAATATTAGTTGTGAAATTATGAATCCTGGAGATTGGCTAGTAGTAGGATTGTTCTATTTATAACCTAAAATTCTGTTAGTTGCATCACATGATTACCATTTCTTGTGCTTGCTTATAACTGTTATTGAAACAGGCAAAACTCACTATACGTATTGCCACTCACAGCAAGCTAGAGTAATCAATGGATGCCAGAAGGCTTGTGCATAAAACCCCATCTAGCGGTTACTCATTCAATATCTCCAGCAAGCATAAGAAATGGTGATCATTATTGGCTTAAAAACAATACTGCCTAATAGGATAGTGGTGGCTATGGCTATTAAAGAACCAAAGACACCAAAATGTATAAGTACTGAATTAAGTTCAGACCTATAGGACTATATAAGCTAATGCGCTTGGATTGAAAATATTAAAGTTTTTTTTCAATTTAAGACTCCTAGTTTTGTAGTTAAGTAGAGATAAAAGGTGGCTGCTGGAGAGTTGCATTAGATCCTAAGATCTAGGTGCAGTGTTCTCTGATCCAAAGCTCCTCACTGATGAAGGCCATAAACCAAGAACTAGTCTGGGGATATTGGATGAGTAAGCACTAGATGGGAATTTTATGCACAGGCCTTCTGGCGTCCATTGATTACTCTAGCTTGCTGTGAGTGGCAATACGTATAGTGAGTTTTGCCTGTTTTAATATTATTTATTATTAATCTTCAAAATTAAATGTTACTTTAGATGCAAATCATATTATAAATTCTATATAGATATTAAAGTTTATCTGCAAAACAATTCTGCTTTAGCAATGAACCACTGGCTCTAAGTTATATATTATTATCATTTTGGTAAATCATATATGGAGATGGGAAAGGAACTATGTATAGTGTGGTGTATAATAACATCCACCATCAAATAATTGATATGTGATATTCTAATTATCTATATGATTATTTATGAGTAATGCAAATGCTTAGCAAGATAAATTTTATGAATCCTATAGAAGTGATAAGGATGGTCAATAAGTTGATCTACACTATTCTAAGTTCATTGTGAACCTGGTGATTGTCAACTGGATGAATATCTTATCCCAGATTGATCAATTTTATATAATGTAAATCTTCCTTATGAATAGCATTTTAAAAGTAAGGACCAAAAAGGTCATAAATGAAATGCACATCTTCCTCATACAACAATTTCTATATGTAGTCATCTAGCTTTAACTGTATTAATGTCATCTATTAAATATACCTCTTTTTTTTCTATTTTGTGCACCATTACACCATTTTGCATCAGTATAATATATATATACATTATTTTATTGCAATATTTAATAACTTATTTCTTTAATAGTTTTAGTCCTGAATCTTTATTTTAATGTGTTTAATAGTTTATTTCTTTAATAATTTTAGTCCTGAATTCTTATTCATTTCTATTTATTATTATTTTTTTTTTTATAGAGTTTTTTTAATTTTTCTTTTGGTTTTAGTGAAATATATAATTTTATTATCATTTTCATCAAATACATATCATGATTTTATAGGTGTAGTAATGGGAGTTTTTTTTAGTTATATTTATGTTGTTATAAATGAGTTTTTGTTTTTTGTCTGTAGTTCCTATTTTATTTTTTTATTTTGATTGCTTGCATTTTATTTCATAAATTTCATTTAAATCATCTTTATTAATTTTTTTTTTTTACATTTAAATATTCATTTTACATAGTTATTATGTTTTTTTTTAAATTTATTAATAATTTGTTTTAATTTATTTATGTCATTTGCTATTTTTTCTTCATTTTTTATTGCTATATTTATGCCATTTAATATTTATATTTATTATTATTTGTTTCTATTTTTGTGATAATGTTTTTTATTATTGGATAATATTTTTAAATTCTTCTGTTATTATTTTCATTTCATCTTTATACAACTTTTTGTTCCATCACTATTTTATGACCATATATATTTTTGTGTTGAAGCTATTTAGTTTGTGATTGTATCTGTATCATGAATTAAAATACGATAAAAAATGTAAACTAAATATTTTTAACACAAAATATAAAAACCCATAAATTGCTGGTCAAAGTAAAAGTTGTTTAAAGAAGAAATGGAAAATATTTTGAACACAATCATTATCCATTCAATAAAAATAACAAAAAACATTTTTAACAAATATAAAAATAATAATAAAATTTATAAAATTATTTATTATATAGAAATAAAAACAAATGTTGAAAAATAACAAACAAAATAAATAATATAAATTAAACATACAAATACTAAATAAAAAAAGAAAAAAATACAGTAAAAATATTGAACAATAAATATTTAAATGAAAATAAAAACAAAAACAAATTGTGATTCAGGCAAAATCCTGAATATTTTGATGATAAAATGGGTACAGATTAAATAATATTTGGAAATTCTTTAGTTAGGGAAGAGGAAATAGAATATCAATTAGGAATATATTTGAATATGTTAAAGTTTGTTTGTCTGGATTGAAAATTAATGATATCACCAAGTATTTGAAAGGTTTAGAGAAGAGGAAATAGATTAACAATTAGTAATATATTTGAATATGTTAAAGTTTGTTTGTCTGGACTGAAAAGGTTTTAATAATAATATAATGATGGTAGCTATTCAAAAATAATAATAATAAATGATTATAGACAATTACTGAATGTTCTTTAAGTCATAATAATAAGATTGAATAGTGAATATTTTATTGAGGATTCATAATATGCTCTATTAACTTTTCCACTAACAAAAATTACCTTATTCATATTAGGTATGGTATTTTGATCTTTTTGGCTTAAATTCATTCTCTTGTGACTATTTGTAACATTCATTTGCTGGTTTTGCATTTATTTGATTGTAAAAGTTGGAACTGAAATATATATTGATTTATTAATTACAAAAAAAATCTGTTATTGTCAGTATTGTTTGGAGAACCTATTAAAAAGATGCTGAAAATACAGCTGATTGGTATATTTTTTTTGTACTCAGGCCTGAGAGCACTTAAATTTTGAAAATGAAAGTCATATATTTTCTGTAGTTTGTTATAATTGTTTTTACAAAATATTTGTGAAATATTGTAGACATTATTTAAAAACTAGACTGTAACTGGCCTATGGAAAGGCTGTGGGTTTTTAAATTGTTGCTTTAACAAATTTTTTTTAAAAGATTTAATGTAAATTAAACAAAAAAATTTAATACTATATAAATAAATATGAAAAATTCATAATTGAAAAAAAAATATTTGGAACAATCCGGCCTGTTTGGTACACTTCAGAAATATATCTGGCAAGGTATTAATAAAACTAAATTATTATTGTAAATATACCCGTTATATTTGATATGTGTTGTGGACAACTGCTTCATAAAAAAAATTACATTTATTAATGGCAGAATTACTTCATTTGCATAAAATGTTTCATAATAAAAATTATGTATTATTAAATATAAAGAGTAGAATTACTTTGCATAAAATGCTCATAATATAAATTATGGTTTAGTTAGATATAATTATTTATTTATAAAAACAAATATTTATTTTTATTTTTCACAGCGTTACGGACAAATATAATAGTTTTTTTAAAATTGGTTGTGAATTTGATACATCACAGCCTTGCGATCAAACATTCACATGGATTTTACATATATAGATCTTTGTTTTTAAAAGAATACAAGTTAAATAAAATTTAGTAATGTAAAGCAGGAGGTTATGATTGGTTGAAAAAGGATTGCCTCTATAATCACAGTAGCTGCTATTTTTTGTCATTTATAATAATTATAAATGGAATTTTAAAATTTAAAACACAGTTTTGTTGTTTAATATATATGTTCTTGACAAAAATTTGTTTGGGTTTTAAAAATGGAATTTAAATAAATTTTATTCCATTCTAAACACATTTTTAAGAGCAATCATGAAATAGTAAAGGTTATTGTTTTGAATACATATTTCAATTTACAATTTTTTTTTAAACTTATATTTTTAAGAAATAATTTGAAAATTATGAAAATATAATAAAGAATAAATTTTACTTTATTAATATAAATAATTGGAAATTTAGTGGTTATCAAAGAATGTGCCTAGCAAAAAGATTAATAACAGATTGGATAAAATGTTGTGCTAATGTGAAAATATAATTTTTAGTTTTTTTGGAATTTTTTTTTTAATTAAAAATAAATATCATTTAAAGGAGATGATGGTTTGCATTTAAATTTTGAGGGTGATAATCTTTTATCAGACTTAACTTTTTCAAAAAGTTAATTTAAAACAAAAGTAGACAAGTGAGAATGGGGGTGCTAATAATTTTAGGGATGAAATGATTATTAATTGAAAAACAGAATTAAGAAGAAAATAGTTATAAGAAGAAAGAGAAATAAAGGGTAATTTATTACAAAATGAGAAATTAATAAAACATATAAAAGGAAAAGTAAGTAAAAAAAAATAAAGATTGGATTTTTAATTGTGCAATGTGGAAGAAAGATTGAGAAATTGAAGGCACATGAGTTATAGTAAATCTATATATATACTTAATAATTATTGAGACACATTAAAAAATAAAAGTTTTGAATGATTACTTATAAAAAGGATTAAATAAAATAAAAGATATGAAAAAATAAGAGAGAATTTTATTATGTAAGTAAATATAATAAGCAAGAAACGTCTGGATTGAGTTTTTTAAATGTGGAAATAATTGAATAGTGGGGAATGTGTAAGGGGCCATAGAAATGAGGAAGAGCATTGTTTGGAATGAAAAATTTATAGATGTCTGACAGAAGATACTAGCATTTTTAAGAAAAATGAGATTTTATATATTTCTGGCTTGCGTTTTTGAATTGAGAGTTCCATGCATAGTCATTATTGCATCTGATTGGCTGTCACATAAGCATTTTTAAGGTGCAACTGTTGAAGATTTTAGCTTTCACGTTATTATTAGATTGATAGAGGAAGTAGATATTAAAGAAAAGAGCTATTCTGAGTTATTTGGTAAAAATTACTAATATAGAAATGTAGCCACTTTATTAAAACATTGTGAGAGTTATTTATTCATTAAAATAGTCTAAAGCTTTTTAAACCACCTGTCCAATGTATTATTATTTTGAGAACACTCACAAAGTTATTTTGACTTCATTTGTTTAAAAAAAACACACACGTAACACTAATTTCCTATTTTTTTTTTCTTTGCAAACAAAAAAAGCCCATTTATTGTTTTAAAATTGTCATTATTTATTTGTCACCTATCACATACACGTGAGAAATTATTATTTTCACTTCATTTTGGTCAAATAACAGTCGAAAAGAAATTCTTTTCATTTATTTTCTTCTTCTCTGCCCCCATTAAAAATCTCGCAAAAACATCAATTTTTCAGTCTCATCACCTTGTTTTAATACAAAAAATCTAGCACATACTTCATCTAACAGAAAGCAGAGCTATAAACCTTGGAAGCAAAGTTATACAAACTAACAAAAATGAGCAAACCTAACAAAAAAAAGTCACGATCAACCCTAAAAAAGACCAAATTTACAAATTAACAAAATCTAACAGTTGTAACCCCGAAAACGAAAAGTTCAAAATTTAACATGGTTCATCTCAACCAAAAAAAAAACAATGACTATTTCTTTATCAAAATATCTCAATTTTTTTTTTACTGCTTATAATTTTTTTGTGTGTGTTTGTTAATGACAAAAAATATGAATTACTATTATTTGGTCATTAAAGTAGTCTAAATTTGATTTTATATCACTTGAGTATTACCTTGATCATACATTCAGAACATCATTATTACCATATTTTGACTACATTTGGTCTCTCCCCCCCCCCCCAAAAAAAAAAAATACAACAACAATACATATAATACCCATTAACTGTTTTTCTTTTTTTCATTTGTAAATACAAATCTAGAACAACAACAACAAAAAATTACTTCAAAAATTGTCTGAAGTTTTTTTTTTGGAAGAAAAAAAAATGCATGGGACAACCTTTTTTGTTTTCTTTGCCGAACAAAAAAAAGCTATTTATCACTTGTGGCTTCCCAAGTATGTAAAAAAAAGTCCGAAAGTGCATTCTAAATGTTTACCTAATAATTGTTTATAAATATAATATTAATGTTACTGAAAGTAAATAATATTAATTAAAATAGCATATTCAAAAGTGGTTTTAAAAGTTTTTTAAGGGTTGATTGTTTATTGATTTAATAAGTTTGTATAATTAAAAACAATTTTATTTAAAAAAAAAACATACAATATTGATCAATAAAAATTGCAGATTTACATTACACTTCAGTACCCAAGAAATTAAATAAAATTGTATATTTTGTAGCAGAATAAAAAGGTGGATATGCTTTTCTTTTCAAGCCTCACAGATTTGGGAGCTGTTTGGAATTGAATAACTATAATGGCCATGGGAAATGTAAACTAATATAATCTGAATGAAAATATAGCCCAATCGTTGATCACCATTTGCAACTGAACAAAAATATACTCTGAAGTTAAACGTTATAACAGAATAAAATTATGGGTCATAGTATATCCTGAGTCATAGCCTAATTATTGATCACCATTTGTAACAGAATTAAAATATGAACCAAGGAATAATCCAGATTTAATAATGCCTGTGAATTGTAGCATCATTTGTAACAAAATGAAAATAATAATCTATACTAAAGTGAATATCAATCAATGAATAACAATCTAACATTTAAATCAATAAAATAATGATGATAATCGTTGTTGTAAACTCATGAATTCAAATAGCATTTAGAATGAATAGAAAACAAACAAAATCATTATTTCAAATTATACTAAAATATGAACGTTATTTGCATTAAGCTAAAGATAAAGCAATAAAACCGAATATCATTGTCTTATAAACAATGATCTATGCTTATTCTATAAACCACTTGTAGTAGAATAAAAATAATGACAAAGAATTAGATAGAGACATTTTAATATTCCTCCTGAATCTCCATATTGGTCATAATAGTACAAATTTGTACCAAAAATTAAACATTATTTATATTTAAATGAAATAATTCATGGATGGATTAGAT
Source organism: Epiperipatus broadwayi (assembly GCA_028023455.1). Lineage (NCBI taxonomy): Eukaryota > Metazoa > Onychophora > Udeonychophora > Euonychophora > Peripatidae > Epiperipatus > Epiperipatus broadwayi. Next base: position 1,467,127 of record JAQFVV010012508.1, on the reverse strand, counting down.
AATAATTTTAATATGCCCTACAAATCTAAATAAATAGATAACTCAGTAATTGATTTCCAATTACAACCAAGTAAAATCAAATGTAATACTAACTAAACTATACTCTCCCACTAATATTAATATATTCCTATTAACTAAATCAATTATAATATGATTAAATGCTTAATAATATTGCAAAATCAATTAGCCTAACATCTTTCACTTTCACCAACTTAAAATGTTATAAAATAAAATCATCCTATTAAATAACCCTAAGATTTTCAATATCCAATCATAACAATATATAAAATAAATGATAGATTCCTATTGACAAAATACAATTGACAAATCACATCCAATTACTCTTCAATTTAATAAAGCTAGATTGTTAAAACTTTAGATTACAATTGTCGAAGCATATGAAAGGTTATTAGGTTTATTCTAATCAAATATTAATATTAAAATTTAATATTTAAACTGAATTTATAATCCACCTTAGTGAATTTTAAATATAATTAAAACAAATCATTCTAATTTGTAACAGAATAAAATATATTACTATTACTAACTCTATAATTGAATAAGATTGCGAACTTTATGGCTGTCTATTGTCTAATTTGTAACAGAATAAAATATATTACTATTACTAACTCTATAATTGAATAATATTGCGAACTTTATGGCTGTCTATTGACTTAATATAATATTTACTTCAATCAATAATGATTCAAAATAAAACACTCGAACATCTAATTGCAGTTACCTTTAATCATCTTCAATGGTTATCATATTTGTACCTTTATCAATCATCAAATTAATTTATATATAATTTCTATCCTAATAGAACTATTACTTGTTACTAATAAAGTAATTACAATAAGCTTCTAATTACTTATTAAAAATTTAAAAATGTAAAATTATTTAATTTATTTCTGTATAAAATCTATACCTGGTTAGATAATAAGCACTAAATTTGATGCAAAAGAAATACGTAATTATACTTTTTTAGCTATCCTGTGGTTTTGTTTTTCGAATTATTTTGCAATTGCTTCAAATGAATTATATGGTACAATCAATTAACATACCCGTAGTCAAAACGTATCAGCGTGGGCACTTTACCGCAGCAACCAGCAATCAGTCAATCCTCACAGGGCTCTACACAACTCTCCAAAATTACATGCCGTACCCCCAACTAATATCAATCAGCGATTCCCTCTATCACCCAACAGCACAAACAAGATCCCCACAGATAGCAAACCTCCAATTTTTTTTTATAATTGATTATAACCAAATGGGTATGTCAAATATCTTCTATTTATTATTTTTACCTCTCATTCCCCTCCAGATCCTTTCAAATCCCCAAGGAGGTCCGTTTACACATCATTTCTGATTTCAATACAATGGAAATAAAGAAAAAAATTTTCTTTCCTTTTTTTTCATCTATTACAAAAAATTCGTTTAAACAAAAACAAATTTGAAATAGAACAGGTAAACTCTATATTTCCTAGAATTTTGAGCGTATGTCTGATTGGTTTTAACGACTAGTAACTAACGTTACATTTTTTGGGTTATCTCCCTTGATATTTGCCTTAGATTTAAAAAAAAATGTACATAATGGCAATTTGTATACATTCGTAAAATTTAAATCGACCATATAATAATAACCTGCATTTCCTTTACGTCGTTAGCAGAAAAACAAAGTATAAAAATCACAGGTGTGCAGAATATTTACAATTACTTTAATTATCACTCGTTTACATTTTTGTACCTAAATAACTTAAACACACATTATATATATGAAAAATCATAAATCATACTTCCAATAATTGTTATTTTTCCATTATGATATTTATTCAACCATGTGTATAGGCAAAAATATCTGTACCGACCATTGACACAAAATGTAGGGATAGTTTTAACCAGCATTACCTCATGCCACTCTAACAGTGCCTGCACAGTATGCTTTTTGATTTCTTCTTACCCAAATGTTAAAACAAGCCATACATCTAAGCTTAATATCATACATCATTCTGGTATCATCATTATTGAAATCTACCTGATTAATATTTATAATTTGTAGTATTACGATGTGAAGTAACTACACTATAAGTATGCTTACAAATTTTTAAAATCTATTTAATATAGATGAGCATACATATTTACCTACTGAAATTTGAAATAAATTTTTATATGTGATGGAATATTAGTTGTAATTTTTTTCCTCTCATTTTGTTTGATTTTAATTGTGAATATATTAATCTGGACTGTATTGGACTATGTTGTTTATGGCAACACAATATTGGCAAAAGAAATGTTTATTATTAATTGTAGTTTGTAAAAATTGTGAATTGACTTTATTCATTCTAAAAATAAATGTGTAGATAATAAAGTTTATGGCCGTGATAAAATTATTATTTTCTTTATGTATGTTTTTGTTACTGCATTCACAATAGTAGGTTACAAATAATATACCTAATATTTAACATCTCCAGTATATTCATTATTTTATTTGTATAATATTATATTTGAAAGATATGTGTAAAAATATATTTCCAATGTAATATGATGAGAATGTAGTCTGAATTTATTTATTTTATGTTGGAAGTGAAAGAATCTTATTTGTATTTTAAAAATGTAAATGTTTGTTATATATAATAATCATGAAATTCTTTTTATTTTATTTGTTGTTATTGTGTAATAAGATTTTTATTTATGAGATGCTGGCTAGAAAAGAGTGAATACAAAGTGTTACTATGGTTTCTCTTAACATCAATGGAAAAAGTTTATAAATAGAAATAAGCAGATTAAACGATCTTGGCTTCAGCAAAAGCGAATCTAAGTTCCTTCATATCATTTTTTTGCTTGTTTTCAAAAGTATACAATTATAAAATGGATAGAATGATGGGTGACAGCAATAATTTTCATTTGTCGAGTTTTTGAGCAGTGACAATTTGTTGAAAATATGATAATTCTTAGCATTTCAAAGAAACATGAATATTTCTTTGCTTTTAAAAATGGATATTACCTACTTTTCAATGATAAAGTATAAATGCTAACAACAGAAAAATGTACACAAAGATTATGTTCACCCGCTGATATAATTTTATGAGCTTGATGGATTATTTATACCCAAGATAGAAATTGGTTCAATTTCCATAGCATCATCATGGATGAAACTAGCATCTGTTCGCTTGTAATGTTTTATGAATTAAATTACTTGTTAAATGAAAGGATACCTGCATTGCATCATCATGGATATAAATTAGTGTTTGTATACTGATAACATCATAGATCAAATACTTGTTAAATGAAAGAATAATTTGGATATTTGGAAAATGTGCTAATAAAACGTCATAGGACCGCATGCGGTTGAAGAAATAGACAGTACTATGGTGCAACAGTATACATAAGCCATTACATCATTTTAAACTGAAAGATCCGTAAATAAAATTGATATATAAAAAAAGTCAAATTCAAATAATAGTTATAAAATTGCACAGATGGAAAACTGTGTAAGTTAAGTAACAAAAAAAAAAAAAAAAGAAAAAATCTAAAGATAAAAGATTATTATTATATTATTTAAAGTAATGCATTTAGGGGAATGTGTTTATTAAATTGGTAATGGTGTCATCTCATTTCTGTCTTCTCATTTCTGACTCCATCAAAAGTACACAAGCGTTCAGATAATGTGACCATCCACTGTTTTCCTGATATAAGGACCGAATGAGCATAGCCCCTAGAGAATCAATTTGTCATGATTATTTTAAAAAAAGTTTTTGGCATACTGATTTTTTCTTTGTGCTTTACGGTGGTATATCCTTTCGGGAAGGAATTTGCTCTTTTTGAAAATGGCGAGCAAAGGCAAGATCTGAATTCAATCTTTTAATAATATATTGCAGTTAAAGTAATTGTGCCAATTAGTGTTGTAAATATTTTATTTTTATAGAGTACTGGTTTGATTTCTCTTATTTAAACTTGAATTAAATAAATGATTTTGTTTAAGTTTGATATTAAGTTTATATATATTGATGTCTTATTCTGATGTGTGGTGTTGATATCATGTTATATGTCATGAGCCTCATCGGGGTGAAAAAGGTAGGTATCGTCCAACAGAGTATAAATTGGCACCGAACATGTAGACTCTGAACCAGAAGGGCCGGTACAGTAAAAAAATGGCCACCCAACATAAAAAAAAAAAGGAGAAACTTGAATGAAAATGAGAAAAATAAATTAACTTGAATGAAAATGAGAAAAATAAATTTTTTTTTGGAGAAAAAAATTAAAAAAAAAGAGAGACAGCATCTTGATGCCGGAATTCAAGTGATTTTACATGCGTATATGCATTGTTTGAATATTCGACGTATCTATAGACAGCATATAAATTTTAAAACAGGTGGAGGTCTTTTATTATTTTGTTGTTTTATTTTATTTTGTGCTTTAAAAGGGAAGCAATTTCGGTAGACAGATTTTTCTTGTTTTTTTAGTATGAGAGTGTATTAATGTTTTTTTTTTTTTGGTTGTTTTTTGTTTAATGGCAGACTTAGGCAAGAAAATAAAGAGAGCAACTGTGATATAGGATAGGAGATAGGTGCCTGGTGAATGGTGAGGGGAGAGAGGGGTGTGTGGTGTACTATTTATCCATATATATATATTAATTAATAATAAAGCAAAAATGCAAATAAAATAAAATTATCTCAGAATAATAAAAGAATATAATTATAGAAATTGCGGAAAAAAACAATTTAAGTTGGTTTTATGGGTACAGTATTTCGTAAATGACAATCAGATTTCACTCAAAAATAATGGAGAAAGAATACAATATAGTAGGAAAGGGTGATAGTTCAAATGCAGAACCAGCAGAGGAAAATCAGCCTGAAAGTCAGGAAAACAAAGCAATAGAAATCAGCAACGAGTGGAAAGATTTAAAGGGGACAATGAGGGATTGATGGTATGATGAGAAAACTAACACAAGATATAAATGATACAAAACATGGTTGGGCACAATGAGATGTCACAAGGTAAATGATATGGAAAAGGGTATATTATACAAATGCAGGCAAAATTTCCAAATATGGAAATGGTCATGCAGAAAAACAAGGATAAATAGCAAGACCTCCATCAAAGTATTAGTAGTATTGTTAAAAGGGTAGAGGATTGGCAGCAACAAATCAGTGAAAAGTATGAGGATCTGCAACAAGATATGAACCAAAAGATTATAGATATAGTTGAAAAGCAACAAAGCTGTGATGTAAATGTTATCAAAAAATGATAGTAAAATAGTGAATTTACAAAAGAATTTTCAGCAAATGGTTATTAATATGGAGGAACAATATTTGACTAGGCCACAAATTATTAACTTAATTAAGAATGAGCATATAGCAAGGATGGAGAAGGTAGAAATCTATGTGGGTGAATATGAAAGGAAGAATGAACGAAGGGTGGCTGAGATTCACAAAGCTATCACAGACTTGACGGGAAGTTAGTGACTTGGTTAACACTAGAATGGGTTAAACTAAAGATCTGATCATTATTATAGCTAATGATCAGACTTTAGAGAGAAAAAGAACAATAGCTACATCAGTCTTTGAGAGGATGGGATAGAAATAAGGAAGGATAGTTTAACTCATTCTAGTGTTAACCAGTTTCTATAGATAAGGATATTTCAAGGATAAACTGGGAAAGCTCCAATAGAGCATTTAAATAGCTTAGAAAAATATTTCCAGATTAACAATGTCTGAAACCAGCAAACCGGCCATTGCATGCAATCACTTGCAGAGATTGTGCAATTATGGTGGGAATCTTTATTTCATCATCCTATAATGTTTCAAAATTTTAAATAAGCCCTGTTAAAAAACTTCTGAAGTGAGGAGTGCCAATTGACCATCCTATATCAAATAATGCAGGAAAAGTTCAAAGCTAATGTGGGTGAAAACTACTCCAAATTCTTTCGAAGGTAGGTGGCCAAACTAAGAATGTTGAATGCTTGTAATATGTTGGAAGGTCAAATTATATGGATAATTTGTCACAATTTGCCCTTTAGGATCTAACAGATGCTGTTGATTGCTAATATGATTGCTGTAGAACCATTGGCTGAGCTACTGAATGCTGTAGACATCAGTCAACAAAGCTTCCCACTCAACAAAGCTAGAGGGTATAAGCATCAATACAATAATGTTGGGAAGAAACAGGAACCATTATGAACAACCTCATTGGAACGGGAGGACCAGGCCTAGGAGTCTAAGTCCTGCACCATATGTCGTCCCTAAAAGAAATCCTAAAAGAAATGAGTGATGGGTAAGTTATACATATCTAAGAGAAAGGAGCCAAGGCCACCTTCACCAATGCGAGGGAAGGGGCCTTGGTAAATTGTTCCTCTTACATAGGTTCCCTGAATGTCCAGAGGGACCATTATAAAGATAAAAAGGAATGATGAATTTAATATGCTCATGGGAGGATAGAGTGCTAGGTTATGCTCAACAGAGTTGACCAAAAATAAAAGTGTTTTGGAAGGGATCAATGTTAAAAGCCTCTGTAATATCAGAGGAGCTGTATCAACAAATGTTGATTAGTAAGCCTCATATAAAAATGTTACCTTTAAAGGTCATTCAAGTGACCATGGCGAATAACTGGAAGGCAAGACTGGTGCCAAAACAAATCTGGATGCAACTTAATATGGATGGTAAATTATTATTCCATGTATTTTGATAATGAATAGCTTGATACATGATGTAAGGTTCGACTTGCATAAAAATAATTGTATTTTAGATTATACCAAAGGTCTGGTTATGTTTAACAATGGTGTATTCAAATTTTTGTCACCACAGTTAGGCTGTGTAAAAAAATTGACTCCCAATATTGTTGATCAAAAGAATAATGAGGCAAAATTGGCTGGTGCAGAAGGTCGTGAAAGACTTAAATCAATGCTGGAGAACTATAGTGTGGTATTTTCCAAGAGTCCAGAGGTTATCAGAGGATTTGAGCAAAGAATTTGCCTGAAGCATGGTGAACTGTTCCGGTCCCGATCATACCCAGTATCCCACTAATAAAAGAAGAGGTGGAAAAACAGCTTAGATAAATGCTGGATTGGGGCATCATTGACAAACGCTCATCTCCTTACTGTAACCCTGTTGTGATTGTTAAAAAAAGAAATGGGCCTATCAAGTTATGCCTTGACCCCCTACAATTAATGTTACCATACTGGACTGTAATATTCCACCACCTATTCTGGAGTTATGAGGGAAGGAAGTCTTGTTTACATTTGATTTGACTTCCAGTTACTGGCAGGTCAAACTCCACTCAGCAAATCATCAGTATATTGCTTTTAGATTTGGGCAGTATTCATACCAAGTTAACAGAATGCCATTCGGCCTGATTAATAGTGGAGCAAGATTGTTATGGTACTTGGTCTAAATTCTATCTCCAGAGGTAAATAAAATTTTAACTATGTATGTAGATGATGTGCTGATAGCATCAACATCTGTAGAGGAACACTTCCAGCATTTAGAGCTGTTTTTTAAGAAATGCATGGAGAAGAAAAAAAAATTGGGATATTGATTTCCTAGGCCACCTGGTGGGACATGTGGGGATCAACCCCCATCCTGACAAAGTTAGGACAATAAATGAATTTCAAAAGATAAAAAAATGAATTTGGTCATTTGTAAGTTTGTGATAAGTTTGACTAAGAAAAGAAATCAGATGGAATTGGACCGCCGACCAGGAGTAGGCTTTTGAGAAAATCAAAAGAGGTTTTGTAAAGCAGGTAGTGCTCACCCACCCTGATTTTAAGAAGTGTTTCTGGTCCAAACAGATAGCGAGTGTGAGTTGAATGTTACTCTATTACAAATTCGAGCAAATGAACAGATAGGCATTCTGTATTTTATAAGTCACCTTCTTGAAGGGCCCAAAATAAATTATACAGTGACAGAGAAAGATGCTCTCACTATAGTATGGGTGTTTAACACATGCTATTCGAGTGAGAAATGGTTGTGATCACTGATCACAAGAGTTTAGAGTTTCTAAACCATAATTATCTGATCAATAGTTGATTAGTCTGATGGAGCTTGTTTCTCCAGGAGTTTAATTATACATTCCAGTACTATAAGGGATCCGAGAACATTGTTGTGGATATCCTTAGTCATCATCCAGTCCAGCCCAGCAACAACACTCAAGTATCGATAATTATACATGATGAATATGACTAATCATAAACAAGTCCATAGAGGAATTAACCCAGGTAGGAATGAAACAGCATGAGGATGTCCAATTAAATAATCAACTGTTTTCAAGTTAAAACTAATGGATATGATCAAAATATGGGTAATGCAGCAAAACGATATAAGGTCAACAACGATGTGCTGCATTATCAAAATTAAGAGAGAGGAGATGAGTGGAGAGTAGTGGTACCGCAGTCCCTGAAAAACCCACTCCTTACGTACATCCCTTGTCTATACGACTGTTATGGGATCTCAAAAAGTGAGCACCTCAAGTGCTGGTTTTATTGGCCAGGTATGCATAAGAATGTGATTTCCATGTTAGTAAATGTGAGATTTGCCAATTTCCAAAAACCATTGAACAAAATCTATGTAACTCCCAATGATATCAATCATACCAATAATGGCCATCGACTTTTATGGTCCATTGCCACCTTTTAACGAAATTTGTCGCAGCTTACCCTCTGTCCCAAGATACTAGTTGAAATACAGTGAAGTTATTGGACATCTTGCATTTCCCGATTGTAGGAAAGCCTGAAGTCTTTTCTGACTATGGAACCCCTTTTTGTGTCAGGAGAATGGAATAAGTGGATCACCAAGCAGGGCAATAAGTATGTGCTGACATCTGTTCAGAATCCTCAGTCTAATGCATGCAAACATGTCATGCAGAAGCTTGGTAGAAATCTGAATCACAAGGGTTGGGTGAAACAATTAACTCATGTAATCAACTGCATAAATGAATCTACGGAATTTTTTCCAACTTGCTTACATTTCACCGAAGCACTGTCCAAAGTTGTTCAAGGCTAACTTACTCATAATCTCGAAGGAACCTATTGATATAGAATCGTATAAGAGGGGGGCACAAATTGTCATATGTCAAGGGGATGGTTTCTGGGTAGAAATGGGCAGGGGATCAATGTTCGATCATTGAAACGTATATAATATCAGTGAACAAGCAGGAGCAATCAAGAAAGACAGTATGCAAGTGGAAGGAGAAAAATATGTTGCCATTTGGGAGTTGGTGGTGTGGAATTGTGGTTTTCTGTATATTTATTGTAGGTTGATATTTGTTTGTGTTTCGGCACTCTGGTATAGAAGGTGACTGAAATGCAGGATGTTGGTTGGAGATCTTTGTATGGTCAGGAATTTCTATAGCACTATCACAAGTTTTGTTTTTCCACTAAGATGTGTAGCGATTTCCCATGTGGTCTACAGAGGGAAAAGTCTCTCTGAGATTAATACCTCATTATACATGTGCATTTCAATGAAGGAAGTTGATTTGGTGCTGATCTCTTGTTTAAGAGAGAGACCCTTACCCTATAATGCACAAGATCCTGTAGGATTCCAACAAGGAATGAGCGTGGATGCATTTTTTTTTTGTTTTTTTTTTTTGTTTGTAGTTTGTTGTTGAGAAGAAAGGTAGTCCAGAGATAAGACTTAAAATGGTTGCTCTCATTTCAATGCCTCATCAAAGGGGAGGAGGGTACTTTGACAGACACTATTATAGTGGTCATGCACAAGGTGGCACTAGTTAAATCTACCGACTTAAATGTATACATTTATATTTTGTGAGTGGTCTGCACAAACATTTTTGCCTATACACATGGTTGAATAAATATAATGGAAAAATAAGAATTATTGGAAGTATGATTTAGGATTTATATATATATATAATGTGTGTTTAATGATTTCGGATTTATATATATATAATGTGTGTTTAAGTTATTTAGATAGAGGGGTGTAAAATAAACAGATGATAATTTAAGTAATTCTAAATATTCTGCACACCTGTGATTTTTATACTTTGGTTTTCTGCTGATAATATAAAAGGAATGTGAATGTATACAAATTGCCATTATGTATATTTTTTAAAAATTTAAGGCAAATATCAAAGGAGAAAACCCATATCTCAGATTAGTTAAAACCAATCTGAGATATACTAAAAATTCCAAGAAATACAGAGTGTACCTGTTCTGTTTCAAATTTGTTTTTGTTTAAATTAATCTTTTGTAATAGATGAGGAAAAAAAAAGGAAAGAAAAAAAATTAATGATGTATGATGGAACTTATCGGAGATTTGAAAGGGTCTGGGGAGGGGGGATGAGAAATAAGAATAATAGATAAAAGGTGTTTGACCTATACCCATTTGGTTATAATCAATTATAAAAGATTGCAGGGTTGCCTGCGGGAGTCTTGTTCATGCTGTTGGTTGGTAGAGGGAGCCACTGTTCGATGTTGGTTGGGGATGAGGCATATAATTTTGGAGAGAAGTTGTATTAGCCTGTGAGGATTGACCGAGTGCTGGTTCCTGCAGTGAAGTACTCATGATAAGTTTTGACTACGGGTGTATGAAGACTTTCTTTTTGATGTTCTCTGTTTGTGGTAGCTTATCAAGACTATCTTAATAAGGCCATGTTGGAGAACCTGTCTGCAGGATCAAGATAAATTTTCTGGTTATTGACCAGCAAAGAGATTTATCAGAGGGTCCTAGAGCTGAACCAGGCTTCGAATTAAAGCCACTCCAGAATTGTCTGATTGATCTGTGGCTTGCTGCTGCAGTTCTTGGTAAAGATATTGATAGAAAGCTGAGTAAATGGAAATGCTTAAATTTGTTATTTAAATTCAAATGGAGTAAACACCCCTATGACAGTATACCAGCCTGACTTCTGCACTGTCACCATTTAGCCACAGTTCCCAACTGCTGCTGATGCCCACATCAACACCTATGTCTTGTGTAAAGAAGATAGACCCTTGCTGCCTTGGTATCATGTTTTATAGTGAACTAAGGAATTATACAACCCAGAGATGGTCAATGGGAGGAAGTAAAAACAGATGGTATAATCTTTTATCGTTAGTGCAATTTGTTTCTATAAATTTCCACCTCTCAAATGGTTCCCCCTATATATATATATATATATATATATATTGGTTCTGTTTTATAATTCACATATCTTTACATTATTTTTTTTTAATGATTTTATCTACATATATGTTTGGTAAAATGTGTTTAACAAGAAAAAAAAATGGAAAAAGAGCAGGAGGGGTGTTAATTTGGTTAATTTTTATATAATGTGTCAAGAGAATTAATGTTTTATTTTACTTAAGATTATTATTTTTTGTATTATTTTATAATTTGTTAAAATGTTTAACCTGTGTATCGGTAAAGCTCTGACCACATCATTTAGGATTGACCATATGGAAAGAAAAGTGAGAGGAGTTCCATATGTAATTAAATTGGTTTTTTATTTATTGATTTTCTATTGTTTCATGTATTTTGCTAAAATGAGTTTTAATATGTCAATTGGCGAAGGGTGCATTTAGGGAAGTATATGTTTATTAAATTGGCAATGGTATCATCTCGTTTCTCTCTCCAAACAAAAGTGAGTACACAAGGATTCGGATAATGTGACCCTACACTGTTCCTGAGATAAGGGTTGAATGAACATAGTCCCTAGGGAATTACATATCATGATTAATGAAAAATTTGTTGGCATACCTTTGTATTTTACGATGGCATATTCTTCCAGGAAGGAATTTGCTTTTTTTTGAAAGTGGCGCGTAAAGGCAAGATTGGAATTCAACTTTTCAAAGATATACATCAATTAAGTTAATTGTGCCAGTCAGTATGGTAATATTTTTTTTGTGGGTAGGGAGAGAATCCGAAAAATATAGCCAACTTCTACTGGTTTGATTTCTCTCATTTAAACTCGAGTTAAGTAAATTTAATATTTTTGTTAAGTTTGATATTAAGCTTATATTGATGTATTATTCTGATGTGTGGTGTTGATATCTCATGTTACATCTTATACGCTTCATCAGGATGAAAAGGGTAGGCATTATCCATTAGCACTATAAAACTTAAATGTGGTTTAAAAAAAGTTATAACCTTGAATATGGATGTGTTTTTTTTTTTCATTTTCTTGAATCGTTACATATTTTAACTTCCTCCTTTAACAAGTATCTTCTTAAGCCTAAATTTACAAATCAGTTTTCTAAAATATTGATACTAAATGATAATGGTAAAGATAATAAAAGAGTACACCTATCACTGATATTGCCCATGTATATGGAAATAGGCTTCAGCAATTTTGATTAAAACCTGATATAAAAAAAAAAGTGTTCTTCACTATTTACCAGAATACAATAAAATATTTTTTTAACACATTTATTGGTTGTGCATATTTACAGTGTTTTTTTAAATTGAATTAATGGTGTCAGTGACAAATGGATCTAATAACCATCTTCATAATTAAATCACATGGAGATTTAATCCCTACTTATTTCAATATAAAAAAATCATCCAACTATTGTTTTTTATAATTTACTAGTAATATCAATAAAAAAACCAAACCCAGTCTTGAGTAACTATGTTTGGCAGTTTTATGAAGCTTTACTTTTTGGCTACTTTGACTGAAGAAAACCACTTGTGCTCACCAGTAATGTGGACAAGTTATTTTTTAATCAGTCACCCAGCACTATCCTTTGTCTAATCCTTATGTAAATAACTATATAAGATTAATAACATTGAAAGCTATTGATCTGAATTGATTTTCATATATTTTTCATAATAAAGAATATGATCTAATATTTCATAATTATCAATATCACTTTCTCCTATTAAAGATTATCAGGCTAAGATGGATAATTGCTTGCCAGATTGATTTCAAAGGTGCTCTCATTTATTCTATTCTTAGCATTTTGCAACATCCTTTATCTTCTATCTTTATTTACAGTTATATTTGCAATAGATTCATTAGGTTAAAAAATTGTATCTTTCTATGTCATTTAAACTTAGTAGTCTTCAAAGATCTCTTCTTGCTTCATTATTGTTAGCTATCTATCTGATTCACTAATTAAATAATTAGAAAAAGTTACAAAATGTCTTTTTCTGCCTCATCTTGATGTTAGTACTCATTAATTTATTTCCTTTGTATATAATATTTTATTAATCGTTAAAAGTTTGTTTTCAATGTTTTATATCACTTTCAAATCAAAACTGGCTGCATTTTATAATGTGATAAATCATCTTTGTGCCACTTATATATATACAAATTACTTCCATTTATGGCTTCTCAATCTGATCTATTTTGGTATCATACTGAATCTCTCTAAAACTAATTTAAGTCATCACTTGACTCAATTAATTAATAGCAAATTTAGTGATAATTATATATATTGATATCATGAGGCTTATATTATCAATGCTATTGTTAATGATATATTTGTTATTATAGTAATTGAATGTGTTTGATGAGTATTGCAATTATTGAGTTATATTTTTTAGTTAATCTTAAAATTTGAGCTTCATATTCACACTTATTATCCATATTGAGGTATTGTAAACAATTTTTTTATTTATAAGCATTAAAATATATGGTATCTCATTTATACTTTCAACTATGATTAATATAATGATTGCATTATTTATGCTGGAAGAATCTCCATTACTTAATTGATCAGTGTTGTTGTCGTTATATGTGATAAATTGTTGTTGTCGTTATATGTGATAAATTGTCTATTTTTTCAGAAACCACTGAATATCCCAAGTATAGCAAAAATTTTATACAAATTAATATGCTCAAATGCTTGTTCATCCCCTGAGTATTAGACAATAATTTATTGCTTGATTTAAGTTTACTTTTGATCTCGTATATTAAATTGTGCAATAAATGTCCAGAGAATATGTTACTTCCAGTCTTGTCCTTATTTTTGCATTAGTGCCACAGTTTGCTTTCTTGATATTTTGCTTAATCTAGCCAATATAGAATTAAATCATCTGTTGAATTAATTATTTATTACCAAATTTAGTGATAAAATTAAACAATTTTTATTGAAGTTTCTATATTCAATTGTGATGATTCGTATTTTAAAATGTATAATGAATCTTTATTTTACATATCCCTAAAACAATATGACTGGTTAACCATCCCTATTGATTGGTAATAAAAAGTATAATGTTTTAAAGAAAAAAATAAAATTGATTATATTAGCTCTTATTTATAAATTCTTAAGCTTCTTTTCTGAAATATCATGTAAAAATCTTGGCAGTTATTAATTTTTACTAGCTATGTAATCATAAATTATTACCTTTTGTTGTACTCAACTAATTTATTGATACTACTTATTAAATGATTATATCCCATAAATAATATTCAGGTAATCTAAATACTTAAAAGCTTCTATTATCTAAATAAAATTCCAAGGTATTGTTTTAAGTTATTGTTTAATGAGAGCTATATGGTAAATTTTATGCTGATAAAAATATATTTTATATAAAGAATTTATTTTATTCAAACAGAAGTCAATCTCTAATAATGTGCTATTTTTTAAATATAAATTTCCAAGTACTCGCCTGCCGGTAAGAGTTTAAAAACTTAAGTGAATCACTTAAGCTTAGAGTGTACATTCTATACACACCAACTCTTACAGACCATGCTTAAATCAGGGCTTGAATCTATTGTATGCCTGATGTTATAATCAATTATTCAATTGTACAAATCTATTTAAACCATCGCACGAGAAAGACGTGTCTCATTTTTAACTACCTACGATTAGACAAACATGACTTATAAATGTAAATCTATTATTAAACCACTAAACATTACATGATCATTGTTTCTTATGCTTGCTCATAACTGTTATTAAACAGGCAAAACTTGCCACTCAGTACAAGCCAGAGTATTCAAGGCTCCTCACTGACAAAGGCCATAAGCCAGAAACTAGTCTGGGGATATTGGATGAATAGGCACTAGATAGGGATTTTATGCACAAGCCTTCTGACATCCATTGATTACTCTGGCTTGCACTGAGTGGCATTACTGTATGGAGAGTTTTGCCTGTTTAATAACAGTTATGAGCAAGCATAAGAAACAGTGAACATGTGATATTTAGTGGTTTAATACCAATCCTGCTAATAGGATAGTGGTCACTATGGTTGTTAAAGAGACAAAGACACCAAAATGTATGGGTGCTGAACTGAGTTCAGACCTATATGACTATATAAGCTAATGAGCTTGGATTGAAAATATTGTGTTTTCAATTTCATTCTCTTAGTTTTGTAGTTAAGTAGAGATAAAAGGTGACTGCTGGAGGGTTGCATTAGATCCTAAGATCCAGGTGCAGGGATCTCAGATCCAAGGCTCCTCATTGACGAAGGCCATAAGCCAGAAACTAGTCTGGGGATATTGGATGAATAGGCACTAGATAGGGATTTTATGCACAAGCCTTCTGACATCCATTGATTACTCTGGCTTGCACTGAGTGGCATTACTGTATGGAGAGTTTTGCCTGTTTAATAACAGTTATGAGCAAGCATAAGAAACAGTGAACATGTGATATTTAGTGGTTTAATACCAATCCTGCTAATAGGATAGTGGTCACTATGGTTGTTAAAGAGACAAAGACACCAAAATGTATGGGTGCTGAACTGAGTTCAGACCTATATGACTATATAAGCTAATGAGCTTGGATTGAAAATATTTGTGTTTTCAATTTCATTCTCTTAGTTTTGTAGTTAAGTAGAGATAAAAGGTGACTGCTGGAGGGTTGCATTAGATCCTAAGATCCAGGTGCAGGGCTCTCAGATCCAAGGCTCCTCACTGACGAAGGCCATAAGCCAGAAACTAGTCTGGGGATATTGGATGAGTAGGCACTAGATAGGGATTTTATGCACAAGCCTTCTAGCATCCATAGATTACTCTGGCTTGCACTGAGTGGCACTACTGTATGGAGAGTTTTACCTGTTTAAATCTATTACTATAAAGCGCTGAAAATGTTGAAATTATTCAAACGGAAGTCAATGTCTGATAATGCGCAATTTCTTAAATATGATTTCCGTTTGAATAATTTCAAAGTTTTCAGTGCTTTATAATAATAAATAAAGAATTTATATAATATACAAAAAAAGTAATTTTTCATTATATACAAACTGGGTTTGTAATGAGAATGGGAAAAGGTTTTTTGCCAAAATGCAAAATTTTACAACTTTAAAAAAAAAAAGCCATTTGTTAGGTATTAATTTATGTATTATTTGCCAATTTCAAGATATAAATTTTTTTTTAAGTTGGATACATATTTTTATTGCTAATTAAGCTTTTACATACACATAAAAATACGTATGTTGGTGATTGTTTATCTTTTCAACATATATGTGTTTGGATGTATCAGTGTTATTAGATAGAGTGGAGAGTGGTGGGTCATGTAAAAGTCTGTTCTTATATACTCAATATATTACATATATATAGACACAGGTATATAATAAGCCTGTGTTTCAGTTTAAAAAAATCTAAATAATTTGACCAGCAAGATTTGAGATAAAGAGTATTCTTTATTATCAGTTAGCTTATTTACTAGTAAAAGAAAATATGGATAATAGCATTATTTTTTTCTTGCAGACAATCTGTAATGTTAGGTTTTACTGACTTCACAGAAGTTGATGTTAAACGGATCATGCTGGAACTTGGAAAAGAATATCGAGGAGATAAATATCATTTAATGAACAAAAACTGTAATCATTTTTCATCAGCGTTAGCACAGGTGAGTCTTTAATAATTTTCACTTAAGATTATTATATATATTCAACTAAAAACTAACTCTAAATTATAGCTTTTACAATAAGATTATGTATTAATATCAAAGATAAATATGAAGAATGCTATTATAAACATTCTAATTTAGCATTAGCATTTTGTATACTATATATATATATATTAAATATGTTTTTAATGGTATATTGTAATAAGTTTAGTCAAACTGATTTATAAATATTTGAAAACCAGGCACTCTTCACAAACCTGGGAGCTTTAATTGTAAGTATAGGGATTTGAACTCAAATTTTCAAGCACCCTTCAACTATCCACACTATCTCATACAACCGATACACATGACCATCCACATGTAGAAAAGATAAATAATCACCAATATCCGTATTTCATGCTAAACCAGCACTCATCAGTTGGTCCAGATTATCATCTCCCACACATATATATAATCAGTGCTCAGTTTATATTAAGATAGCAAATCTTCATACTTTAATGGACAGGCTTCAATCCACTCCAACCTCCAACTTTTCAGCCATCCATATCATTGAAAATCTGATGATGAAAACTCAAATCCCATGCTGATGCTAATATTATTGCCATGCCCGTGTAAATGCTAATATCATTGCCATGCCCATGTAAATGGATATGGTCCTATACATGAGGGGTCAGAGTGACTTCAGGTCAATATGGGAATGGCAATATTAGCATCAGCATGGGATTTGAGTTTTCATCATCAGATTTTCAATGATATGGATGGCTGAAAAGTTGGAGGTTGGAATGGATTGAAACCTGTCCATTAAAGTATGAAAATTTGCTATCTTAATATAAACTGAGCACTGATTATATATATGTGTAGGAGATGATAATCTGAACCAACTGATGAGTGCTGGTTTAGCATGAAATATGTATATTGGTGATTATTTATTTTTTCTACATGTGTATGGTCATGTGTATCGGTTGTATGAGATAGTGTGGATAGTTGAAGGGTGCTTGAAAATCTGAGTTCAAATCCCTATACTTTCAAACTGATTTATATATTTATACATTATTATTTATTTTAATTACATATATATATGTTCATTATTTATTTTAATCATTTAATCTATATATTTGATATCTTTGGAAGGAATAAAATGAAAATTTAACGAGAAAGGACATTATTATTGTAATATGATTAATGTATAAATTTTCAGAAAGATTTTCAATAGTTCTTGAGAATACAAAACTGTGTGGTATTCATATATGTATGTGAGTATTTTTTTTATTTGCATAATTTTTTTCTTCTCCAATTTTATTTGAATTATAATTTTGATTGTTAATACATTTTTTAAATCTCATAGCAAAAATATGTATAAATTATAATAACTTTTAAATTGAATGTCAGAAATCTGTAGTTGAATTATTATTTAAAAATAATAATAACAAATAATGGCTACATTATCTTACATCTGTTCGATGGTGATTCTCAATCGATGCCCCATTAACCAATTATATAGTATTCTTTAAGTCAAACTATAGGTAAGCCACCTATGAGATTAGCAAGAATGGAATTAATAGAAACCAAACCAAATAATGAAAAGCATTACTTTTAAATAATGTATATCAGCTTTAAACAAATTATTTAAATTATTAAAATCAGTTAATTCCATAGTTTTTTAATTACTAATGACAACTGATAAGTAAGAAGTTTCAGATAAGAGATAATATCACTATTAAAGTAAATAAACCCAACCATGTTATACATTTTATCATCTCCTACAGTTGATCCATTCTCTTTAATAAAGATGAACAGTATCATATTTCAAAAACTGTATTTCAGATCATTTTTGAGATGATGGTTTTTCATTAGCAATCTGGATTCTTTCTAAAAGTCTCATTATATTCACCTACTTTTATGAGTTATAAATATTATTTAGATACATTTTCACTAAAATAAAATCTCTGTTCCAGTTTGACTTTATAAAGAAATCCTTTATTATAAATTATGATTATTTATTTATAAATATGAAGGCTAATGCACATGCGCTTTACAGATAACTATACCTAAAGAATACTAACATTATCAATCACAAGATAAAGTCTTTAGAAAAGGTAGAATGAATCATCTAACATTTTGACCCAAACGTTTAAGTATGGGCAAATCTTAAGTGTTTGGATATGAGAGTGTGACAATATTAAACAGTCACTTTAAATTACTTTAATATGCTTGGATGAATGGCGCTTGCGAAATTATTTAAAATTTACTATACGTCATTCTTGATTGAAATTAAACACACATATATATTGTATATATATGTATGTTCTCATGTCCCACACATATATTATTTAATTGAGAAAAAAAAATTTCTTATATATATATATAGATTTATGTGTACGTATATTATATGTATAATATATAGTTGATAAATTAATAGGTGATGAATGAATATAATGTTGTAAGAAAGAATATTTTAATATATTATTTTTCTTATTAAATAATTAATATATTCAGTTATTTAGTTTTATTTTTGGTTAAAATAAAGCAGATCAGAAAGTGTCAAATAAAGTGATCTAGATAAGAGATTGGGATTTGAAAATGTACACGTGCAAAAGAGTGTGAAAGAATAAGAACGTCTGTATAAACACAAAAACGCTTTTACACCTATTTGTAATGGCTATAGATTGCCAGCTTTGTTGTATTGTTTTTATCTGTATCTAAGATTTTTTTTTTTTTAAAGAGAGAGGTGCTATGAGGAAATAAAACGGTGATTATTAATTTTCTTGTAAAATCGCGATAGTACATCAACTTGTCAAACTCTGATTTTTTATCTTTTATCTCAAGATAAGATATGCAGGTGGTCAGTTTCTTTGACCAAAGATTGGCAATATAAATGATTGAAACAATGTTTAAAGGACACTCAGTATTATTATTTTAGAGAGACAGACAGAGAGATGTAACTCTCACCCAATTTTTTCCTCGTTATTAATGTTGAAAAAAAAGGAAAAAGGGAAAGTGGGCAATTTGATTTTTTTTTACTCTTTAAAAATTGAACAAGGGAAAAGAAGGAAAAGACTCTTGTATAAAGTCAAAATAGACGAAGATGTGCGGATATACAAGTAATTCCCAGAAATATTAATATTGGAAAAAGAGGGAAAATGGAACAAAATTGAATTTATAAGAAGAAGTTAATGACAATTATATGAAATGAGATTAACATATTTTTCTGAGTATAATACCATGACTCTGCATTGCTAAACCATTTTTTTCTGCTTCCTGATTAATACAGAATGAGTTAAAAATCACTAATCTACTGTGGTCTCATATACCAATCAAATAATAACCAACAAAATGAAAGAGTTTGAAGCCAACCACACAAGCTATATGAAATGCTTCTTTTCTGGCTCCTGGTCTATTAAAGGCTCATTACCTTTGGATGAATGGAGAAGGGGAAGGAAGAGGAAGAGAAAATGTATAAAATCCATATATAGCCAAGTTTGAAGCCATGAATGAAATTTTTGTTAAAGTTTATCTCAGTCATCTAAAGTGTCTACAGCGATTATTTTTTAAAAATGGGAGAGACAAGCAAATCCACCAGTACATACTTATTAAAAAGTATTTATAATAGCTCTTTGTAAAATGGTAGAAGGAAGCCAATCAACAATAAATAATTTTAGAATTAAAGAAACAAGCAAGTCAATTGATTCATGTTATCTTAACAGTATCTGCAATAACTTTCTTTTTTATGGAGCAAAGACAAGCAGTCTGAAAATTCAAACTCAGGACATTTATAAGAAGTGAAAGTGATCGGGTAACTATGAACTTTCTTTAACAGATTTTATTCTTACTTATTAAAAGTAAACCTTAATTTACTGGTCAAAGCAATTTTCTTTTGATACAGAAACATTAAAGACTTGTTTATCTATAGTTATTTGCAATATCACACAACATAGCACAAACATAGTTAAATCTTTAAACTTAAATTTTTCATTATTTTTATTATTATTTTTTTTTATATTATATATTGTAATGTTGAAATGTTTTTTTTTTTTTAATTGTTCTTCAGTTGTTAATAATAATGAGCAACCTATAAATATATGCATTTATAATGTTGTTTTTTTTGTCTTGTTGCGTATTAAAATTAATATCATGTATTTTATTTTATTTTGCTAAAAGGTTGCAAAAATATTTTATATATGTAATTTGTGGGTATACATTTTAAACATATATGTTAACATTACCGAATGTGTGCATGTGTAACTGCTGATACAAACATGTCAAGGAATAGGTTATATATAAATAGTTTAGGTGTGAGAAATTATAGGGCAAGGCTTACATATGAATGGAAGTGAAATAAAACACACAAGATACATATGAAATTTATTCTATGATATAATAAGTTAGGAAAGACTTAAGTAAGCATTCCATAAAATGTATTTTTTTAAGCCAGCTTATTTTAAAATATCCAGAAATGACAAACCTATATATTAAGTTTATTTGCTTGTGCTTATATAAATTTTTATATTAATTTTTGTATTGAACTAATGTAATAATAAGCCATTTATTTAATTATTGATTTGATTTTAAAAGAAAGAAAGAAAGAGTAATAGTATTAATAAAATATAATTATATATATCTTAAATGGTTTTCCGAGTTCTTATTAAAAAAAATATTGTTGTGTTTTTCTTGTCTTGATTCTATCATTTTAATTCATCATCATTGCTCGCAGTTATTAAGAATCATCATTTGTAAATACTGAGCAATCACTTGCTAATATTAAGCGCTCGCAAAATGTTAAGTAAACTAGAATGTTGATTTACATTTAGGTATTTAGGGATTAGGCTTGATAATAACCAAATTTTAATAATTATAGTTCAATAGTAGAAAAGCTAAAGTTGGGTTGTGTCCAGGAATTATGATCATCCTCATCAAATATGGATATTGTGTTATTGGTTAAAATGTTTCAAATAATACTATATAAGAGTTATGATCGCCATCATCATCATTAATAAATTATAATCATTAAATCTAATGTTTAGCATAATTAATATATGTAGTAAATAAGGATTTATAGAAAGATGAATATCATGCATAGACATTCATGATGATCATTCATCATCACTAGTATTGTTAAATCCTAGTTTTAACTATTAAAGTATTTTAGTAAATAAACATAAACTTCTAAATGCTAGTGAATGTAATATTTAAATCCCCTTTAGAAATAGGATAATTTTTAATAGATGCCTATAGGTTTATAAAGATAAATTTATTGTTGTGAGTTTATTAATAAGCTACGGCTAGTATGACCATCACTATTATTATCATTATTATTATTGTGATATCACTATTATTATCATTCATCATTATTATCATCATTATCACCTTTATCTTGTGATAAATAATCTAGTTAAATGGCCATTAATAAGATTATACATGTCTGTTCATCAACATACGTAAATGAGCTAGCAATGTCTATAAGAATCTTTGATCTATAATATAAATTTTAGTAATATTGGGATCTTGTAATTTTATCGATATAGATAAAATGTAAGAATGTCATTTTTTTTCATTAGTCATCCAAGTCATGTGTGATAAAAATGTACCGAATGAGTTTGAACTCAGTACACTCTAAACAGATATTTATCTAGATTTAAAAAACAATCTAGTGGCGCTCGTGGGAAAACACATATACTTAGCTAAACTGAATAAAGAGTGATATAATCCCTTTCCAACTTCATAATATTAACTTTATATAATATATATTTTATAAGTTGTCATGAATAGCACCAGTGTGTGCATGTGACCATGAATGGTCTCATATGGTTGGAAAAAAAGAATAGGAAGGATTCTTTGTTAAAAGAACCTAGTATGGGAGATAAGCATAATGCACTCCAGGAATCTCAAAGTGGGTAATTTTATTCAGTTGCTATATTTAATATTTTTTTATTTGATGACAATGGCCAGTATGTTTTATTGTTCAAATGACGTCCCCAATATTTAGATATTATTAAATCTTTAATGATGATAGTTTTAATTGTCATTGTTGTTATTTTATATGGAGAAATGAGATAACTTATTTATTTCATTACTAATGTGACAGAATTAATGTTTGGGATAGTTGCAATCGGGCTATAATGTTACATTTAGTTATTGAATTATGGCAACTATCATTTCATCACTCATCTATTTATCTATACTGTTACAGATGTCATCTTTCTGTTACAAATATTCTTTTTTCTGTTACAAATGCCTTCTTTCCGTTACAAATGTCCAATTCATTACCGTTACAATATATATAATTAAGTATTTATACATAGCGCTGTATAAATACTTAATTATATATATATGTGATTATTTATTTATTAATTTATTTATTATTTGTAAGCATTGAATATTTTTTTCTATTAATCTTTCTTTTAAACATCTTTTTTTAATATTATGTTTAAATTCATCAATTAAATCTTTATAAAACCATTTTGAAATTTGCTTGTCAATTTTTTTTATCTTGTTGATCAAATCATAATTAATGCATGCATTTAGATCGATTTTTGCATTGGTCTATATATGTATATTCGCTATAGGCTTAAACTAATGGCATCCCAAATCATGAAAGATTTCTGCAGATCACGTGACTTTTTTAAAGTGAACTCTATATCAATATAGTATTTATAGTTTATATTATGTGAACTTTTCTTAATTGAAACTCTTCAACTCCTGAACCTAGGACAGATTTGGCGCAAAGAAATTATCAATGTTTAAAATTAATATAGTTGCTTTTAATAAAATTCGTTTTCACTAGAAGGAAATTTATTTAGTTAAATTTGATCAATGGCTACAAATTTCTTGTTAATATAGATCATTAATGAAAAGAGATTGTGTGATGTTCGATTTATTATGAGGTCTGACTTAGTATGTTCTACTTATTAAAAGTCCTAAATGTATTAATAAAAGAATAATGATATTAGAAATTGGTATCTTATTTGATCAGTTATTATATTTTACCTTTAGATTTAAAAATCTCAAAGGGAAGAAGTTTTTGTTTTTGGTTGAATATTAAAACAACCCCCCCCCCCCATGTGATAATAGAAATAGTAAGCAATGGTTCCTGTGAGTTGCTTGGTTTGTTATTGCATTCTTGAACAACATATGCATTTATTATAAAAATATTTTGGTAAGGCAAAAATAGAAAATCATTGTAAAGGAACTTGAATGATCCATACTAAAAACAATAGCAACGCATGGATTGTATTATAGTTTAGAATCAGAGTATTAAAGAGTTAATATCACATTATCTCTTAATGATACAGATAAATGAATGGATCATAAATAAATATACTGTAAGATCAAAGTGATAATTACATCAAAAAATAACTCTCCAAACCATATTTGTAGGAAATTTCATATTCATTTATTAGATCCGCTTGCTACTCAAACTAAATTTTAATAGCAGTTAACCATTACAATTTGCCAATTTTGATTTTCAGCCTATCATATTAATAACATATGGATTTCGTAAATCTTGTTCTCAGGTTTATTGAAAAGAAAAATCCTGTTTGATTTTCTGATAGTGATTATACTATTAGTGACTTGATGAAAATGAAATGTTTGACAGAATAACAAAATATAAAACTTCAGAAGCAAGATGGGAATTGACAAAAAACAAAATTACAATTAGATATAATCATTTTTTAATTATAGTCACTTTAGATTTTTTTTAGTCATTTTGAAAGTAAAATATGAGCCTAAAAAAAATAGTATCATAATTTTATTAAATTTTGGATAGCAGTCAAAGTTTATGCAATAATGATATTTGCAAAAGATGGCCGAAATATTTTGATAATCTTTTGAATGATGCAAATATTTAGGTAATTGCTTTTAAAAATATATTTAAATTTGGACAGGTGGACAGTGAGTCGATGAAATTGAAACAACTCTACAGAAATACTGCATGTCCTGATGAGATATTTGAAAAAGTCTTAAAATAGGATGTCAATGCATTGACCTCAAAATTATTAGAATTTTTTGTAATTTTGACCCTTGAAGTTGTGCGAGATGGAAAAGACTTCAATCATTAATATGAATTATCATTGTTGTCTCCTGCAACAAAATTACTTGCAAAATATTATCGTTTTTCATCATATATATGTGATTATCAGAGACTCACTTTTCAGCGATATATAAGTGATTATCAGAGACTCAATATATTTTAAAGAATCAGAAGCAATACAGACACAGTTTTTGTTGCCATACCTATTCAAGAAAATAATATCATAAGCCAAAAAAGAACATGATTTATATATTGCTTTTATCAATTTGGTCATGCATTTGACTCAATCAAAAAGGTGTGTGGTAGTATTTGCAATTCACTACCATTCATAATATACAACTCTGCATGTTGGATTAAGAAGAATTATTATTGGTGATGGAAAATTTGAGATTTTAAAATTATATTTGATGTTTAACAGATTTTTTTTTTTAAAAGTAAACTTTATTTCTTAAAGCTATAACAATAATGTAAATATTCTCTAATCTCTCTGCATCATTTTCTGATGAGCAAGTTTCTTTTTTGATATTTTCTTTTTTGGTTGTTCTTCATCTGAAAGTGGTTTAGGAACAGCTTGTTCCTTTTCGGTAAGCATGGCTTTAATATGACAAGGACTGCTCATGTGTGGATTAATTCAGCCATGAGCTCAGTAAGTTCTCCGACACATTTTGGGCGCTTTGTTAACTTAAATATTTTCAATAACAAGATTATCTGTATCCAAGCTTTTATATTCGGCATTGCTTTCTGCATTTTTCACTAACTGCAGCAAAAACTTTGCACTTTTTTTTGGCCATCGGCCTTGAGTACACTCTATTCTTGCACTGAGCTTTTCTGTCTACACCACAATTGAATCTTCTGAAAGGAATAATTTCTTATTTATAACATTTTTAAAATAATGTGTAGTTTGCCTTTGATGCATCTTCTTAATAGCCTGAGCTGTCTGTCTGGTATTTTTAAAATGTACTCTTAAATTTGAACCACATGCTTCACACGATTTAGTGGCGTTTTCTGAATCCCTGGAATACCGTACCATCTTGAGAACCATATTAGCTTCTACTTTGTTTTTAGTTTTTATGGCAGTGGTTCTTGGAACATTTTATAGATGGTTTCTTGAAGCAGGCATCAAGATGCAGTATAAGTTTTGATAGTGGGCTTTTTATGTGAACCAATTTAAAATCTGAAGCCAAAATTCATCTTTTTGGTTTCTAGATATTATGTGCCGCCATTTTGAAATCATCTTATAAAGGCTTTGATTAAAAATTAATACTCAAAAAACATGTTTTTATAACATTTGGCTTGAATGATTGTCCACTTAGAATGTTAATTTAAATGTAGCATTTTAGATAGAAAAATTGGGTTGGATATTGTGATGCAACCAGAAAATTGGCAGAATTAAAAAAAGTGATTTATGTATTGTTTTTATTGATTTAGTTAAGACATTTGATATAATTATTTAAAAGGGTTTGTCACATTATTTGAAATTATTATGGTATTTATCCAGTTTATTTAAATTATACAGCTTCTCCATAAGGGAATGAAAGGAAATATTCTTACTACAGATGAAAAATCTAAAGCATTTGAAATGAAAACTATAGTTAAACAAAAATGTGTAATAGCTCTAACCCTGTTTGTTTTTTATAGCTATAGTCTTTGGAACTATTTGAATCCTAAGATCTATACAATATTCATAATTTTTATTATTCATACATTAGAGTATAGATAATCCACTTAATGAATAATATTTTTGTAGTGTAATTTCTATGGCACCATTCTCATGCAAGATAGGGACCGATTTCTATCCACTTTTAACATATTGTGGAGGGATGCAAGACGTGGAAAAGATGTATGATCTCCAAGATGCTCATTTCATGCTGAAACAGCATTCAGCCCAGTCCTTAGCGTGCATAAAAATGGGATAGTGAAAATTACATTACAGAAATATTATTCATTAAATGGATGATAATCTCTAAATCTAATGAATAACTAATAAAAATTATTAGTATGCTTCCATGAAGTGGCTTGTGTTAAAGTAGTGAGGGTGGTAAGTTTGATATTTCAATTAATTTGTAGTAATTGACTGTCTGTTTATACTGAACAATGATAAAGATATGTGTAAAGAAGTTGTGAACTACACCAACTGATGAGTGCTAGTTCAGCATGAAATGTGCATCTTGGAGATGTCTTGGGTCATATGTTTATGATTACAACCCTTCACAAGATCTTAAAAGCAAATAGAAACCAATCTCTACCTTGAATGAGTGTGGTGTGTGGAAATTATAGTACAGAAATATTATTCAATAAGATCAATACAAGTTTGTGGAATTTTTAGTTGGTAATACTCTAGTGAATATCCATGTACAAATCATTTCACCTATTTATACATAAATTGATATGTTATTCTTTGAATATTTATACATAAATTTATTATTTTATATTATTTATGAATATCAAAGATAATAAACAAATTTAGCAAGTGGTCTCTAAATATATGTATAACACTTATACATATATGTTTGTGTTCACATATAAATTTATTAAAATTATAAAACATACATTATGATATATTTATTGGCTAATTTTTAGGTTAAATTATATTTTTTATTACAATAAATACATTGAAATGGTCATTTCGTAGTGTGTGTGCATGTGCATAGGTCAGTGGTATAAAAAAATGAAAATAAAAAGTTAGTCATAGTATATATAATTTGATTACAAAGTCTAAAATGTATAAATTCATTATTATTAAGCAAATTAAGTCAAATAATTTTATAAATAGTAAATTAATATTTTTAAAGTAATGGCTTTTTATATTTCCATTCCAAATATATAAGTATTATGTGTGATAGAGAAATAAATAATAGATACAGCCAAAGTAAGGCTAAAATAAATTTGTTTATTAATATGCTGAGTTATCTTTCAACCCAGAATGTCTGTTTCAAAGCATAACTGGTAGATAATTAGCAGAATATGATAGTAATTCTGATTATAAAAAATTAAACTTGGCAATTTTCAAGAGATTTGCATAATTGAATGTATATGTTGACATGATGCACTGTGACTTCTTATACGGAGTCAGGAATCTCTCAGCAATTATGCCTAGAAAAACCTGTTAGCCACTTTACCTTCCCTTTCCATTTCCTACCCTAAATTTTTTCCATAATTCTTATCTATCCTGCTCCATTCCATTTCCACAACATAATCTTTGTCAACTTCATGGCCTTTATATCTAAATCCCCCTTATCTTTTCCCAAACCCAGCATAAAAACCAATAACCCACTTTCTGTATAATCACTTTCTTTATATTTATTCTTCCGCAACTTCATTATTTGTATACTTTCTACTTTCAGGCATTTACATTTAATTAACATATGCCTAATATTTTCTATATCTTCCTTACACAACTTGCAGACAAAATCACCTGCATATTTTTCCATTTATGTGTATATTCCCTTGTTGCTAAAGATCCCATTTGAACCTTAATCAGTAAACTACTTTCCTTATTATTATCATAAATTAACTCGCACCCAATATTCTGTTTACTTCCATATATATATTTAAACTCTTTTTACTCTCCATACTAGTTCTCCATCTCTCTAACTCTTATTTTTATTAATGCATCTATTCTTTTATCCCATTCCTTACCACTATAATACTCAACAATTCTTTTAACACAGTCATCCCATCTTTTGTATAAGTATACTGACATAAATTCTTTATCCAAATCTTCTGCATACCACATTATCTTTCTCACCCATTTTGTTGCCATCTCTTTATTCATAACCCAATTAAATACTATTTTGGTTATTTTTTTATTATCCATAATCTGCAATCTACCGAACATTTTCATTTTGCTTTTTGCATCTCTCATATAAAAACTTCATCCCTTTTCTTCTTGAATTGCCTCCTTTTCCATACACACATCTACATCCATTGCCCCTTTACTAACACATAATGCATCGTTAACCATATGTTAATCTTGCTATTGCCACTCCCTTCCATACAATTCTCGCTACATATTTAGTACATGAAAACAGTTAATTTCTTTATCAATTCCTTTCTTTTCTTTATCAATTTTTTCTCTCATTCATTCAAGCAATTTCTCTGATTACTTAAGATGATTTCCAAATAGTTATATCTATTCACCACACTTAATGTTATACCCCCAATAAAAATTATTTGTCCTCTCTTCCCCCAGTCTTAATTATCATCATTACTTTTGACTTTTCTTCACTAAATTTAATCCCCATCTTTTTACCCAACCTTGTGCATATCCTCAGCTTAACTTCCATATCTTTCCTTCTTTCTGCACACAAAAAGACATCAACTCCAAATAAAAGACCCATCTGTGTATATACTCTCTTGACACCTATTAATGGTATCTCTACCCCCCTTCCTAGTCTTTCTATTGCTCTTTCCATTTCCCTCAAATATAACAAAAACAAAATAGGTGACATAGGCCTTAGTCCCACCCCATTTTTAACTTTAATTGATTCTGTATTTCCTAATTGATATATATATATATAGTAATTATTTTCTATAATTTCTTAATATCCATTACTCCATCTATTCCCAAATTTATTAAACTTTTAGATGGAAAAGTGGATATTAGCATGCAGCACATGATATAAAAGCACTGGAAAAATTTCCTTCAAAGATACTTTATAATATTTTGAAAATATGGAAAGATCATAAAACCAGTTGATATAGATTGGGCATATGAAATAAATGAGGAGCAATAATTTTTTATAAGCATGCTTTTCATGGAAGAAGCAGATTTTGTTATGCTACAAAGATTATCTTAAAAGTCCTTCAAAGAGATTCAGTATCAATCTATTTCATTGAGGATGTGGCTGAAGTTAAAATACAATGGAACACTACAATTATACAAAGATGTAGGAAGTTTTTCAGAAAGAAATGTGTGATGCAAAAAAGGTTGAAAGATAACATCGTAAGATACCAAATAAATATTAAAGAATTTGTAAATGATGATCAATCTTCATTGATTAGTTTGTATAATTATTGCAAAACTCTTTTTTTTTTTAATGGAGATAGTGTGATCATATTTACTTATGATACTCTTAATAGCGATGATAAATATGCATATATGCTGTAAATAGACTGTTCTAGAACTTTGTGTTCAACTGATTTTAAAGTCAACTGAAGGCAGTTAGTCATTATAATGTCATTATTGATATATAGTGTTATAAATGTTTATTACTTTGTGATGATGTTTAAAATATTAAAATTAAAAATTTACCACTCTTATATAATATTCTTTAATACTCTTATATAATATTTTATTGTTGTGTAATAACTTGGTTATAGAAAAGATTTCTTTATATTTTTATTATTTTTGAGTGTAGTTGAGTAGGCTTCCAATGTAGAATGAATCTGATGTTTTACATCAAAAGAGTACTCAGCTATACTCAATAATATTAAAAATAAATATAAAAAAACCTTTTCATTCACGAATGTTGGAAATGTTACACCCAAGTTATTACTCTTATATAACAAACTATTTAAACGATTAATATTTTATAAGATTTTTTTTTTTTTTTTAATATTTTCAGATTCTTTGTGGAAAAGAAATTCCCACATGGGTCAATAGATTAGCCTATTTCAGTTCTTGTGTTCCTTTTCTGGAGCGTTGCCTACCTAAGGAATGGTTAACTCCCATGGCCCTCCAGGCTTCAATTTGTGATCAGGCTGAAAATGAGGGTATTCCAGATACTAAACTTTGAAACATGGCGAAAACAATATTTTTAACGATATTTATTTGAACAAATTGGATTTTAGTATTTTTTTATATTACATCATTATTGTTAGTCTAATATTTTTATAGAAAAAAATGGGTTAGCTGTTTGTTTTTTAATCATTATTTATGATCATTTATAATATATATTGCATTTCATTTTTAAAACTGCCTTAAAATTGAAATATTTTAGATCAATTATAATAAATTTTCTAAAAAATGTGTTTATTTTGAAAACCGGAAAAACAACATATATTTGGGGGAGAATGTACTTGGGTACAAATTTTACAGACTTGAAATTACATGTCAAAATGTTTAGTTCTTATTCTAACTTCTCCCCCATGTCTTCTGCGTAATTTAATAATGTATATAAATTAATTTAAAAATTATTTTTTTGGTTTTAAAATCATTTCTAGATTTTTGAAATGATTTGCATTTTGAAAAAAAAATCAATTATGATTACAAATTTTAAAATGGCTCAGAAATTATTTATTTGAAGTGATTTTTTGAAATTACATTCTTTTAACTAATAAAATTTTAAATAATTTATTTTTACATAAGTCAATTTTGTGAATATAAATTGTATTTTTTTTTCCCCGCTAATCTCTTAGTATTTAAATTGAAGTGCTATATTATTATACTACCAAAACTTAAACCATTTGAAAAAAAAAATGTCCAGTTATTGTTGCCCAGTATTCTATTTTTAAATAATAGTAATAATAAACGGCAATGTATCAGGCAACTTCTGCGATGGCATTTTAGAAAGTTATATAAAGCTATTACTGGTAAATTCTTTTTAGTTCCGTTTTATTTTTTTCTATTTGCATTTATTACATAAAATGATATTGACTTATAATATACATTTACACATGTCATTTGTTAAAAAAAATGAGTTTGATATTTTTTATAAACATATAGTACATTTTTCTTATGGTGATGGAAATTGATTGTATTTTTATATGTTTTGTTATTTCCTTATTATTTCTTAAATCTAAATATTGCATTAAGATATACGTATTTGTTTCTGTCATTAATAATTTTAATATTTCGTATTTTTCCTACATTATTGGGGTAATTTTCATTACTTCAATTTTTTTTTTCCCAAAGGGAAAAAAAAAACTGTTAGCTATATATAACTTTAGGAATACATTTTTTTGTTTAAAAAAAAAGAAATCATTCATATTATCAAAGTGATTCCAACCATTTTGAAAGATAAGTTAGTCTTCCAGTGGATATTATTTCAAATAGCTTACAATATGAAATGATATGCTTTTGTCTGGGAAAATAAAAAAAAAGATATCTGCATATTTATGTATGCTCTAACGTATGTTTTATTTACATGAGTTTAGAAATGCACAAAACAGAAAAAATATATATATAAAGTTTCCTTTTGAATATTTGTAAAATAGCTTTGCCAGTCTGCCATGAAACTTGGTTTAGAATTGGAATAGTCATTGAAATATGTTGATTTGCTATATTTTTTTATTTAGATATAAATATAATTTTTAAAATTTTGTTGAATCACACCATAAAATGTATTTCTGTATAATATCCAAAAATAATTATTATAAGTCATTTATTTTCTTCTTATTGTGAGTCTATGTAAAGTTGATGTTTATATTTTTTTTAAAAAGTTATTCAAAATATAAAATGTAGGATATTATTATATAAATAAAATATTTTTCCAAGATTCTATTTTTAAATATTTTTACAAAAGTCTCATTTTTTTTTGACAAATTGAATATGTATTTTGAAAATAAAACTTCACTTCTTTGATAATATTTAATAAACAAATATCATGCTTCATGCATAAAATAGTAAACAAAACTAATGGAATTCACAATATTGTTTTTATGATTAGTCATTATTTATTTTATATTTCTTTTAAAATGCAATTTATTTCAAAACAGAAAAAAAAAGTTTAAGTGCATCAGCATATTATGTGTGTGTATTCTGTATATGTATACATCTCTATGAAACTTTTAATGAATTCTTTGCGGAATCAGAGTGTGAATTATTTTCTCCAAGCAATTATTTCAAAATAAAGGGCAATAGTTTGGATATAATTGCTCTCTACCACTTATAATTATAGCAGCTATTTTGCAAAAATAAAAATAAAAGACTTCAAGATGAGAATAATCTTATATATACATGGTAACCGTGGATTAAATACAAATACTAATGAAACTGCAATTAAACTGAAATTTCATTCAATAATTTACAGAAATACTCTATCTAAGGGGGGGGGAGGACTTCCGGTTAACAATTGCAAATTATGAAATAACCAAACATTTTTTTCTTATTTTATAGTTGATTTTCTTTTAAACAAAAAAAAAAAAAGAGTACCAATTGAGTTTAAAATCTAGATTTTTTTATTTAACCTTATTATTGGATGACACCTTTTGAAATAAATTTTAATGTAGTTTGGGATTGATTATTAGCATCACTTATATGGAAGTAACTTAGAAATAATAATTTTAAGACATTAAATTATTTTTGCCTGAAGGTTTGTAATGATATTTTATTAGAATGTGATATGTTGGACTATTTCCGTTATCTATGAGTGAATGTTGAATACAAACAACTTGTTAGTAACAACATACAAATAAACAACACAGGTTAGTAATTACAACGTTTTGAGTAGTATTATTTTCCACTATTCTTCAGGTGTGGCTGGCCTGATATGCATAGTGACAGTATTCGCATAGAAGTTGAACTCGCATCTTTAGATTCTTGAATATTGAATTTAAGGCAAATGCTCTAACCAACTGAACTATTGTATCTACTTCTATGCATATACTGTCACTGTGCATATAAGGCCAGCTACACCTGAAGAAGAGTGGAGAATAATGCTATTCAAAATGTAGTGTAATTACTAAGCTGTGTTGTTTATTTGTGTGCTATTACTAACAAGTTGTTTATATTTGGAAAGTTTAAATAAAGTTTAAAATTTTCTATACATTCAACATTCACTCATAGATGATGGAAATAGTCTAACATATCACATCTATTAAATATTTTTCCATTTTAATCATTTGGAGAAATATATAGGAATTAATTTTTTTTTTAAATTATTGTTTATAAAAACCAAATATTGCACATTAACCAAGCATTAACTATAATTTGATTTTTAAAAAAGGGAGTAAATCTGTGGTTAAAAATATTTCTAACATTTGAAAGATTTTTGTTTTAATATGATGATAAATAAATTATTACACATACATTATAAATACTTAATTTGTCTATAAATATTAACTCTTATTAAGCGCAATGTCAGCACATAATACTTATATAAAGCTAAAGCTTTAGTACATGCGCTTTGAGTGCTTAATTTTAGCAAGAGAGACCTCTACAAATCATAACACGAGATTCGACTTTATAAAGATAAGAGGGACCCTCTTATCTCTAACCTATTTTTCTTAATTATATCTGAGTATTGACTCGTTGTAAATCGAAAGATTTCGCGAATGTTAATGTTTAATAGAAATAGTGGACTTAATCAGTGAAGAATTTATTAGCTTCATGCTCCCAAATCAAAATGCTTTAGATTTGCCTATATAATTAAGAAAAATAGGTTAGAGATAAGAGGGTCCCTCTTATCTTTATAAAGTCGAATCTCGGGTTATGATTTGTAGAGGTCTCTCTTGCTAAAATTAAACACTCAAGGCGCTTGTACTAAAGCTTTATATAAGTATTAATTTGTCTATGAAAAATAGAATATTTAAATTTAATCTGTTAAGCAATTTTTTATTCTAAATAGTTAATGAACTTTTCCAAATTTTTCTTTAGTTGTAATTTTTTAATGAACAAAAAAAAAAACTTTAATTTTTATTTTAATATTCCATTTTTTACAAATTTCATTAAGAATATAAATTTCAAACACATTAACAATCTAAAAAATAAAATATTCACTTTACAAATTAAAAAAAAAGAGCAATAAACCTAAATAAATGGTAGGCTATTATTTATATAGCACAGACTGTGTTTGTAATAAAAGAAGGATCGAACCACCAGGCATTCGTTTTTATGAACAGCTTTAAATAAAATATTCTTGTTTTACTATTTGTGATAAAAAAAAAAATTTAACATAAAATTTTTTTTTTAAAAAATCTGTAGATGTTTTGTTAAAGAATAAATTCACATAATAAAAGTATTCTTTGAATTATTAAAACTCAACTTTTAATTATAAAAGAAAAATAATAATAGTAAGGTTATTGACAGGAACCTTTGTGATGTTAGGAAATCTTCACTTGACTAATTTTCTACTAGATTTCAAATAAAATCTAAACATAAACATTATTTACATATTAAGAAAAAAATACACTATTTAATAATTTTACAAAAAATAAATAAAAAGACAAGAAGATTAAATATAAACTTAATTTTATAGTGTAAACAAAGTGTGCATTGCAAATAGAACAGCATATTTTGTTTCTACATATGAGTACTTTTATTGTCTTTATACTCCTTTTATTAATTTTTTTATCTCTCTTATCTGCTGACATCTTGGTACATCAGTTTGAACTAAAATTTTACCATTAAAATCATACAAAGCCTTTTTAAAAATTTAAATTTGTATTGATATGGTAAAAGTAATTAAAAATGCTGCTGTTGGTGATAGCTGATTGTAGTATCAAAGTGAAAAACTTGAATGAAAAACTGTTACTAATCAAACAGTGTAAAAAATGATATTTTAGCTCATTAAAACATCCAGTTGTTCAAAAATAGATATTCTGTTACCATGTGCACAAGCAATAATAAATAAGTATGATATTGATTTTTTTTATAGGAATCAAATATCAAGTTTTTGTTTTTCTCATTTCCAAAGCTTTGTTGAGTTAATCATTTTGCTGAATTCTTTTATTCTCTAATTATATACTGTAGATTGCTATTAACATAAAAAATAGTAATGTAAAAATATTAAATAAAAAAAAATACTAATAAACGCTGAATATAGAATTATGGAAATTGTTATTTATTTTTTTTGCTCACTGAAAGTTATAACTGATGCTTCAACTGAACCTAGATTATCATTTTCAAAATTAATATAAAAAACTGTACATGAAAATGAAAATAATAATTGTATAAATAAACTCAAAAACATTACTATTGTTTATTTATATAAGTATTATAAAAATATAAAACAAAAGGAATAAATGTTTTTTTCCCATAATATTTATGATTATTTATAAGCAGAAAAGCAAAATGAAATGTTATGAGAGTTTTTAACATGTGAATGTGGTTTTACAGTTATTAAATAGTTTATTAAAAATGAAAAGTCAGTAGTTAAAGTCCATCTCTTTTTGTGTGTGTGTGTTAATATTCATAAGTGAGAAAGTTTATTAAAAAGGTTTAACGATTAGAAAAAAGTGAAATGCATAATTATTAGTCCAGTAAAAATATAAAAAGTTAATATATTCATTTTAAGTATACTAATTTATTTACTTTATTATATGTATATTTTTGGAGAATTATTCGAGTAAATCTTAATTTATAATATGCCAAAATAATAATGAAGTCTGATGGTTATGGAATATGAATTCTGTTGTAATTATGTCTTCATTAAATGAAGTGCTGGATGTCAGTTAATAGAAATTCAATATTTATCTTGTAATAATAATAATAGTAATTATTATTATTATTATGGCAATAAAGAGAATATAAATATTAAAGTATTAAATTTAGATCTAAATGTGATACTGAGTATATTTTGACATGATGTAGATATTGAAACTTGTGGGTTTGAAAAAAAAACTTATCTGTATGTAAGTATACATATGTATATAATGAATTAATCAATGATTAGTTTTTATTTATATTAAACTTTTAAAAAATTAATTAAATTTGATATATTTAAATCAATTTCCCCCAAAAAATTTGAAAACCAAAAAAAAAAAATTAATATTAATTAAATTATCTAAGCATATTCTGTTTAAATGGTCCCACATATATGCTAAATGTATTCCCATTATAAAAAACAACTGATATATAATGGATTTGCATTGAGGTCATGGTTAAAAGTTAATTTACAAATAACATAGTATTTTTTTTTTTCTGAAATTTTTTATGGTGTGATTGATTCAATTACATTTTAAAATTTCCATAATGTAGTGGAACTAAAAAATAATTGTTATTTATTATAACTTTATATATGTTTTAGATGTGTTTTCCTTTAGGAAATCAAAATTTTCTTTATCTAGTTTATTTATTTTTTTATATAGATGTTGAATCTCAGATATAATTTTTAATATATGTAAACCTTTAACTCAACCGTCATTCAATATTTATAAATTTATGTATATATAATAAGTATTTTGTATGAAAATATATTAAAATGATCAAGATTTTATTATATATTTTTGCTTTGTTAGACCAGATTTAAAATTTATTATTATTATTTTTCATTCAAAATCAATCAAAAAAATAAAATTATCATGTTTGAATTCACACGAAATATCACAGTTTTATTTTAATGTAATATTTATTCCAAGTATTTTTTTAATATATATATATTATTCATTTTTAAATCTTTATACATTACATTACAGGTGTGTTTCTAAAATTAGTGATTTTTCAGATAATATAAATCTAAATTTTTCTTTGTAGATTTCTTTTATGTCATGAAATTAAATAAATTGTAAATTTAGCTTTTTATATTATATAGCAATATGTATAGATTTTAAAAAGATATATGAAATTTTAAAATAAATCATATAAAAGAGATGGCAATTATATATTTAAAGCATCATTGATGAATAATTATTATTGTTTGACCATATCAATACATTTTTTAAGTAAGAAAATTTTTCTCTGTAAAGCATCAAGAAGAAATATTGATTAATTGTTTATCTTTTTTTTTTTTTTTGTATATGTATTTATATGTGAATATGAAATTTTAATAACAGGTTTAACTCCCCCCCCCCCATTTTATTTAATAGCTTGTAGCAAATAAATTTTAAAATGAAATACAGGCTTTCTTAAGATAAGTTTTTTTTTTTATAGGAAATGTTATAATTAAAGATTAATTCTCTAGTTCAATATTTCTTTATTTTTTCTTTGTAATATCAAAATATCTTTCTTATCTACTCAAAATTCTTTACTTTATGAGATAAAAAATATATTAATATCATAAAATATATAGTTAATTAATTGATGTGCAAACAATTATCTAACATTATTTTTCTTTATAACTGTGAATAAATGTATATATTCAAAAATTGATTCTCTTATAAAATAAATATGGTCAAGCAATAAATAGTATTGAATTAATTAACTGAGAAAATAAGTATTTGATAAATTTAATTAGATGCATTTTTTCCAGCTCCCACTTTTTATATTTTCAACAAATCCGAAGGGTCATGCATACATTTGTATGTATGCTTATGTGTATTCAAAAATTATAAATTTTAATGCGTTTATTTTGAAAATTAAATATTCAAGAATATAATTAGAAAATATTATTTAATGCTTAGCTGCAACAGCTGTAAAATTTAAAATAAGTAAACTGGAGAAATGTAATCATATAAAATCCCAGATATATTTTTGCTCATCAATAGAAATAATAAAAGCTAATATATATATAAACCAAGTACATTAATTTTCAATTAAATCACTACCAAAATCAAATTAAAAAAGTCTGCCTTGGAGTGAAATCATTAGTAATGAATTTTTTTTATTTTTTTTTAATTAGTCATTTAATTGTGAATTGGTGTACTTGTTTATGATATTGATTAGTTTAGCTTTTGGCGTTTGATGTTAAGTATATTTTTAAGTATGAGAAAACATTATTATTTTATTATATTATTGATGAGATTTCTTCTCTTTCATTTAGTAAATAGGCTTCTGAAGGAGATTTACACACACACACACACACACATATATATATATTAGAATCCAAATATCAAGACATATATATATTCTGAAATCATTTATTTAAATATATATATAAACAAAATTTTATACAACTTTATTTTTCTTATTGCTTTGCCAAATCCATGTAATATTAATATCATTTATGTTTTTTATTCTTTTTACAACCCACTATTAATGGTTTCAATTGACCGGGCAATCTTCTTCAGCATTTTTACTTATATAACTTCTACTTATATAAATAGAAATTCGAAGAAGATTGATGGGGCAATCGAAACCGTCAATAATGGGTTGTAAAAAAGCATTGTAAAAATTAATAAAGAACATAAATGATATTAATATTTTCAAAATTATCTATATATATGATATAGAGTATTAAATCATCTGTGAATTTTTTTTTTTTAAAAAATAAAAAAGTAGACTATACTTTTTTATGAACTTTAGATATTTTTATATTGTTATATTTTAAAATTAAACAGCTAAATTATTTTAAAATTAGATTTTGTTTATTATTATTAACTTAATTTATACCCACCACCCCGTTTTAAAGTTAATATGTATAAGCGGACTTGTCAAAATGTCTGATCTCTAATATGTAATTTTGTTTAATTATGAATATATACAAGTATTTATACACACCCACATATAAAAAAAATATTAACCGTTTATTTGCCAGAGGAATCCTCAGGGCCTCCGTAAATATTAATAACAGTATTTTATAAATCTACACTCAAATTTTAACTCTGGTCTTTATCAAATTTTCTTTAAAGGAAAATGGATATATTATTGAATACTTCTTGTTTTAATCTTATTATACTCAAAAGTTTCAGTAGAAATGTGTAAAATAAACTACATAAATTGTAGAAATATGGCAACTTTCTTTTATACAATTCCTTACCAAATTTACTCTATTGCTACAGTTTCTATAATTGCAATCATTTTTTGTTGTTTTGCATTTGAATAATAAAAAATGTATTTAAATGCTTTTTTTTTTAAGTAAGAATATCTTTCTTTTTTAGTTTTATTCATACTATAATTCATTTTACTTTTTTATCTTTTATTCAAAACATTATGCTCACTTTATGAACCTGTAATGAAAGTATTACATGTACATAGTTGTGCCTTAAATTGAGGTATTTTTTTTTAGTTCCAATATATTTTTAATAAATATTTTTGTATTGTGAAGATTGCAATTATAACACTGATTATAAATATTTTAGTACTATTTTTTTTTCCTATTGTTATGTCAAACCCTCATCTTTAATATTTTATATTACTGGTCTTGATTTTTTTTTCTTTTATAAACAATTTGATTATATTTTTGTGATTATTAACTATGTACAAATCCTCTGTTTGTATTAATAAAAGAAAAGTATATGTATTCACAAATAATGAAAAAAAGTTTTTAATAAATACTTGAATTAAAATGAATGTGTCCAAAGTTAATATTACACACTACAACTATTAATGATTTCAGAATTATTTATTTAGATTCACCTATATATTGTAAAAGACCCAGAAAGAAACCACATGTGAGATGGATGGATGAAATAAAGTATGCAGGGGTGATGTGGAGAAGTTAAAGATTGGAAAAGATGGATTGAACTTGGAGGGACCTTCATCGTGCAGTGGATTGATGATATATTTAAAAAGTAGGTCGAAGATAAGAGTGGCCGCTCTTGTCTTTTAAAGTTGTTAATCTTGTGTTAAAGATTTTTTGAAGTCCCTATTGTCGTATCCAGGCACATAGTCTTAAGTTTATAGCCTTAATTTACATTGCTTAGGTAATGAGTATGCGCTTAACAAATTATTAGTTACAACTTTAAATTGTCTTCAAATATTTCTAATCATAAGAGTTACACTGACTCATTGTAAATCGAAAAATTTCACGAACGTTAGCTTCTAATAGAAATGTGGACTTAATCAGTAAAGCATTCAATAGCTGCATGCTCTCAAATCAAAATGCATTAGATTCGTCTATATATTTAAAAAGTAGATCGAAGATAATAGTGACTGCTCTTGTCTTTTAAAGTCGTTAGTCTTGTGTTAAAAAGATTTGTAGAGGTCCCTACTGTCGTATCCAGGCGCATAGTCTTAAGGTTATAACCTTAATATATATTCTTTGAGACTATTTATAAATGTCTTGAGCATGTTATTGCTTTTATTGCATTCATCACCCCCTCTTTTTTATTTAAATGAAGAATATTTATGATTCTGCATTACATACCTATGATAGTAAGAGCTTGGCAGAAGTAAATTGAAAATAACTTGTGAAACGAGTTACAACTAGTATTTTAAGGATTGGACCAAATTCAAAATATAACATTTTATAAACCAATATGTTATAATATAAATAAACATATATGATGAATAATTAGAAAGTATGATTGAAGTACATGCTGTGTTGTGCTATAGCTAATAGAAGTAATTGTCTTACAATATGGATGAATTTGATCAGTGAAATATAAATTTTATTTATGATTCATATAAAATAATTTTAAGATATTTATTTATTTTATTGAAAATATAGAACGCTTTCAAATTAAAGAAATATTTATTAACATTTTGGAGATAAATTGAATACAATTTTGAGAATAATGTCATATGTATTCATTTATATATTTTTTGTTATTGTTGTTTAATTATTTTATAATTAGTTATTAAACAATGTTATAATTTCTGTAATAAAATTATATCATTTACATGGTGGTTAAAACAGTAGGAAACTCTCCATACAGTTGTTCCACCCACTGTAAGCTGTAGTAATCAATGGATGCAAGAAGATCTGTGCATAAAATCCCTATCTAGTGGCCTACTTATTGAACATCTCCGGACTAGTTTCTAGCTTGTGGCTTTCATCAGTGAGGAGCCTTAAATCTGAGAGCACTGGACCTAGATCTTAGAATCTACTGCAACCCTTCAGCAATCTCCATTCACCTACTTTAATATTCATTAATGCCATAGGTCTTAAACCACAAGCTTACTCTTTGGAAGAAAAAAAAAGAGTAAGCTTGTGGTTTAAGACCTGTAGACGTCCCTACTATCGCATTTTTATACGCATGTGCTTGAGGCTACAGCCTTAATGAATATTTCTTATGTAATCAATGTGCATTTAAATAAATTTATAATTACTACTTTAATAGTTTGTATAAGCATAGGAAATGGTGATCATATGATGTTTTATGTGATGGTTCTCATTTTTATTCCTTTTATTTATTTTGGATTTCATAAATATTTATATTAGTTTTTCTGATGGGTTACAACATAATTTCATCATATGCTTTGTTTATTATTATCAATGTAATAATTGAAATTTTGTCTCGTGACTTCTATTTCCGGTGTGCTTCCTGCAAGAGCTAACGTAATGAAAATAGGGAGATTTAGTATAAATATGGATTGGGCACACGACACTCATAAAGTACAAATATTGTAAGTTGGGATAGATAAATAAGCTTTAATTTATAAATTAAATATTTTATCATCCATACTCGGTATATAAAATGAGCAAATCAAAATACACGTTTTTCATGTATATACCAATCACAATGTACAGTCACTATTCAGTCCATTACATAAAATTGACTTCCTAATATGGAGCTTCAATAAACCATTGTTATACTCCTACTATTACAATATATAAACACATAATTATGACAAACAAAACTTTGGGGTCTATTCCCAAGAGGCTGTGAATTTAATTATTGGCTGAAGGTGCAAAAAATTTCATGATTGTTAACCCAGGCTGTTATTTGGTAATGACTTTCTGTAGATACCTATAACTTCAGATCATTTTAAGTAAAGAAATATTGCATGAATTGGAAAAGGAATTAACTAATATTAAATGGGACGTTGATGGACTTTGTGAAATTAAAAGAATCAGTGAAGAGATAGTTGATTAGGCACAAATTAAATGGGGTTTATTATAAATAAAAAAACTGGAAAAACTATTGTGTTCATTGGTACTTTATCAGACAGTGTCAAGATTACTTATTCAACTAAATAGAAGATATAAAATGCAGATAATTCATGTTTATGCATTAATAAGTCATTATTGGGATGAAGTAGCAATTTTTATTTTGATGTAAAAAATGCTTTTGATTACACAACATTTTAAAGATGACATGGCAATCTTCAATGCTAGAATTACAAAAATTATAAAAAATAAAATGCTGTGGATAATTTTTTTTTTTTTTTTTGGAGATGGGAATGACAGCGGACATAGATTTGACATTATGAATGCCTTCTCTGAGAAAAAAGTGCTAAATGGGACATCCAAACGAAAATACAGTTAAACTGAATTCTGTTTTGACTATAGAAAATATACATGCAGGAAGTAGTTAATGAGTAATAACATGTAAAGATTTGTATTGGTGCAAAATCAGAGAAGTGAAAACTACTAAGACAATTCCCCCTCTTCAGAAATACTCCAATGATAAATTATAATTTGAAATTTCTAAGATAAATTAATAGATTTTGAAAATGGTTCAAACTGGTGGCTGGTCTATAGTCACTGTGGTACTGCAGCACCCCCAGTAAAAATAGTAATTATTAAATTTGTGCTTGAGGATATCAGTAGTATAACAATCATAAAATATTTTCCATATTTATGTAAATATAACTAATTAAACTTTTTAAAAAGAATTATTTTAAGTATTGTTTGAGATTCTATTCAAAGTCATTGTGTAAGATGGCAGTGCCAGAAACTTAATTCCCAAGTCCTGCTGAGATTCATTTGGTTTTATCATTGCACTTAACGTGCCATTGGAGCTGCTTGCTACTGCAATGTCAACAGTTATTTGTGCATGGTATATTTATCTGTTCTGGTTTTTCTTCAGATTGAATAAATTTTTGTTTTCATGTAGGATTAGCAATAAAATATCCCACTTTTTTTCTTGTAATTAATGTATAAATTTTCCCAATTGTCCTTACAGGATAAAATAAAAAATAAATATTGATCTATTCAGATATTATTTGTCAAATAGCAGTTACTAAAAACAAAAAATTAGGGAAAATAAATATTCTGTTTTGCTTTCCTTGCTTACATTTTGGCAGCAATATTATAATAAAGCACCCATGCTTAAAAATTTCACAAGCCGCCACTGGATTCAAACTTAACTAAGATCAATAAGAAGATAACCACTCTTCTACTAAGAATGCCTACATAGTACAAAACAAATGAGAAAAAAAAAACAATTCATTACTAAATTTTTCAGTTGTGGCAAGACAAATATATACAGAAA
Source organism: Epiperipatus broadwayi (assembly GCA_028023455.1). NCBI lineage: Eukaryota > Metazoa > Onychophora > Udeonychophora > Euonychophora > Peripatidae > Epiperipatus > Epiperipatus broadwayi. Next base: position 1,423,517 of record JAQFVV010012508.1, on the reverse strand, counting down.
ACAAATGAATATTTGTAAATAAAGAGAACTATATCTTCAAAATAAATGTGAAAAAGGAGTTGATAATTATATGTTAAATATAATGTGAATTGCCAAGAAAAGTTAGAGAAAAAAGTAAGTCTCAAAAGTATAAAACAGCTTCAGGGTATTGAAATGAAAGTTACTTCAGTAATAAAAGAAAAATATAGAATTATTACTGTAAAGAGGAATGAAAGACATAGAAAAGTTCAACAAAGAAATACCGTATATAGTAATGAAAGACAATAATAAAAAGATGAGACATTAAGGAAAAACTCCTGGAAATGATGGGGTTATTATTTATACTTTTATTAAGAAAAATATATATTGGCAAACTATATATCCAAATATCTGATAAAAATGTAATCAGATAATTGGAAAAATGTGATATTAATGTTTAAGAAAAATGGAAAAAAAAACTTTGGAAATTACAGACCTATCAGTCTTTTATTCATTTTATGCAAGATTTAAACCAAGATAATTACAACTCATTTACAGAAAACTTAGGACAAGTGGCGGCTGGTTCGTAAGCACTAGCACTGCAGCGCCCCCAGAAAAAATTAAATTTACGCTTGAAAATATCAATAATATAACACATTCAATGTTTTGCATAATTATTAAGTAAATATAACTAATTAAACCATTTTTTAAAAGAATTATTTTAGGCGATACTTGAAATTCTATTCAAAGACACTGCTAATTACGACAGTGCCAGAAACATCATACTTGATGAGTTTTCAACAAATTCCACAAGGTTTACTTTTTTCGTCAATGCATGTAACTAGTGCCATTGGAGCTATCTACTGCTGCAACATCAATAGTTATTTGAGCATAGTATGTTCTGGTTTTTTTTCAGAATGAATACATTTTTGTTTTCATTTCGGAGATGCAATAAAATATTCTGTTTTTTCTTGTAGTTAACATTTATAAATTATATAAATATTTTTTACAGAAGAATATAACAAAATAATAAATATTTATCATGATGGGTGTTAGTGTTGAATATATATAAAAAGAATATTTTCTCAATTGCCTTTACGTACAAAAAGTGAAATAAAAATAAAGATCACTATACTCTAGATATTTGTCAAACTGCAATTAGTAAAAATAAAAAATATATTAGATCTATCAATGATTGGTATGGAAAAATAAAATCGTGTGATTGTGAAATTATAAAATATTGTTTTGTTTTTTCCTTGATTTTTGGCAGTGATACTGTAATAAAGCATCCTTGCTTAAAAATTTCATGGATCACTGCTTAGGACTCTAACAAATCAAAAGTGGTTTTAGTACAGTGGATTATATTCAAGTATAAAGAAAAATTAGAGAAAAAGGACCAATGAGTATGAAGTGTTATTATGTTTTGGATTTGTAGATTATGAAAAGTTATTTGATTCTATAAATATTTCCACCATGATTAAAGCTTTATGCCATTCAGATATGATCATATATTCTAAACAATCTTCATCAAATTGGAACTGCAATAGTGGCAATGCAAAAAAGAATATCATTGATAAGGAAAGATGGTTCTATATCTCCAAAAAATTTTAAATCATTTTTATACAAAGCATTTTGTGAATTAAAATGGAAATGAAGTGAATAAAAATACATAATTATTTAAGTCTTTTAGATTTAGAAGATGATATGATTGTTTTTGAAAATAATGATTCAGAACTTTAGGAAATGTTAAAAAGTTATTAAATGGTTCAAACCCACAGTAGCAAAGGCACTGCACAGAGCGCAATAATACTAAACGCAAAATAAAAGCATGCTTCATTGCAAATGACAATGCAATAAACCGTAAAGAATCATATTTTTTCATCTCTAGAAAGTGGACTATATGAAGATGAATGAATTTGCATAAATTGCTACTCAGTTGTTTAAAATCGCAATTCAAGCTGACACTCCCAAGATAGGCTATAAATATGGGGACTAAAGGTTCCCGAAAGCGCTCAGCCTCATAATTCTTTTGATATTGAGCTTCACTTGTTTGCATAATGCACAAGTTGTAACTTACTGTTCGAAGATGAAATAGAAACAAGGATTTTATTTCAAAGTTATCAGATGATAACTGGAAGTAGGACAAATGATAAATGCTAAAAATAACGTTCGATGATTTTTCATACCAGTAGAAAAAGAAAATAAAGGTTGATATTCATAAAATAGAATTAACAATTACAGATATTTTGGTCAGTTTGTTAATACAAATGAAAACAAGGTATGAAATTAATCATAGAATTAACTTCTGATGGAATCCTTTTGATAAAAATATAAAAAAGTTGTATAAGAAAAACATTCTTATATATGGATGTGAGACTTGGATATTTAACATAAAAGTGATAGAGGCTTCAGATCACACAATAAAGGGGAAATATGTTAAATAGCAATGAGGAGAGATTGAAAACAATATACATGAGAACAGACATCAATGAAAGAATTAAGAAACAAATGGAGATTGGCTGAACATATCTTTAAAAAATACAATAATAAATGGAGAATTCAAGTCTTAAATGGGATTTTAAAGGATTGAAAAAGATCTAGTAAAAGACTATGTGATGAATAGATGGAATAAAGAAGTTTTCTGGAATTATATGGAGAAGAGATCTATGAATTGGAGAAACTGGATTATTATACTTGGAAATGGTTGAAAATGATGGTGATATATAGGCACTTTAAAAAGATAATATTAACTGTTGGGTGAATATAGATTTCAAGGGAAATCTACAATTAATAAAAATATTGAAGTTTTTTGAAGGAATTGCTGCAACAAAAAAAAGTTTGAAAAGTTATGAAATAAGTCTTTGGATCCAGCGTGTGATATTATCCTTTCTAATCACTATCATTCTGCCACAGGATCATTTCTTCAAATTTAATTCACTTTCTCTTATCCATAATTTTTCTTTTCTATGTCATTTCAGAAAACTTTATATTATCCACAAATATGTTGAGATTAGCCCAATACTTCCATTATTCAGCTATTGTCAATTCTTTTAGTAACAACATGCCCAGACATTCTCCAGTCTCTTAATTGAAGATTTCAATATCTACAATACTTGTTTCTTTTCTTACATATGTTTCTCATTTTTAATCTTATATTTTTACTGAATAATTTGAAATTGAATGAGGCAGTGAATAAATTGAAGTGGAAAGGCAAGATGTTTAGATGGATTGGCAACAATGATGGTGATGAATTTGGGAAATAGGGTAGAATTAAATCTATTATCATGTTTTAATAAGATGCACAGAAGACAGAATTTCAGATAGCTGGAATAATACAAGAGTAAGGCAATTATTTATATGAAAGAGTAAGGACCATAGAAAGTTAAACAATATAGGCAGGCCAATAGTGATAATGTCAGTGTTATAAAGTTTTTGCATATATGGTGGCTGAAAGAAAATAATAGTGGGATAAGTGCAAGAAGGTTTTAGAATGGATAAATGTATAGGAGTAGTCACACAACTTCTAGACATGAATAGGAAAATGTAGACATTTATATATGATCTTTATAGATGTAGAGAAGGCTTTTGATAGAGTAAATAGATTATGGGTAAGTTTAATAAATTTGGGAATGAATGGACGGATAGTGGATCTTATTACGAGATTAAATGCCATACATCACTTATTTTGTTTGTGTTATATTTGAGAGAAATGGAGAGAGCAGTAGAAAGACTAGGAAGAGGGATAGAAATACCATTAATAGATGACAAGGGAGTGTATATATTATCAGGTCTTTTATTTGCTGACATCTTGTGCATAGAAAGTTGGGAAGGTACGAAAATTATGCTGAAGATGTGCAAGGATGGGTAAAGAGATAGTGATTAAATTTAGTGAAGAAAAATCAAAAGTAATGATGATAAATGCTGAGGAAAGAGAAGAGAAATAATTTTTATTGGGGGATATAATGTTAAATGTGGTGAATAGGTATACCTATTCGGGAATCATCTTAAGAATCAAAGAAATTGCTTGGCTGGATGGAAGAAAAAAATGATAAATGAAGCTTTTCACAATAAATATGATGTAGCAAGAATTGTACAGAAGAGTGTGGCAATAGCAGAGTTAACTTATGGTAGCAATGTGTTGTGTTAGTAAAAAGGTATTAGATTATTAAGAAAAAGTACAAAGAGAAACTAAGAAAATATGCATTAGATGCAGATGAATGGATGGCAAAGGGGGTAATTCAAGGAGAAATGGGATGGTCAAGTTTTTATATGAGAGATGCAAAATGAAAATGTTTGGTAGATTGCAGTTTACGGATAGTAAGAGAATAGCCAAAATAGTATTTAATTGGGTTACGAGTAAAGAAAAGGTGACAAGATGGGCAAAAAAGGTAGTATGGTGTGCAGAAGATTTGGATAAAGATTTTATGTTAGTATACTTATACAAAAGATGGGATGATTATATTAAGAGAATTATTGAGTGTTATAGTGGCAAAGAATGTGATAGAAGAATAGATGCATTAATAAAAAATATGGGGTTGGAAAAATGGAGAACTAGTATGGAGAGTAAAAAGAGTTTAAATATACATAGAAATAAACAATATTGAGTGAATTAATTTATGAAAATAGCAAGGGAAGTAGTTTATTGTTTAAGGCGCTAACTGGATCGTTAGCAACAGGGAAATATACACATAAATGGAAAAGTGTGGGTGATTTAGTCTGCAAGTTATGTAAGAAAAACATGGAAAATATTAGGCATCTGTTAATTAAATGCAAATGCTTATGAGCAGAAAGGATACAAATAATGAAGTGGGAAAATGAAGTGATTATACAAAAAGTGGGTTCTTGATTTTTATGCTGGGTTTGGAAAAAGATAAGGTGAATCTAGATATAAAAGTCATAGAGTGGACAAAGATAATGTGGAAATGGGATGAAGCAGGATAAAGAAGAATATGGGAAAACCTTAAGATGGGGAATGGAAAAGAAAGATAAAGTGGCTAACAGATTTCTCTGGGCATAATGGCTGAGAGATTCCCGACTCCGTTAAAGAAGCCATAGTGCATCACATTGCATAGTATATCATAAAGTGACAGGCTGCATACATTCGGATATAAACTAATTATAACCATTATTTATTTATTTACATGTGAGTATATTTAAAATTATAGTGTTCTATATATTGTGCCATTTTATATAATGGTACTAAAACTTTACAATGTTTATAGTAATTTAGTATGATCTTTCTTAATATTCTCCTTATTTACATACAATACCACTTCAAACCTTATACACTTAACAATACTATTTTTTCACCAAAATTTTACTCTTACAGTTTCAGCTGTCCTGCAGTCATCATCAGAGATCTTTATGATGACTGCAGGATAGCTGAAACTGTAAGAGTAAAGTTTTGGTGGAAGAAAAAATATTGTTAAGTGTATAAGAAGGTTGGAAATGATATATTTTATGTAAATATAGAAATCAATACATAGAGAAAGAAGAAAAAAACCTAAAAGTGATTTGAAAGTTAAAAGGATGTCAATACAATTACATTTATTAAATCATAACAGCCTATTTTTGTTCTATTATAATTGTTGTGAATAATTTTTTATTTATCTTAATATATATTCTGTCAGAAATTTATAATTTCTCTGATAATTAAATATTAAACTACTAAACATCACATGATCACCATTTCTTATGCTTGCTCATAACCGTTATCAAAACTCTCTATACAGTAGTGCCTAAGATCTAGATGCAGCGCTCTCAGACCAAGGCTCCTCATTGACGAAAGCTAGAAACTAGATGGGATATTGGATGAATAGGCACTAGATAGGGATTTTATGCACAAGCCTTCTGGCATTCATTGATTATTCTGGCTTGCACTGAGTGGCACTACTGCATGGAGAGTTTTGCTTATTTTAAATAATTTTATTTATACCACTCTAATGTTTTTTTTTCTCGCTACAATCTTATTTCTGATATCTTGATCATTTGAAGGTTTGGTGCTTCTTCTGCATTTAAATTTCTGGAAATGAATGATATCTCAGTGTATGCAGCCTGTCAATTATACACCAATGAATACATTGTACTGTGGTCCCCTCTTTAAAAGAAATAAAATCAGTGATGATGGTGATCAGTTTTGGCTAGTAATACTATTCATGCAAACATATAATATCAAACTAAATTGAATTTATTAATGTATGTGTGGATGCATGAAATATTCTATTAAATAACTATGAACATCAAAATTAATTATGATTATAATTAATTAAATATCTATTTAATTTCATATAAAATATAATTTAAACATTTTTTGCTATTTAAAAAAATGTAAATGAAATTAGCAAAGAAAATATAATTTATTAAATTTGACTGGAATTATATTGTTATCATCTTTTGTTATATCAATCTTGATTTATTCTTTAAGATATTTGTTTTATTTATAGTGAGTAGAAAATTTCTTTAAAAAAATAAAGAATTTTTCTTCAGCTTACATGTTAAATTACAGATACATTTTTTTTTATTTAGAATGATTATTGTTAAACTATTGATTTAATAATAGGACAATATGATATATTAAACAAAATTTTCAATCATTTTAGTAGATGCTCTATATTATTTGTCATAATCAAACACTAAACAACTTTTATCATCGCATCACCATGCCTATAAAACTGTTCCAGTTATTTTGTCCAGTCTATATAAACATTTACAAATTTCATCAAAAACTAAAAAACTATCCAGAGTTTCATATTTTACTATAATTAGAAAATGAATTAACAAATTATGGTATTGGTACCATTTCAAATTAAAATGAGGACTATTTATTTTATTACTAACATTGTGGCTATAAATATAAACATGTAAATAGCAAATATTAAAAAAAAAAAAAAACATTCCAGATATTTTTATATTTTCAATGAAATTTGAAATTTTTTATATAAACTGGGCATATCTGGAACTTTTTAGACATGGTGGATGAAGTATCAAAGATTGATTATAACTTAGTCATGCGATGTGATATGGCTTCTCCTTTCTTGGAGTCAGGAATCTCTGTCATTATGCTCAGAGAAACCTGCTAGCCACCTTTTCTTCCCTTTCCACTTCCTACCCTAAGTTTTTCCCATATTCCCTTTCCATTTCCTACCCTAAGTTTTTCCCATATTCTCTATTCTGCTCCATCCCATTTCCATAACATTATCCACTCTTTGGCCTTTATATCTACCCCCCCCCCCCAAAAAAAAAAAAAAAAAAAATTCAGCATAAAAAACAAGAACTCACTTTCTGTATAATCACTTTGTTTATATTTATTCTCCCATGAATTCATTATGTGTACTCTTTCTACATGTAAGCATTTACATTCAATTAACAGATGCCTAATATTTTCCATGCCCTTCCTTACATAACTTGAAGACTAAATCATTCACATTTCTCAAGCCTGCATTGGATCTGTGGTCCCCCTGGTAACAAAAATGGTATACAATATATATTAATACAGCATCGATTTATCTTCTATATAGGTAAACTTGGAAAATGAAAAGTAATCAAAAGATATTTCTTATTGATGTCAGGGATATTATTTCGTAGTTGGAGAAAATGGTAGCAAATCCTGGAACTGATGAAGTAATCATCACATGTTAGAAAATCTAGCCTTGCATATTTCAAGACTTCATTTACTAAACATGCTTATAACTAAAGTGACCAACCATACTCTTTTAGGCAGTTTTATACTTTTTTTTCATGAACCATACTCCTTTTGAAACCTATACTCCTAAAATACTTCTTTGCATTCTCTAGAAGATGGGTAAAAATATTTTAGCATTTTAAGTGTCAATGTATCCCTCACAAAAATTTAAATTAAGAAGTGTGAGTGCCAGAATCGATTCTGGGACTTCCCAATCCCAAGTCGAATGCTCTACCAACTGCAATGGACTGCGCAGAGCAAAACAGCATATGGCTTATTTGCTTGGGAGTTCATAAGAAGTTTGAGTGCCAGAATCGATTCCGGGACTTCCCAATCCCAAGTCGAATGCTCTACCAACTGCAATGAACTGCGCAGAGCAAAACGGGATATGGCTTATTTGTTTGGGAGTTCATAAGAAGTTTGAGTGCCAGAATTGATTCCGGGACTTCCCAATCCCAAGTCAAATGCTCTACCAACTGCAATGAACTGCGCAGAGCAAAACGGTATTGGCTTATTTGCTTGGGAGTTCATAAGAAGTTTGAGTGCCAGAATCGATTCTGGGACTTCCCAATCCCAAGTCGAATGCTCTACCAACTGCAATGAACTGCAAAGAGCAAAACGGCATATGGCTTATTTGCTTGGGAGTTCATAAAAAGGGTGAGTGCCAGAATCGATTCCAGGACTTCCCAATCCCAAGTCGAATGCTCTACCAACTGCAATGAACTGTGCAAAGCAAAACGGCATATGCCTTATTTGCTTGGGAGTTCAATAAGAAGTGTGAGTGCCAGAATCGATTCTGGGACTTCCCAATCTCAAGTCGAATGCTCTACCAACTGCAATGAATTGCGCAGAGCAATATGGCTTCTTTGCTTGGGAGTTCATAAGAAGTATGAGTGCCAGAATCAATTCCAGGACTTCCCAATCCCAAGTCGAATGCTCTACCAACTGCTTCAAACTGTGCAGAGCAAAAAGGAATATGGCTTATTTGCTTTGAAAGTTCATAAGAAGTTTGAGTACCAGAATCAATACTAGGACCTCCTGACCCCATGTCAAATGCCTATCAACTGCACCAAAACATGCAAGGAAGATGTGTACAGTTATTTCATTTTTTGAATTGCTAAACATTTTAAATGAAGTAGTGAGACTTGCAATAGTCTTTGAATTATAATCGATATCTTAAAAGAAGCAGATGAAGAAATAGAATAATTGTTGGAAATTTTATACCAAATGTCTAAATTATAAAGATATACCATATGATTGGAAGGGTGCAGTAGTAATATTGATATTTAAAAAAGATAAGGGGACAATATTAGAAATTGCATACCTATCACTCTTTTATCAATTCTATAAAAAATCGTTACCAAGGTAACTGCAATTCATCTACAGCGAACTTTGAATTTTAACCAACCATAAGAACAAAGGATTTAAAAGTGGTTTTAGCACAGTGGATCAGATCCAAGTATTGAGGAAAGTTATAGAAAGAATGAATGGATATTTTCGTTAGTCAGTTTATATATTTTTCGTTTCCATAAATATAAAACTATATTTATTCACCAATGTAATACTTATCCCTGGTGTAGAGATCCTTTACTCCCAATCAAAAGACGAAGATTAAAACACTGACTGCAGTCTTAGTACTTGATGTGCAAATGTAGAATTTGACAAACAATAAAATATCATTATTCAGTTTGCTGCAAATCATGATATAACCTTCTAGAGACTCCCAATTACTATTTATTATTATCATTCATCTTGTTCAATAATATAGTGAACATTTTTGACTGAACTTAGCTGAAATTATTAAAAAGTCTGAACAAAAGTTAAAAACCCATTCTTTATTAAGTAATTAGATCCGTTATACAAAAATGTTCGAGCAGGAATTATGAATCATCAATCTTCAACTAGCAAAATAGAATGAAAATCAAAGACAACCTGTTTGACAAGAGGCTCAACAAGGAATTAGAGATTTAGATCTATTTGCAACCAATTATATCAAAAGAATTTGGTAACCTGAAAGAAACCTAAAGCTATCAAACAAGATCATTGGTATGCTTAGGTAAAGAAAAATTAAAATTCTGGCTGAGGATAGTCAAAATTTAGGATTTATATTGATTGCTTCAAGTAATAAAAAGTTTTGGAGGCAGGGGTTGCTGTTGACTGTTCTTATTTAAAAACTATGAGAGAAAAAAGAATTTAAATATAAACAGAAGTAAACAGAATACTGGACATGAGTTAATTTATGATAATAGCAAGAAAAGTAGTTTACAGATTAAAGCTTGAATAGGATCATTAGCAACAATGGAATGTACACAAAAATGAAAAAATGTGAGGGATTTAGTCTACAAGTTATGTAAGGAAGGCATGGAAAATATTAGGCATCTGTTAATTGAATGTAAATGCTTGCAATCAGAAAGTGCACAAATAATGATGTCATGGGAGAATAAATATAAACAAAGTGATTATACAGAAAGTGGGTTATTGGTTTTTTTATGCTGAGTTTGTTAAAAGATAAGGGGACAGAGGTAATGTTGTGGAAATGGGATGATGCAAGATAGAGAAGAATATGGGGAAAACAGGTTGAGGGATGGAAAGGGAATGTAAAACAGGATTTCTCTGGGCATAGTGGCCAAGAGATTTCTGACTTCGATAAAGAAGATGCCATATTGTTCACATCACAAAATTAAGTTTGGGTTCTGGAAGTGACAAGCTGAGCCACAATCTATGAACTAGATCACCACAGACTTTTACTCTACCACTTTGCCAAAACATGTAGATCAAAGTTCATCATTTAAATACTATTACCAATGAAAGAAGTCCTTAGAACATATATGACCCAGATATGAAATCAAAAAGAAGAAATGCATTAGGATGTCTATGAAAATCGTACTGATTATATAAGTGATAACTAGTATGAGGAAGTCTTCATGGCACGAGGAGAAAGAAAATAGAATCCAAACTTACGTATTCACATTTGGTTAGAAATAAAAAGCAAATTTTCTAAAGAGATTAAAAAAAAAAGTATTTCATGAGAAAATAGCTGTGCAACTACAATACTTATCAAAGATGTAAATTAAAATTGTATTTTTGTTTTACCATTCAATAATCAGAAGGCTAGCTAGATTGGTTATTTGAATAAAAAAAACGACTGAAATTTCTTGGAGTCTAAAAAATAAACAAATAAATTACAAATTGAGTAAAATATAAAATATGGAGGTAATTTATTAATCATTTTGCCATAGGATCCATATTAAGAGTATATATTTTGTAAAAATCCAAATATTAAACAAAATAAATATACCTCATTATAGTGTGAACCTAAATATATTATCAACAGTAACAGGTAAAAAAATAATCCAGCAATTTACAAACCCATTTGTCACATGATCATCATTCTTTATGCTTACACAAGCTGTTTTTCGAAGCAAAACTCTCCATACAGTCGCACCACTCAGTGAAAACCAGAGTAACCAATGAATGCAAGAAGGTTTGTGCATAAAATTCCTATCTAGTGCCTACTCATCCAATATCCCCAGAGTTGTTTCTAGCTTGTGGCTTTCATCAGCGAGGAACCTTGGATCTGAGAGCACTGCACCTAGATCTTAGAATCGAATGCAACCCTTCATTATTGTATCTTCATTTTGGATTCAAAGCTTTAGTTAGCTGAAAAAGTAAAAGGTGGATACTGGAGGATTGCATTAGATCCTAAGATCAAGGTGCAGTACTATCAGATCCAAGACCCCTCAATGACGAAAGCCACAAGCTAGAAATTATCTGGGGATATTGGATGAGTAAGCATTAGATGGGGATTTTAGGCAAAAATCTCTTCATCCATTGATTACTCTGGCTTGCACTGAGTGGTACTACTGTATGGAGAGTTTTGCCTCTGTGATTATACAATATTATGAAAGTATTCTATTGGGAACATGTGACTTGCAATCCTTATTTCTTTAACACTATTGTAGATGATATTAAACTTTATTTGATTTGCACTACAGAAAACAGCATGTGTGCTTCTGTTGTTGATATAATTTACATTATTTATTAAATTCCAGATAGAATGTCTATGCAAAGGAGATTTATTGTAAGTAATCATTTCTATCTCAACTATTTATTATTGACTTCCCAGGAAAAAAAAATCAATAAGTAGAAAAATTCCTATACAACAACTACATTGATTATAATAAGAAAAAAACAAATTTCTCAATTAAACAATATATCTAAATGCACTAAAACAAACTTGAATATAATTCCATCTTCTTGGAACACCAAAGGTCCATAGGCCATATATTTGAATCGTCTTCGGCCACTATTGTTTGTATAGACTGCCATGACTCTAAATGTAAAGTTAAAAAAGCATGGCTTATAGTTAATGACACCCATGCTATAAACAGGAAGTATGCTTCTCTCTTTTCAAAAAAGTGGACTCTCTAACCCACTTTGCATAAATTTAAATACTTAATCACACCCAGTTTCCATTGTGCTCATTCAGGTTGCTGGCTATGATTATGAGAACATAAAACTTCTCATAAGCGCTTAGCCATTAATTTTATTATCTGTAATTAGCTTCACCAATATCTGCATTTTAGCACATTCAGACATATTACATTGATTATATTAACTCTGCATTAAGAATAAGAAGTTTTTATGGATTGATAAACAGGGTAAAATGGATAATTATACAAGTTTTCTATGAAAATCGTAATATTTATAAGTGGATGCCATTTGTGCTGATAATCATGGTGTTATTAACAACATAGTATGATTATCTTTTCTATTTTACCTTTGCATTTCTATTTTCCAGATATATAGCATATCATTCTACTACTACATCTAGCTTTAAATATATCTGCCTCTTATAAATGAATAGGCTATAACTCGAGATGGAAGGAAAAGGTAAAAACAAAGAATATGGAAAAAAAAAATGGGTGTCAACATTTTTGGGTGTGTAATTTAGAAGTGCAAATGTGGATACAGAAATAAAATTTTCAAATCACAATATTAGAGATATGATCAATGGAATGAGAAATTCGTGACTATACCGAAAAGTCAGTAATGTAAAAGAAAGAGGAGAAGAAATGAAACGTTCATAGCTAATCACAGTTACAATCCTTTCTTTTTAGCAGTCTTTTCATTGAATAATTTAGATATACCCAAAATCTATTTTTTTTAAAATACTTCATAATTTAAAACAAATGATGATTTGGAATCAGCGGAAGTATTAAATTTTTAATTCTTTTTTTATTTGTATATCTGAAGCACATTTTCCACCATTATCAAAGATACTATTTCAACTTTTTTTTTGTAATGTTATTTATATTTATTCATCTTACTCTTTTTTATATTTACATCTTTTATTTTGGATTGTGAAGGCAGTCAGAAATCTTATTCCATCTTACACCCACATTCTTATTTCCTATGGATTTAAATATCATGATCTGTTTTTATTTCTTTCTTTTAAAAAGGAAATTTGTTTATTTATACAACAAAATAATGCATACACAAAAACAACAAAAAAAAATACAAATAATATTTTAATTTGCGAAACGCAGATAGTTGAAAATTGAAATAAATCAAGATACTGCCAAATCTCTAGCGGTCATTATAACACAACTGAAGCCAATCAGACATCATGGATAGCTGTCCAAACAATAAATATACATAAAATAATATAATTGGGACAAGGAGAATTTAATTACATATAGTTATATTTACACACATGCACTCTCCAAAACTGATATGTATGTGAATGTTTAAATACATATAAAGGTATAAATTGCAAATGGAAATAAATTATAAAAGAATCATAGAATGTTAAAAGACTGATCCTTTTAAAATAGTGAAATAAAATTTAATTATAACTTTGTAAGATTAGAAAAAAAAGATTAATTTCTAATTATAAGAAAAATAAAAGCAGTTAAATCAACAAGAGAGGAATGCAGTATTATAATGGTATATTGAACAATCAAAGGAATTCCTCCATGATAATAAACTGTAAGCAAAACATAACTCGGTAATTAAAGTTATATATATATATAATAGTTTAAATTCTTGTATCCAGCATGTGAACAGTGAAAGGAGTAATCACCTTATCTGATGGACAGGGGTATGAAACAATCGGCACGAGGAAAGAAAACAATGAGAAGACTCAGAGAAAATTGGATCAAGAAATGAACACTTTATTCTTGGAGTTTCACCAGTGCATGTGGACTTATAATTGGGTGCAGAACATCACCCGACTGCATGGTGATTTCAAGTGCAGAGAGCTGGCCCCCAAATGTGTGAACAGCCAGCTATGAACTTATACAGGTCATATGGATCTTGATTATTATTTTTATACACCTATGGGCTTATGGATATATGCAGTGTAGGTAGATCTAACTTGTAATGTTTGATTAACAAATTACTAAGATTATTATTATTGAGTGCAATTAATCTCAGCCTAATAATATCGAGTCGATTATTATTATTGAGTGCAATTAATCTCAGCCTAATAATATCGAGTCGTTACTCGGGAATTATTATAGTTAAATAAGTCTGGGAACAGTTAAGCTCACAGACAAGGTGTCTGGCAGTACAGTAAAAGATGGCTAGACATAGCAAATTTGGGAATTTAGTCAGGAAACAGAAATCTCCCCAATAAGGGTCTGGGCCATAATGAGATTAAGAAGGTGCGGACATATCAAAAACATTTGTATAATTTTATTATTTTTAAAAAAGAATAACTTTAAATGCATTCAATTTGTTATAAAAATAACAATATGCTGTTTGTTAGTAAAATAGAGATATTTAAATTCATATTTAGAAAGTATATTTGCAGACGTTATTCCATTATCCAATGAAATAACAATTCAAAGATACCATATTTTTATGTAGTCTACACAGACCTTCATGGAATGCTTAGCTATTATCTAGAAAGTATGACCATATTAAGAAAAAGGAGTAGCCAAATTACATCAGGCCCATGAAAACTTATGCAATTTGAACATCATTTACTAGTTTCTTATAATCAGATTGACAATTGACACAATCATATTAAGTATGAAGTGACATATCACCGAATTGGCGATTGACACACTCATATAATTATTACGTTTGAAGCAACATATCACAAAATTTTTCAGTGGTTGCCAACAACAACAAAAAAAATCTGAGGTCAAAATTTTTGTTGGTTAAGTGGAGAATTCCAATAAGTTTTATTAGTTTATGTTCATTAATTCTCTTCCCTTTGTTTGTTTAATAAGTTCTCCAAAGTGCTACAATTAGATGAAGTGTCAATAGGGACTCATTTCTGAAACTAACTATAAGTTCATTAATCATGACTGAGAAACTTGTGACAATGACATCGTAGGAAATAACAATTTGATGTTAATATCTTTAAGATATTTTTGCAATGTTAGGAATCTTTTTTCTCTCCAGTTTTAGAAAAAAAAACTTGCCTAATAGAATGTGGTAATATGTTGAATTATTTCCATTATCTATCACTTAAAGTTTAGAAAATTTTAAACTTTTTCAAATACAAACAAACAGACAACACAGGTTAGTAGATTACATAACATTTCAGTGGTATTATTCTCCTCTCTTCAACAGGTGTAGCTGGCTTTACCGGTGGTAAGAGTTGAACATACATCTTTATATTCTTGAGTATTGAATTTTAAGGCAACACTCTAATCACCCGTGCTATTAGTGTTGCCTTAAAATTCAATATTCTAGAATCCAAAAGTGAAAGTTCGACTCCTATGATAGTATTGTGACTGGTCAGAACAGCAAGACTTGAAGAATGGAGAATAATACCACTAGAAACATTGTCAAATCTACTAACCTTGTGTTGCGTTTTATTACTAACAGTTATTTGGAAAAGTTTAAAATTTTCTTGACATAAAACATTTAATGATAGATGATGGAAATAGTCCAACATATTAGCACAACTAAAACACCATTATCACAAACCTTCAGGTGAATGTCTTAGGAATGGTCTATTTTAAAGAGAACTAGCAAATGAATCACATTTTTTATTTTATGAGTAGGGTTTCAAAATGAAGACTTGTTTTTAAAAACATCATTACTACTGAAATTAAACATTTAGATTTATTTACGCTTTATATATTTATACTTCACACAAGAACATCATTAAGTATAAAATTATCTATTTGGAAACCAAATATAAGTAAAAAAAATTATAAAAACAGTGTCGATCATTTGGGTCGACTTGAGAAATATGAAATGGTTCTATTAATTTTAACATTCCATTTTCTGTATACAAATAAAGCAAAACTCTTGCACACTTTTCCAAATTTTTTTATTTCCTCTTTGTGGATGTTCAATATGGACTTTCAGAAATAATTAATTTGAAATCTTTAACATCTTGATCCTAATCATTTTATATCGGGAGTAATTTCATTTTCTTTCTTGATGTCTTTCTCATCTTCACATTGTTCCTTATAACTTTTCAATGCAAGATCAGATGCTTCAACACTTAATTTTGATTTTAACTGATTATTTTATTTTATTATAGGTGTTATTTATGTGTTTGCATTGTTTTATCAGTTAGACTAGATCTACGATTATGTATTTATGCTGCTTTCAAGGCAGGCAACTTTATTGTATTAGGAGCCATTTCATCAGCATTTTTATTATACCTATGTATACAGACAATTTTATGATCTAATTAATATATATCACAAATTTACACTACAAACTGCTGTGGAAACCATCTAATAACGTTAATTAACGTACCTATTTTATAATAAATTTTTATATGTTAGTAGTAAATAAAATAATAAATATATAGTGTGGCTCAAGAGTTTTCAGACCCATATAGCTATTTAAGTTAGATAGCTGGATTTGAAAACATATAAGTGAAAATTTCAGATTTTCTACTTAATAGTTAAATATAGGGGATTTGAAACTCAGACTTTCAAGCACCCTTCAACTATCCATACTATTGATACACATGACTGCATACATGTCAAAAAGATAAATAATCACAAATATATGTATTTCATGCCAAACCAGCACTCATCAGTTGGTCTAGATTATCATCTCCCACACATATACTTTCAATGATATGGATGGCTGAATATAAGGTTGGAGTGGTTTGAAGCCTGTCCATTAAAGTATGAGGATTTACTATCTTAATATAAACTGAGCATTGATTATATATATGGGTGGGAGATGATAATCTGGACCAACTGATGAGTGCTGGTTTAGCATAAAATACATATATTGTATATATGTGGTCATGTGTATCAGTGGTATAAGATACTATAGATAGTTTCAAATCCCCCATATTTACAATCAGGCTCCAGGTATGTGAAGAGTGCCTGTATTTCAAATACTTACTTCATAGTTAGGTATCAGATAAGTGCTGGCTGTGAGATGGTATTTTAGATCTAGGGTCTGAAATATCCTAGCGCCTCACTGAAGATAATCATTAGCAAGAAACCAGTTTGGAGATGGGAATGCTTCTAGATAGAGATTTTAAATGTTTTCTATTGTGACGTTTATCAATAAAGCTTGGTTAGAGCTATTAACACACTCATTATTTTATTTTACATTATATGTTATATGAAAATTTCAATTTATTATTACTATGATTTTTTTTGAAAGGGCAGTAATATAATTTTGCATCCGAGTGACACAAATCCATGGAACGGGCCTGATCTTAAATACATGTTCCTTTCTATGTGTATATTACTTTGTAGATTCTATGATTTTCCCTCACTAAAACTATATAGTTATAGTTCATAGATGCCTGTTTATATCGTATGACTTTCTTCACATATTTGTATACTAATAATCATAATTTTTTGGTTAGATAAAAAGTAATGCTATTGTAAATTGCATGAGCTTTACATATTTATGAATCTATTTTTTATTTCTATTTGTCTGAAAGTTTGTGATGATATTAAATGTGACAATATGTTAGACTGTTTCTATTATCTATTATTAAATGTTGAATATTTAGAAAATTTTAAACTTTATTTAAATTTTTCAAATACCAACAACTTATTAGTAGTAACACACAAATAGGCAACACAGGTTAATAATTATACGTTTTGAGTAGTACTACTCTCCTCTGTTCTTCAGATGTTGCTGCCTTGACCAGTGACAATATTAGCATATGAGTCGAACTTACACCTTTAGATTCTTCAATATCGAATTTTAAGGCAGTCAACATTAAATAAACAGGCAAAACTCTCTATACGTATTGCCACTCAGTGCAAGCCAGAGTAATCAATAGATGCCAGAAGGCTTGTGCATAAAATCCCCATCCAGTGCCTATTCAGCCAATATCATCAGACTACTTTCTGTCTTGTCAGTGAAGAGCCTTAGATCTGAGAGCACTGCACCTAGATCTTAGGATCTAATGCAACCCTCCAGCAGCCACCTTTTATCTCTACTTAACTACAAAACTACGAGTCTTGTAGCTTATTTAATCATATAGATCTGAACTCAGTTCAGTACCTATACATTTTGGTGTCTTGGGTTCTTTAATAACCATAACCACCATATCCAAAGACACCAAAATGTATAGGTACTGAACTGAGTTCAGACCTATATGACTATATAAGCTAATGAGCTTGGATTGAAAATATTAGTGTTTTCAATTTAAGACTCATAGTTTCGTAGTTAACTAGAGATAAAAGGTGGCTGCTGGAGGGTTGCATTAGATCCTAAGATCTAAGTGCAGTGCTCTCAGATCTAAGGCTCCTCACTGACAAGACAGAAAGTAGTCTGATGATATTGGCTGAATAGGCACTGGATGGGGATTTTATGCACAAGCCTTCTGGTATCCATTGATTACTCTGGGTTGCACCGAGTGGCAATACATATAGAGAGTTTTGCCTGTTTAATAACAGTTATGAGCAAGCATAAATGGTGATCATGTGATGTTTATCAACATTAAATAACAGATGATGGAAATAGTCCAACTTATTATCACATATTCTTATTTCATAATCTTATGATGACTATAGGCATTTGTTAAAATGGTCTGAAAGTTTTAAACAAATTATCCATTTTTCTTTCTACAAATCTTACCACAATTTATCCTGGAATATCAATAACATTGATGACTTGTTATCATTTCACTATGTTTCTCATATCTCCCCCAAAGTAATTCATGTTATTTCAATGTCATTTCATGGCCATTTAATAGGACAAACAATAGATATATATTTCTAGGACTTGTATTATTTCCAGGTAAAATTTTTGGAGTTTCAAGTCCCAGTATTATCCATTGCATATTACAATTTAATTTCTATACATGAAAGTTGTTGGTGATATTTAATTTTAGCCCAAGATATAATATTCAAAAAAGCTTTATATTTGTATTACAATTTTAATGCAGACTAGGATATTGTTTATATTACAATTGAATACTTCATCCACTAGAGGCATACTATGAATTCAGATTGTATTTGATACAAATAAAAATACCTTCTCAGCTTACTTCAGCTTCTAATTCATAAACCATGAGATACAACTTATGTTTCATTCTCATCAGGCAATCTATCTATGAAGAATTTCCTGATTTTTCTATTGTTTTTTAAAGGATAAGGTTAATGAGTGTTTTCATACATTATGGATTATCACTCCATGAAATACTATGTTAATGTAGAAAATATGAAACTAGCTGCCCCATTGAAAAATGATTAAAAGAACATAAAATAGATAGAGGAAAAGACAAAGGTGTCTAAAGGACCAGAACTTGCATATTCCAACAAATGTCTTAGATTATGAAAGCACAAGAATATCAGAGAATAAAAAGAAAAAAAATGAAAGAAGCTACTCATATGAGAACAGCAAATAACCTCATAAATCAATGTAATATCATAATCCCAATTTATTATTCTTGACCTTAAAAAAATAATGAAGAAATCAGGATCTCATTCATAAATAATGAAATACAATTTCTACTGACTATTATCTTTGACAGAACAGCTTAACTGATTAAATCATCTCCTTTAATCCAGTAAGACTAAAAGTCATCCATTTAATTCACATGCTAGCTAATATTGGTCAGTCCACCAATATTTGAAGAAGAGAGAATACTATTATTTGAAATGTTATGTTTTGTACGAATCTGTGCATTATCGCTAACAGGTGAATATATTTAGAAAAGTATGAATAAATTTTCTATTTTTTCTAAAAAATATTTAACGATTTTGCTTAGATGATTGAATGTAAAATGTCTTCAACACAAACCTTTAGACAATCCTTAAATATACTTAATCTTCTAAAGAGAGTAGAAATATTTGTTTTTTTCTTTTGGCATTCACTATTCTTCAAATAATAGTTTATTCTTTTGGCGATATGCTTCAAATAAAACTACGGAAGAACAAAGTTCAGCTTTTAATGTTGTTATCGTTAGCCTAACTTATTTTTGTTTTAGAATATATGACATTGGAGGTACTTAGAATTCTTTAAGAAATTGAACAACATAGTGATTATATTACTGAAAAGATTTCAATCAGATTAAATAGAACTTAAGCAAATATGAAAATTGCTAACTTAAAATGAAAACGATCCAATCTCCAATTAAAAAATCCAATGTGAGAATTATTACTTAATTAAATTTAAAATAATTATTACAAAGCACATTATTATCTAGACTTGAAAGGCAAAGCCGTAAAAGTGAAATCAAGTATTAGTGGAAAACTTGTAACCATATTCAGAAAATACGTTCATGGAAAAAATTCTTTACTGTTATCAATAAGGAAAAATTAAATAATGAATACATTACAATATAAATTGCAATTAAAAGTATTGTAAAGTAAAGTAATAAAATCTGTGACAATGAAATAAAATAACAAAGCACTTTTTAAGACGGGGAAATTATTGAAAGAATAAAAAGGAATGTATAATATACATTTTTGTAGGAAAATTCACATCGTTGTAAATATTATAAAATTATTTAAAAATTGATCACTATTATTTTTTTTAGAGGGTTGAATAATTTTAATATAATGAAAAAAGAGCGAGAAACCTTGAGTTTGTAGTTATGGTTGTCTGCTGGAATGCACACACTTTCTGTTTTGCCCAATTTAGTGAAAATTTAAAAACAATCAATCTCTGTTGAGGATTTGAAGTTATTGAATATTTCAATGTTTTATAAACAATCTTAAACATTTTCATTCAACATATCACCCTCAAATGTAGAATTAGTACTAACGTTCTTTTTAATAAATGTAGAAGTTGTTGTTGGATCATTACTTTTCACTTCCCTGCTAGCTATGAAATGGTTTATTTTTGGTTAACATACCAAAGAGAGATGTTAAATAACCATTATAAATAATCAGATGTCCAATATTAATTTACAAAACCAGTTATATTATGGAAATTAATAAATAGGTGTAGCCAAAAGTTCTTTTTTTAAATAATTGATCTATTAAGGCAGTTATATAAAATTTAAAATAATTTAAGAATAAAACTATTTTCTAGGTATTAAAAAAATTATATGATAGGAGATCACATGTTTATTTACATTCATTAAAGACAGGGCATAAGTTTGAAAAGGGAAGTATTAAAATGATAAATCATACAAAAAATGTGAGGAATAGAAAGATAAAGGAGGCTATATTGATTAGAAGCATTAGGCCATCTCTTAATAAGGATCAGGGTTTGAAAGCATTAATTTTATAGGAATATTTTTGATAATGAATAGGTATGTGTAGATTTTAAAGAATTAAAGTAAGATATAGTTTCAGAATGTGTTCATAGGAGGTGTAGAGGTGAAGAAAATAAAAAAAATTTCAAAAATTTTTGGAAGTTATTTCGGTTGTAGGAGGAGAGGTGAGTGTTTTTTAAAAAGTAAAAAATTAAAAATTATGAGGAAATAAAATTATAAGGATATTATGTTAATATTATTGTTATTGATTAATGTATAATATATAAGTAATTAAAATAGAAGAAATAAATTAGATGAAAGAGCAAATTTAAAAGATTAGAATATGAAGAAATAAACGTTAAAATATAAAATAAAATTTTATATAAAAGAAGTTAATTGAATATGAGTGTGGGATAAAGAGGTTTTAGATTGTAGAGATATTAAAAATCCATATTTAAGCTAATAGTTGGAGTGTTTGAAATGTTTTTTATGTTTATATATATATGTATATGTGTATATATATATTGGTACATGTATGGATAGGTATTAATTGTATGTTTAAATATTGTAGCTCTGATGATGACTGCTGGACAGTTGAAACTGTAGGCAAGATAAGAAAATAAATCATATGTTAAACTGCATTGGTGTATTATATTATATATCACATGATCACCATTTCTTATGCTTGGACATAACCGGTATTAAAACAGGCAAAACTCTCCATACAGTAGTGCAAGGCCACAAACCAGAAACTAGTCTGGAAATATTGGATGAGTAGGCACTAGATGGGGATTTTATGCACAAGCCTTCTGGCATCCATTGATTACTCTGGCTGGCACTACTGTATGGAGAGTTTTGCCTGTTTTAATTATATTATATAAAGTGTATTATATTAAAAAAATTACAAAAAAATTCATATAGAAATATTTTGCTTAATGTAAATTTAATATTATACGTATATACATACAAGTAAAGAAAAAAAAAAATCACAATTTTTCATGATTTAGATACCAATACTTCAGAATTACCACCTTACGTAAACGGTGTCTCCATTTTCTATGGAATAATAAGCAATTTCTTTCATAACATTGTCTAAAGTAACTTCCAAATCTGGAACCTTTAATTAGAGGGGAAAAAAGTGCATTTTAATTATCCATTTCATTTGTGACCAAGAAAAAATGATTTATTAATATGTAAAAAATTTACATTATAATAAAAATACGTATACAACAAGTATATAAATATATACATTAACAGTAATTACACACAAATAGCCTTTTTTGATACTTAGTCTTGTACCGATTATAAAGTTGAGCATCTCTTTTAATATTAGCCAATTAGAACACAATTTTTTTTTCTTAGGCAAATATTCGGTGACAAAATGAATTTCACTTTCATATTTCATTAGCTCTTTTTAAAATCACTTTTTCTTCCACTACCCCCAAATCGCAACAATTCATTTCTTATAAAAAGACATTTCAATAAACATTTGTTAATTCTTAAAAACAAATATAGATAAAAAAAGTGAAATATTAATTATATTATTGCAACATAAAAATAATAGATAAATAAATCCATTGACTAAAATCCAATTAATGATAGACATTAAATTTGAATGAGAGAAAAAATTGTTTCAAACGATCTGAATTCAATCAATGTATTTCATTCAAAAAGACTATAAAATCAGTACATTATTACCAATTAAGCCTTTTCAAATAAACTTTTCTTTTTACATTGGTGCAGCAAAGTACGTTTCAAATAAATAGATAAGCCATTTTAATTTTTCAACAGTTTTCTTCCTCATTTTTAATCTCAACTGTTTTGTAGATTAGAATTAATAACTCATTAGCTGGATGAACAAAACCAAAATATACTAAATAAATTATCATGTTTATATCATAAACTAAAAAAATATGTATTTAAGGTATTTTGATCAATAAAAACATCCTAAAAAAACCCTCAATTTATTAATTTGAAAGATACTTTTAAGGCAGGCTATAACCTGTATCAAATGCGCCTTGAAATTTATAATAGTCAAGCAATATCTTTATTTTGTCAATAGAGGGACCTCTCAAACCACAACATGCAAATGTTAATTTGTATAGGAAATGGTGGACTTAACCAGTGGAGAGAACAGCTTCACACTTCCAAATCTAGATGCTTCAGATTGGCCTATATAAGTGGAAAGTTAGGTTAAAGATAAGACGGCCACTCTTATCTTTATAATCTTTATAAAAATCACTATCTTGTATCGTGGTTTGAGAGGTTCCTCTATTGGCAAAATAAAGATATTGCTTGACTAATATAAATTTCAAGGCACATTTGATACAGGTTATAGCCTGTCTTAAAAGTATTCACATATATTTCCGGTACGCTTAATAAATAATTATAACTCTACAATACTTTATATATTTCCAGTATAAAGATCATAATATTAACTCATTGTAAATTGCAAGATTTTGCGAATGTTAATTTGTATAGGAAATAGTGGACTTAAACAGAGGAGAGAACAACAACTTTACGCTCCCAAATCTAGATGCTTCAGATTGGCCTATATAAGTGGAAAGTTAGGTTAAAAATAAGATGGCCACTGTTATCTTTATAAAAATCACTTGTCGTGATTTGAGAGATCCCTCTATCGGCAAAATAAAGATATTGCTCGACTATTATAAATTTCAAGGTGCATTTGATACAGGTTATTGCCTGTCTTAAAAGTATTACATATACTTCCTGTTCGCTTAATAAATAATTATAACTCTATAATTTGAAAGATCTAAGTCGAGTAAAACCAACATAGCAAAAAAAATTTGAGAAATAGGATAGACGATTGAAGCTTGTTAGAGGGGAAATTAGATTTAAAAATATTCACAACCATTTTCAAGAAAGAATCTTACTAAACACAAGAGCTTTTTTTCTTTTTTAACTTAACGTGCTATAAATGTATTTAGAAATGGCTTATTTAGCTCAGAAAGAGAAAAGTCAGGATGGGAAAGGACATTATTAAATATGTGGATAGGATCTGAATCAAAGCAATGTAAAACATCATTATAACCTAATTTCTATTGCTGCTAAAGAAAAGGTTTTACGAAATAAAACCTTTTCATTTTCATTTTGAAAATTCACTTACGATTTAGATGCAAGGTTAGATAAAAATGTAGTCATTAGAGTTTATCTAATATTGGAATTTTATAAAGTATAGAGTTCATTCTCTAGCATTTTTCTGAAGGTTTGTGATGACGATGTTTTAGTTGTATTTATATAATGGACTATTTCCATCATCTGAGTATTGAATGTCTTTAAAAAAAAAGTAACTTTATTTAAATATTTCAAATACATTCAACTATTAGTAATAGCATGCGAATTAGTATATGCACATTTCGAAAGGTATTATTATCCCCTTTTCTTCAGATGTTGCTGGCCTAATCAATGACAGTACTATCATGGAAATCAAACTGGGATCTTAGGTTCTTGAGTATCGAATTTTAAGGTAACGCTCTAACCAACTGAGCCATCCTGCCAAAGGCAAGAATATAAGGGTCCAGGTTTGATTCCTATGCTAGTATTGTCATTGGTCAGACCAGCAACACCTGAAGAAGAGGGAAGAATGCTCGAAATGTTGAGCATATACTAACCTGTGTGCTATTTGTAACAGTTGAATATATTTGGAATATTTGAATAAAGTTACATTTTTCTGAAGATATTCAATACTCATATTAGATGATGGAAATAGTTCAATATATAAATATAATTCATTCTCTAGCATTGTGTTATTGTCAATATCATTTTTTGTTAAATAATTAAAATCAAAACATATCGGAATATTTTTTACCGAGTTTCAAGCATGCAAAAAATAATCCTAGGCAGTCTTTATATTAATTTACTAAACCAGCAAAATTATACATATAATTCAACTTTCTACAAAAAAAAAGAAGGAAGCAATCAGACTGCATCTATTTTTTTATATTCACTTTAATAAATATCACTCTTTCTCCACGACTATGTCTTCATATCACTTTTCGGTAATATATCGTCTATTGATCCACACCATGCGGTGGCGCTGTTTCTACGCTAAAGCATATAAATATGCTGTTTACAAAGCCGCTCATAGATCTTATGGCCTGTAAACTGTTCAAACACTAAGATGTTGAAGTGCACTCTTACCCCAACATCTCTAGCATGTTGAACATTATTAGCAACGAGTATGCGACACTTTCTAGAGACATTACTCTTGACTATTGTACAGCGTATGATATGAAGGTTTCTGTAGTTGTAATGACAAAAAGTCTATTAGAACGGATTTTTTTAAATTTTTTTGCTTAAATGTCTTGTAATTGATGTGAGTTAGTAAAAATTGTAACGAATTGTGAACAGTGCCATAGAGCGGTACGGGTAATTAGACGATGTATTACCCACTTTTCTCTTCATGATGCTAACTCCCAGCTATCAGCTGACTCAATGACTCAAGTGCTGCAAATACCATTATTGATCTGCATATTTTATATTTATTCAAAGTTTATTTGATGCATGAAAAGACACATCAGTCATATACAAGCCACAACCTTGAATAATAATAATCATAGGGAATGTACTCATGATCAACTAATGGTTGCATCATCATGGGAAATCTTAAGTACAGCATGATACAAAAAAAAAACTAATGTTACAACCTTTGGACTTATTTGCGTATACCTTTCAATAATGTTATGATTATTTGTACTTGCTAATTTTTTACAGTTGTAGAAAATTTAAAATAAAGACAATTCTTTATTATAGTTTTTTTTGGAAATGATAAATAAAATTTTCTGGTCCAAGAATTTATTTCATACTTCTTTTTCTCACGTTCTCTAATTGAATGCAACTATAAGGAATCCTTTACATAGAGAAAAGTGACCTAAACTTCACTTTATATATATATATAACCATTAGAAACCAGTCAACATTTAGACAATCCCAATATAGATAACAATCAAGAATTTCAAACTGTTGTCAAGGCAATCTCCTTTTAGCAATAGAGGTAGAATCCCCTCTCTTATGTATATATAATTACGAGGAGAAAACCATTCCCCCACAGACTATGAACAAATACCAATAAAAATGTTGAACAAAGAATCAAAAATAGGATAAATCCATTTATTCTTGGAGTTTTTGATATACGTATATATAAACTTACCTTTATCAACATTGGTGAAAATATTTACATTTATTAAATTATATTTAATTATTAAAAACAACATGGTTAAAAGAAAGATTTTGTCTCCATCCTTGTTTCATCAATTGTTAATCTACTAATTATCAAATGCCATATTTAAGCTGGCTGATAGATTAATTTCACTCTGAATTTTCATCCAAGTTAACAAAGATAAACTTATACACATCAAAAATTCCAAGAATAGGCGGATTCATTCTATTGTTGATTCTTTATTCAATATTTAGAGTGCAATTTGTTCAGGAGACTGGCTTACTTCTCTTAATTACATACATAACTGATTATGTTAATTTCATATTTACACACACACACATTTTCTTGATGAGTAAAACTTATACAGCTTGTATGGCTAAGACACGAACAGAATAAGTTTGATTTTACATCAAATTTCTCGAGCCACATAAATACTGATGTTTACAAGATCATTGGTGTATTGAATAATTTCTGTTATTATTAAATTCGAATAATGAAAGTAAAAAAGAATATTTTTACCTTTAATATTAACTGTAGTTGCTACGATTATTTAACATATTGACGATCTCCTTTCCTGATGTAATATTTTTCATTTGCTCGACTCATTTTAGTATTAGTGTCAGTAACGTATTTTAAAACAACTCTATTAACCTTTTTCATCTTATTATTTTCAAGTACTTGTACTGGTTTAAATTTTCACTTCTTCAAGAATCATGGGCTTAATTACGAATTCCAAACTTAGACAACGCACCAGCATTAAAGCAATCCCAACTCTATATACCATAGTACATCCAGAGATTCAAATTTACATTGTTTCTTCATTGAAGCACCAATAAATTGGAAATTTTATTTAATATAACTGTTGCTGTCATAATCCTTATCTCTGTACTTTAAAGCACAATGACATATGTAATTACTTCTAATTTATCCACCTCCCCTAACTTTGTTTGTACCAAGATACAACGGTTTGATAGTCTAATGATACTTCAACAAAAGTGAAACTAAATAAAGAGCGTGCAACAGCTCTAACAAGCTTTATTGATAAATGCCACAAGAAGATTGTCTACTTAAAAGTTAACTATCAGATAACTGCTGGCTCTGATTTGGTATTTTGGATCTGCTGTCTGAAATATCCTAGCGCCTCACTGAAGATCTCTAAGAGCATGAAACCGGTCTGAGGATAGGAATAATTTCTAGATAGAGATTTTTTAAATGCTTTCTCTTGCGGCATTTATCGATAAAGCTTGCTAGAGCTATTGCGTGCTCTTTATTTAGTTTTATAATTACACGCTTATTAAATTGTCACGTAATGCTATATGACATTTTTAAAATCAAAATTTCTCTGAAAATGATCAATGCCACTGAATAGATAATTTTTATGAATGGAGTATTAAAGTATGAAAGGAAATTCTGAATATATTAATGAATCAATACTTCGATGACATTCATTGATACTGCCACCTAATGCAAGCCATAGTAAACAATGGATGCTAGAAGGTTAGGGCATCAAAATCCCTATCTAGTGACTATTCATCAGTAGGTCACTAGATAGGGATTTTGATATACTAAACTTCAAGCATTCATCGATTGGCTTGCAATAGGCAGCAATATCATATGGCAAAACTTGCTATTATATAAACAGATTGTGAAAGCATAAGAAATGGTTGTTATGTAATGTTATAGAGACATTCATTCAATAATCTCAAATCAATGTACAACATAAAAAAAAATATTTACTGTAGTGAATTATAAAATATACCTTGGAACTGGAGTAGCTTAGCTTCAGGTTTTGAGAATCAATCTTGTACAAACGCTGAATAAGTGTTAGCAATTTCTGTACAGTCATTGTAACTGGGAAGAAAAAACAAAAACATCTTAACGTGTTATTGAGATTATTTTATTTTTATAAAGCTGTATTGAAAAAAAAGCTTAATTTTTTTTGTTAAATGGTAAATTTTTTATTTATCTATCAAAAATAGTTTATTATTATTTTCTTCTCTTAGGTCAGTCCAAATTGTTAATAAAACTTAACATTAAAAGTTATAATAAAAAGTCCATTTTCTAATATTGTCAACATCCTACATACAATGCATTAGAATAGTTAATAATTATGGCATATAAATATGCTCATAAATCATCTAGATATAAAGCAATTTTTTATTATAAACAAAAAAAATCAATTACAATTAATGGCTGCCATCTTTAATTGACGACGATTAAATCTCAAAAAAACGCTTGAAAACACTTTAAACAGATCGCATAAAAGTTCAAGAAATGGAGATACTGTAAATCCAAAGAATTCATAAAGAAAAGAAAGTGCAACATTGTTAACTTATCGAGTGGAAACTCACCTATTAATATAAGCAGGAAAAAGTAGACTTACTGCACTATAAAGAAGAATTTTAGACGTAACGAAAACTGATGATCGGTTAGTAAAATATTTCATAAAAAGTTGCTTTAGATCACACTACCATTTATTTTACTACCTGAAGTTGTCATTCTGAACTTAAGATCAGATTGCTTTTGCTATCAAACTTTATTTTTTATTTACTGACGTGTTGTTAGCTCTCTCAAGAATAAAAAAAAATCTATACTTACGCATTTTCTATCTTAATAAATAGTTGTGAGTGGAGCAAGTTTGGCGATTGTAAATAAAGATATGACAAGTCACCATAGATAAATACTCTTCATGTAATAAAGATATATATGAAAGCTGCTGATCTGGGCCAACTGATGAGTGCTGGTTCAGCATGAAATGCATCTTGGGGATCATTTGTCTTTTATTGTATCTTTATTTACAAGAAGAATAAAAAAGAAAGAAAGAGGAAGTATGGAGATTATTAAAATAATTAATAAAAAGTAGATTTGTTTTTTTCAAAAAAAAACTATTAACTCTTACAACCAATCAACTGCAACCTTATAACTATTTTAGAAGTCTTTCAATTGTGCTTCTGATACTTTATTGTTTTTCCTATTATTCAGCGCTCTGCGATCTACATTATCTCTTCTATGTCTAAATTATTATTATCTTCAAATATGCCTATCTGTTTTCACACAAAAAAATATCTACACTGCTCCATTTTTCTGTAATTACCTGTAGTTTTCTTTTTCATCAATTTACTGATCTGATCACAATCTTTTTTGACAGTAACAGCTTCCTTTCAAAGTCAGAAAAAGGAAGTAATCCATTTTTAGGACTAAATGTTGATGGACTATCTAGCAACTTCTAATGTATTACTTTAGAAAAGTGATTTGCTCTTTAAATGAAATTTATTTGATATTGCACAATACAGACAATAAAAACTGTGTCTGACAAATATTACGCAAATTATTTAATATCCGACAAGCCAAAGAGAAACAAATAATTTCTTAACAAAGAAGCTAATAGTTATTACGAGTAAAATAATGTTACTGATTCCAAAAGGTTATTACATTAGTATGATTAGAAAAATTACTGTGATAAACTCTTCGGTAAAAGTTATCTACTAATCAGATCTAATATTAAACTTCCCTTCGCCTGACTATGTAATCCTTTTGCATATGTTGGTCCTTATGTAAAACAAAGCAGTTCCTTTCTTTGTTTTATATCATACAACTGAGCACATTTTCAGTGGCGAAAACTATGATTATGGTGTTTGCCCCAAAAGTGCACTCAAAGAGAAGGAAAAAACTGCTTCGTTATGCATATAGACTAGTAATTATACCATATATTATATTTTTCACAACTGAAGTCTCTCAAAATTACAATTTTCTTCCTTAAATTTTACTTATTGTCAGAGTAACTTGGTGATGAATGATATATTCAGAAACGATTAAAAAAAAAAAAGACAAACCTGTGTTTACATAGAATAAAAAGTTAATATACTGCTATGAGTTTAATAGTCACACAGATGCTAAACTCTCCATACAGTAGCGCCACTCAGTGCAACCTAGAGTAATCAATGGATACAATTATATGGAGAGTTTACCCTCGTGTGAACAGCTTGTGTAAACATAAAGAATGGTGACCATGTGATGTTTAGTAGCTTTATAGTCAATAGATTAAAAAAATCATCCTCTAAAGAAATCATTTATTCTATGATTTGGAGCACGGGGTATTAAAAAGATGAAACCAAATATATTAATACAGGCTACGATGTAGTATAAAAGATTACAAAGATAGAAAGAAACATAGAGCAATAAAAAGTGATTTTAAAAATGTCATAATGGTGTGAAGTTGAATATTTGTGTAACGTTTTATTAAAAAAAATCCATAAGCGATATCAATACTTATTAGTAATATTAATCTTAACTAAAAAACAGTAAAAAAATTATATATATTTCAATGTACAGAAAATAAAATGTTAGCGCTTTCCACATGTAATGCAAAGGAATTTTATATCCTCTTCGAATATAAATTGGGATTTCCAAAGCCTATATAAACGATGTGTTTCATTCTGTAAAGTGACTTGCAATATCACAGATAACTAAAAGTATATTAATGTACGTTGAAAGTTTTACCAATTTCTAAAGAACACTTTTAAAATCTATTGTTTGTATGGGTATTAATACCTTTCGCTAGCTTAACATTTTTGTCTTTCTGCACTTACTTCTGGATAATTAAGAACATCAATATTGGTGACAATTTGAATTTTATGATATTAGACAATTTTCAAAGACAGACGCTGCTTATTAACACATTTAAGCATAGTCTTTTTATATATTCTTTGGTGTAATTTGGCAGATTCACAAAAAAAGATTAAACCACATAAAGTGGGCCGAATTCTTCCTATATCAATCCACCAGTGCAGATTATACACACACGCACACAAACAGAATTATTATCAATATTCTGGAAGTTTTTCCTGGATTAATGAGTTACTGATAATTGATAATAACCTAATCCTAATAGTAAAAATAACCAACGAAAGTGTCATAAGTATTATTGGCAATATTGTACTAACTGAATTAAAATAAATGGGAATTTATTAAAGAACGTTTTTAAAATATTAAGTATAATTTAATCATTAAAAACCAGTCAACATTTAGAAAATTCCAATATCAATAACAACGAACAATTTCAAACTATTGTCAAGACAACCTCCTTCCATCTTTAGTGTTAAAAGGTTGCCTTGACAACAGTATGAAATTGTTGGCTGTTATTGATATTGGGATTGGCTAAGTTTTGACTAGTTTCTAATGATTACTTATAAACTCATTTAGCTTAGAGCATTATTACACTTACAAATATAATTTTATATACTTGAAAATTAGATGTAATTGTAGAGATAATGAGTGGTGCCAATAGTTCTAGCAAGCTTTATTGATAAATGCTGCAAGAAAAAACATTTAAAATCTCTATCTAGAAATTATCCCCAATCCGCAGACCGGTTTCATGCTTTGGAAATCCTCAGTGAAGTGCTAGGATATTTCAGAGACACTAGATCCAAAATACCAACTCAAAACTAGCATTTATTTACAAGCTAGCTTGTGACTTTCATCAGTGAGGAGCCTTGGATTTGAGAGCACCGCACCTTGATCTTAGGATTTAATGCAACCCTCCAAAGCTAGAAATTAGTTTGGGAATGTTGGATAAGTAGGCACTAATTAGGAATTTTTCACAAAACTTCCTGCATCCATTGATTACAAAGGTTTGCACTTGATGGCACTACTGTATGGGGAGTTTGGGGACTCTTATTGACAGCATGTGTAAGCATATGAAATGGTGATCATGTGATGTATAAATAATTCATTTTATAAAACTTTTACTATGACAGAGCTGTTGACTAAAGTTTGCCGAATAACAGTCATTATCAATGTTTAAAAACAAAACAACTATGAACAAAAATAAATTCTTAAAGGAAGTGATAACGAAGATGAATAAATATAAATCGCAATCGCAAGAAATATAAAACTTGTTTATATTTCGATAACTTCAAGATGAATGCAAAATTTTGTTACTTCTGAATATATAGGGTATATGAGCACAGACTTTCACACCACCCACCACTCTATCTCATATCACTGATACACTTTAACACATATATGTCGAAAAGATAAATAATCACCAATATATGTATTTCACGCTAAACCAGCAATCATCAGTTGGTCCAGATTATCATCTCCCCACATATATGCAATAAGTCCTCAAAAATATATTAAGATAGCCAATCTTCACACTTTAATGGACAGGCTTCAATCCATTCCACACTCCAACTGTCCATCCCTATGTATTAAATGGATTATGTCCTGTACATGAGGGGTCAGATTGACTTGAAGTCAACATGGGTGTGACAAGAATCTCGGCCTCAGGGTGGCCTTTCAGCGTTCCATCATCAGATTTTCAATTGGATGGATGGTTGAAGAGTTGGAGTGTGGAGTGGATTGAAGCCTGTCCATTAAAGTATGAAGATTGGCTATCTTAATATATATCTGAGCACCCATTGCATATATGTGTGGAGATGGTAATCTGAACTAATTGATGATTGCTGGTTTAGCGTGAAATACAAATATTGGTGAATATTTATCTTTTTGACATATACGTGTTCAAGTGTATCAGTGTTATGAGATAGAATGGAGAGTGGTGGGTCGTGTGAAAATCTGTGCTCATATACCCTATATATTACATATATTGGTGCAGGTATATAATAAGCCTGTATTTCAGTTATCACTTCTGAATGTAAAAAAAAAACTTTTTATTAACTAATTATAATTTGCAATTTGAAAAAAAGTCAAATCACACAATAAAAAAAAGATGTATGTCTTTATTGCTCGGGATTTCACAAGATGTTGTGCCAGAATCAATCCTGGAACCTCCTGATTCCAAGTTGGACCCATTACCAACTGCACCAAACTATGCAGGGAAATCACACAATAATAACTTATGAAGAGAGTGATAGTTGATTACATTATAAATGAAAAATAAAACAAAACGATAAGATTCATATTGTCACCCAGAATATAGGTAATATAAGGGTGACTACTTATAAGAAATTTTGCAGCATAATTAACAATATTACAAATTAATTACCGGGAACCTTTTTGTTGAATGATCTCATGGTTTCAGCATCAGGAAAGATGATTTTTATATCTATTATAAGAGTTAATTTGAATACAAATGTTAAGTTCTTTGTCAAAAAATCAGTTTGAAATTATCGTGTGGTAATTTTCCATTGCTTCTCACTCCTTTAATTATTATAGCATTTTGTAATTGGAATTTTAAAAAACTCAGTTTTACATCTATAAGATACATATCAAATTGTGATGAGGTGATGCACTGTGACTTCCCCCTTAAATGGAGTCAGGAATCTCAGCAACTATGTCCAGAGAAACCTATTGGCCACTTTACTTTACATTCCCCACTCTAAGTTTTCCCACGTTCTGCTCCATCCCATTCCGACAACATAATCTTTGTCAATTCTATGGCCTTTATATCTAAATCCCCCTTATCTTTTCCCAAATCCAGCATAAAAACCAATAACCCACTTTCTGTATAATCACTTTTTTCATATTTATTCTTCCATAACTTCATTATTTGTACCCTTTCTGTTTTCAAGCATTTACATTCAATTCACAGATGCCTAATATTTTCTATTCCTTCCTTACACAATCTACAGACTAAATCACCCATATTTTTCCATTTACATGTATATTCTTTTGTTGCTAAAGATCCCGTTCGAGCCTTAAACAATAAACTACTTTCCTTACTATTATCATACATTAACTCACATCTACTATTCTGTTTACTTCTATATATATTTAAACTCTTTTTATTCTCCATATTAGTTCTCCATTTCTCCAACTCCCTATTCTTTATTAATGAATCTATTCTTTGTGCAAAAAAATAAGCAAATACGATTATGGTGGTGTTTCATTGTACTAAAAATAGTAACTGAAAATAGACACCATTTCTTGACACTGGTCATGTAACGTATTGGAAAGAAATAATTTTATTATTATTAGTTCTGATAGTCTTAATAAATAATAATAAATAAAGTTGACAAAATAAAAATTCAGTGTTATTTGAAATTGAATTTTACAATGTTTAACGGCCAATTTCATAATATTTAAACATATAACACCTTTTTTATTGATAGATTAAATTAAAATAAGCATATTTAAAAGATATTAGTAAAGAACCCAAAAATAAAAAAATATATATATTTTATTTGTAAGCCTGTCATTAAACAAAACTTTGTCTATGGTTATATATTTGTGTCCACTGTAGACCCTAAACAAATAATATTTTCCTTTTACTATAGTTATGTTTTATGTGTCAGTTTTGTAATGCTGTTTGAATGGATTTTAAGTGGTTTTTTTTTTTTACTGATGAATTACCTATAAACAAAAAAGTATATCTCAGTTTCATGTAATGAAATCTCATTGTAATTAATATGCCAATAAACTTCATTAAAAGTAAGTATATTGTTTTTACCAAAGGTAATGTAATTAGAAGGCCTTGAACTCAGACTTTCACGTTCCCTATAGCTATACAATCCATCTTATAGGACTGCTCCACATGACCACATACATGTGAAAAAGGTAAATGATCTCCAATATACATATTTCGTGCTGAACCAGCATTCATTAGTTGGTACAGATCACGATCTCCCACAATCAATGCTCAGTTTATATTAAGATAGCAAATCTTCAAACTTTAATAGACAAGCTTCAATCTTCTCCACTTTCCAACTCTTCAGTCATCCATATCATTGAACATCCGATGATGAAACATTCAAAACCCTTGTTAATGCCCATATTATTATCATACCTATATTGTCATTGAGTCATATATAGAAACTTAATATGTGCATTTAAATACACAGGAGAGAGGAAGGGTAGAATACAGGCGGAATATGTAATATTCAAATATAAGTATATTTTTTATACTAAATTTAATATCATGTGTATCAGTTGTATAAGATGGATTGCGTAGCTGTAGGGAGCCAGAAAGTCTGAATTCAAGTCCTTCTAATTACAATTAAGTTTCATATAAACAGTATACTTATATTTGAATATTATTGCATATTCAGCCTGTATTCTGCTCATCCCTCTCCTGTGTATCTAAATGGACATATTAAGTTTCTATACATTAGGGATCAGAGTGACTTAAAGTCAGCATGGGTATGACAATATTGGCATCAACAAGAACTTTAAGTGTTCGGTCATTGGATTTTCAATAATGCAGATAGCTGAAGTGTTGGGGGTGGAGAAGCGTGAAGCTTGTCCATTAAAGTTTAAAGATTTGCCATCTTCATATAAAGGGAACACTGATTGTACATATGTGTGGAAAATGATGATATGGACCAACTGATGAGTGCTGGTTCAGCCCGAAATACATACAGTGGAGATCACTTATTTTTTTCACATATACATGGTCATGTGTAGTAGTTGTATAAGATGGACTGTATAGCTGTCGGGAGTTTGAAAGACTGAATTCAGATGTATATATATATATACATGAAAACAAAAAATACTTAAACCACACCAATATCAATCTGTTGTCAAGACCGAGTGTTGACTGCTTTCAAGTATTTATGTTATTTACCTACGAGATAAAAAAAATTTGGTCCAACTGATTTCCCTTTAAGTAAATCCATTAAAAAAGAATATCAAAAGACATCATAGATTTATAAGAATATATTGTTTTATAATAAATCTTAAAACATAATATGGTCGTAATAACTTTTGTTAAGTGCTGGGGAAAAGGAATGAAAAATTACCACATATGACAATCAAATATATCCTAATTGTTAATCACAAGCCATGTCGAAATTATGCAATCCGTTTCCAGAAGATGTACACATATGAAAGGTAAATACTGACAAAAATTTCTAAATCATATTACATTCATAAACTTTCAGATTTTCAAATTTTATTAACATTTGCAGTTTTTTAAAAAAATCGTTAATTAATTTTTAATCATAAACTTCATATTTTTACATCTAGGAGACAACCAAGTATAGGAAATTTTTTAACAAAATGAATTTTATTCTCCCAGAGAACAAAGTTTTATTGCTTAAAGTTTTTTATATGTTTTGACAATAATTATGAATTAAAAAAAAATCAGGATAAGGTAAAAAAATTTATCATGACTTATGTATGCATACAAAAGATATACTTGTATTTTTATATTGGACTATTTCCATCATCTAATATGAGTATTGAATGCCTTTGGCAGGATGGTTGTTGGTTACAGCATTACCTTATAATTCAATACTCAAGAATCTATCTATATAATCAAACTCCTATCCAAAGAGATGTGACTTTATGCCATATTAGTTCAAGCCATCACTTTGTAAGATAGATAACGATGTTGGAGAGAAAGATTTCTTACAAGTCTTCTTAGAGATTTTTGCAATTATGCAAAAACATTTACTGTCTACGAAAATAATTACATTCAATTCTCTAAAAGTTTTCAGGAATTCCAGTGGCAGGAGGCTGGAATTTCAAAATTTAATCAATTTCTATTAATTTATATATATAGACACTCAGTTTAGTTGTATTTGTATATTGGCCTATCCCTATAATCTAATATAAGTATTGAATTTTAAGGTAATGCTTAGAGCATTACCTTAAAATTCAATACTCAAGAATCTAAGTCCAGGTTCGATTCCCATGCTAGTTCTAGCACTGATTAGGCCAGCAACCCCTGAAGAAGAGGGGAGAATAATATCTCTCGAAACGTTGTGCATATACTAACCTGTTTGATGTGCTATTATTAACAGTTGAAAGTATTTGGAATACTTAAATAAAGTTAAATTTTTCTAAAGACATTCAATAATCATATTAGATAATAGAAATAGTCTAATATAGAAATACAACTAAAACACCATCATCACAAACCCTTCAGAAAAACACAAAAGATATATTGTTGATTTAATTTACATTAATCCAATTCATATAAATTTATAAATAACTGTGAAAATACCTGGAAAATTTCCTCCATTTAATACGTTTTTAACAGGAGCTAAAATAGAAATCTAATTCAATTAACACCGATACGGATTCTTTTAAAACGATTAGAAAATTAATTGCTACATTAAATATGTTAGTAATAAGTAGACACAAAA
Organism: Epiperipatus broadwayi; assembly: GCA_028023455.1. Classification (NCBI taxonomy): domain Eukaryota; kingdom Metazoa; phylum Onychophora; class Udeonychophora; order Euonychophora; family Peripatidae; genus Epiperipatus; species Epiperipatus broadwayi. The sequence goes on along the minus strand of JAQFVV010012508.1, from coordinate 1,386,039 downwards.
TTAAACAGACTCAATTAGCCAATAATATTAGCTTTTATTCAACAGCTGAGTGGAGACTAGGTTTTTGAGAATATAAAAATTGGCATGACTAGAACCTGACATGATATTCGAATGAAATGTTCAGTATGTGAAGACAATCCAAGAAATTCTATCTGTAGCATGATATATTGTTGGTTAAATGCTTAATTTATTTAATGCAATGCAAGAAACAAGGCAAATCCAAATATAACTAGGGCAACACAATTTATTATTCTATACTATTTTATTATTACTAATATCATAACTCAAAACTAACAAACATATAGTGTAAGTATGCAGTATTGATCAATCGGGTCTTCCCAATAAGTTATGATAAAATGTATAATGGAGAAATGGCATCAAATAATTTATGGCAGAAGGCATAATGAAATAACATTTCAACCTCTGACGGGACTCTGGTATCTGATTCTAAATGGAAATGGATAGTTTTGAATATTCTTTTGAGATTTTGATTCTTTTCCTGCAATTGTTCAACTGAATGTGATGTATTATGGCTTCTCCTTAAACGAAGTCAAGAATATCTCAGCAATTATGCCCAGATAAACCTGTTAGCCACTTTCTTTTACATTCCCCACTCTAAATTTACCCATAATCTGCTCTATCCCATTTCCACAACATAATTTTTGTCAACTCTATAACCTTTATATCTAAATCCCCCTTATATTTTCCCAAACCCAGCATAAAAACCAATAATTCACTTTCTGTATAATCACTCTTTTCATATTTATTTTTCCACAACTTCATTATATGTACCCTTTCTGTTTTCAAACATTTACATTCAATTAACAGATGCCTAATATGTTCAATTCCTTCCTTACATAATTTACAAAATAAATCACCCATATTTTTCCATTTACATGTATACTTTTTTGTAGCTAAAGATCCCGTTCGAGCCTTAAACAATAAACTACTTTCCTTACTATTATCGTATATTAACTCACACCTAATATTCTGTTTATTTCTATATATATTTAAATACTCATGGACTGCGCCATCTCACAATAGTTTCCAGAACTAATAATGAAAAGCGACCTGTAATCAGACTGCATGATTTAATGAGTTCAATGTTTCACTCAAGATGATTGATTATTTAATAAAAATAATTCGATTATATTGGCGTTAATAAGTAGTTTATATTTAAATGTGAGGGGGGGGGGAGAGGTCTAAAGTTTTTCAATTTAGAAAATTACATTAAATACTAAAACGTTAAATGATGGCAAACCATAGTATATTATAAAAAAAATTATATTTCCTTTCTAGAAATGAAGGTTGAAATAAAAAAATTGAGGATAAGAATGAGAATCAGAAAAATATAAAATCATAAACTAGGATTGATTAAAAATCTGGATAATTTTTCACATAATAAATATGAAGGATTATGCGAGATGGATGGATGAAATAAGAAAGTATGCTGGAATGATGTGGAAAAAAAGAGGTTAGATATTGGAGAAAATGGATTGAACTTTGAGAGATCTCTAGTAGATCGATAATGGTTGAAAATGACGATATAGAATAATTTGAAAAGGGGGAAATGATGCATGTTTTTATACTTGGAGAACAATTACTTTATATTGAGTAGGAGATTTATAAATTTTAAATAGATTAAAAAAGAAATAAGTAGATATACAATGGATAGTGAATTGTAGACAGCAGGTGAGGCGATTCAAAACAAAATGGAAACAATCTTTTTAATAAAAAACATTAAAATGAATTTAAAATTATTTAGAAGACTACAGTATTAGAATGAAAATAAATTAGCTAAAATAATGGTTCCTGGATTACGATGGAGATGATAACAAACACAGTGAGCTAGAAAGACTTACAATTTATAAATTAGTAGATAGGTAATATAATTCTAGGCATTTATTTATATAAAAAAATTGAATCTAAGGAGAGAATAGATTACTGGCACATAATTATAGGAGTGGAAAAGAGGATAGATAAAATGGGAAAAGAAAAAGAAGAGTTGTAGAAAATGAATATGAATAAAAAAAAATATTTTTTAAGAATTATACAAGAAGATAAAATATAAATGGATATGTTGTGCAACTTTAATGGGAATTATTATTGTTTATCACAAGTACAGATAATTTAAATACCAAAGGAAGAAAGTAAAAATGGGATGAGAATTTGGACTGTGTATATGGAGATGGAAGAAAGAGTGTCGATCATTTATTTTTGAAATACAGAATAGTGAATGAGGATTAAAATAAAATTGTATAAAGAGTGGGAGAGAGAGAGAGAGATAAAAAAAAAGTTTTTATTTATTTATGCTAAAAACAGGAATACAATTAGGAAATCAGAATTAATAAAACCACTTTCATTTAAATGAGAGGAGAAAAAATGTAATTGAGAATTATAAGTTGAAAAAAGATAATAGAAAGTACAAAGCAGATGGGTTCCCAATAATATATAATGGTATTAGAGGAGGTGAATATTTAACTTCATTAAGACTCTGGATGTATGGATTATAACAGGAATTTCTATTAAAAAGAAGCTGTTTTACATCACATAATATATTATTTAACTTCTATATTTAATGAAAAATATTAATTAGAAAATTATTTGAAATTATTGCAAGCAGGTAAAATTTTTCAAAAAAAGCACTAAATAGAAAAGTTCACAATTCTTATCAGCTCTCAATTTTTGTCAGAACTAAATTATTATTATTATTTTTTTAATATATTTATTAAGAATTCATCTTCATTTTTAATATAATTTGACTGATGGATGTGTGGAATTGGCAGAAGTTTTTCTACCTTCTCGGATATTGATGTTAACAATTAAGAAAAATGCCATTTTATATAATGGACTTAGAACCGAAATATTCCATATATCCAGAGTGAAATCAAGGGTTTTCTCTTTAAAAATGATTCATTTTTAAAAATAAAGTAACACAAAGAGATTGTGAAACTGTACAGCAAATTGCAAAAACAGCATTAACGATATGTGTGATTTATATATTGCTTTTATTGATTTGGTCAAGCCGTTTAAACGGAGAAGTTCCTAGCAGCAGTGAAAGTTTATTCATATAATAGAGCTACTTTAACAACAGAAAAAGAGAAATACTATTATTGATGACAGTAAAAGTGAGAAACCTGCAATAAAAACTGGTATTAAAACAAGAATGCATCGTATTCTAAATTTGTTTTCCACTTTCATGAATGTCTTTAGAAGAGTTTATTTATGGTTCAACGATACAGGCATAAAGATATAATGCGGTCAGAGATGATGAAGATTTTTACTTTGAATAAATTAATAATAATAAAAAAAAAGACTTTAATTTTTTTGGTTTCTACATTTACAATAAGCCGATGACTTTACTTCTTGCCGCATACAAACAATTATCTACAAAAAAAATCTTTAGTCTTAAATGCAATCTAGTTAACGCTCAAAAACTTAATTTCTTTATCAACCAGAGATAGCTTGGATAGTTATTAACTTAGGAATGAGAACCAGTTTTAAAATCCTCTAAGTTTCATAAGTAGAATAATGAACTCGAATGCCAAAGAAGAACTAACTTTTACAGTGTTGTTGCAGTATTTGATGTATCGAAAATACAATATTTTTTATCACGGCCAAATTTATTGAACGGAAGTGAAAACAAGTAGAACGATTTAAGAATGTTATTAATATTCTGAAAATGTATAGACAGGAACATAAATATAATCAGTCCATTCTTCAGCTTATAGCAGTGAAGATATTGAATCTGCTACAGTAATAGCATATCTTTGTAAGATTGAGTATGAGCGAAGAGTTTAGACTTTGTGGTTAATTATTTCGAAGTATAAAATATAAAATGCGCTAAAATGCACAAACATACAAAGCTGAAGACAAAGAAATATTAATATTGATACAAACTAAATATCTGTATCTAAGTATGTAGCTACGCACTTTTGAGGGCCAGGGTCCTAACAGCGATGCAAATTTATGCAAATGAGATAGTTACATATTCCATTTCCTGGAGATCTTATAACAAGAGTCTTTTCTGTTTATCGAGTTATTATCTTTAGCGATAAAGTATAACAGTTGGAAAATGTTAAACTAGAATACGGCTTTCTTTGGGTAGACATCGTTCACATTAGAGATTATCTCTTAAGATCCTTAAAACAATATAATAAAGATCTCTTTCAATAACAAGATATTATTGATGATGTAAAAAAAAATGTTGAGTTTCTGAAAACGAAGTTAAAAGATAATATCACATGATGTCATGTCAACTAAAAGCCCAGAAATTATGTGAACATATTTGTGGTTCATGGAATGATTTGGATCACCACAAAACTCATCTCTAACTTTCTGTTTTTGCCTATTTCTCTCTATTTTTTTTTGTCTTTTTAAATAAAACTGGCTGTTAATAATAATAAAGATATTTGCTATCTAGCAGATGTTGTATTATTTATTTATTATGTAAATCATTACCTGTAAGTGACAAGACTACCAATATAAAAATTGTAAAGATATTGTAATAGAGGGATCTTGGCAATGAATTATACGACAATTCTTCAATTTTTACTGTCTTTAATCAGTGTAATAAAACTGGATGTTTTGTTTGAAAAACCTTTTTTTTAAAAACTGAAATACGCTGTATTTAGAAAAACCAAAAAATTAATAAGCTCATAAGATAGCAAGCTCATTATATAACTGTTATAGTTCTCCCTTCTCTCAGAAGTGGACTATTCCAGATTCCTTATCTGATCGGATTAAGCATTGTTCCTATTAATTATTATTAATTATTCATTATCGAAATTAATATCAACAAAGAACTAGTAAAACTACACTGTCAATCAAAGCAGGAGTTAGCATACAAAAATCCAACTGTGCATGCTCCAAGCTGAGGTTGGAAATGAAAATGCGTCTAGCTTGAGAACCTGGCCATATAACATAATAGTGATCTTTATTTTGGTGTTGGAATTTGTCTAAAGTTTTTTTATAATATTACCATAGAGCTTAAAATGGACAGAGAGGGCCAAGAAACTATCATTTTTGCAATTAATTATTTATGTAAAACAAATAATAATTATGAGTATTTGAAAATCGGGACATACAACAGTTTCGGGGACACTTGGACATCTAATCAAAAATAGAAACAAATCCCGAAAAATTGGGAAGTCTGGTCACCCTATGCCTACTTTATTTAAATCTCACAACATATCCTTCAGATTATGAGTGCCATGATTTTGGCCTTAGCAATCGAAAGCATGCTCAGCGAGTTATAGAGATTCTAATACTGAATAATCTTTTCTTTTTCAAATCTTCAAATCATTGATACATTGTACCGCTAGGCAAGGTACATATAATAATTTCATCTAAAATTATTAAAAAAAATTGTTTTCATAGATAACGAAAAGATTTTGAAATTAAAATATCTCATTTGAAAAAAGAAGAAATCTATAAAAGTTTTTTATTATTAGTTTAAAACAAAACACAGTCTGTCAAAAATCAATTCATAAAGTTTTACGAATTAAAGAGTAATTAGAGGGGGGGGGGAGAAAATTTAACTTGGCAAAAACTAAACTTTAGAATAAATTAAGAAAGTGGTATTTAGAAAGTTAGTTTAATTAAAAGAAAATGCAGTTAGCCCGAGAGGGAATGTAACTGAGAAAATTTAAAACTATTAAAGAAAAAAAAAAAGAAAACTTAAAAACTAAAAAATCTCTTTCCATTTATTTAAAATAAAATAAATATGTACGCATGAATAAGATTTTTTTAAACATAAAGAAATAATAAAATGTGTGCGTGTTAAAAAAAAAAGTTAAATATAAAAGAAAAGCTCATAATTGAAGTTAAAATTTCCCCAAAGATTGCATATACTGATAAGCTACATATAATGGGATTAGCAATGGCTACTAATTAAAATCCATAAACAACAGGATTAATCAAAATACATCTTAACAAGAATTTAATGAACAAAAGCTGTGGACGAATTTAAAAACTAATTAAAAAGATAACGATCAGATAAATGGGGCCAAAAATTTCGTCAAGCAGTCTTTCACGTATTTAGATACTGTCATCTGTTAGACGTAGTTTTTTAAAGACAATGCAGTGTTAAGCCGAAAGTCGGAGCATGTGGCCAAATTCCAACCTCAGTCCGACAGAACATCAGCAGTTTGCCCGATAGAAAGCAATGCCCATCTAATAACTTGAAGCCACCAGGAATGTCTAACTCCCTGAAATAAAAGTACCACGGAATCGCAATCATTAGGACTGCAACAGAAGCCTAAAATCCAATCGGTTGGTAAAACACCCAAGCCCAGCAAAGAACAAGAAGTCACAATGTTTAAAATCCTACAGGTAATAACATTTTCTTATTCCAATTCCTGATATTAATTAAAGTAGCCATTGCAATCTTTGAGTATTTCCAGAGCCAGCATAAAGTGAACTATTTATATCCAGGTTTAGTGTAACGAACAGATATTGGTAGAACTTTCTTAAAAGATACAAATAGCTTGTGATAAAATATATGTGCGTGTTTTAATGCTTTGTACTTATTGTAATGCTTTATATTTATATTATATTACTATTGTGTGTTTAATTAAGAATGTGTGTGGTTATTATATTTATAAAATCATTCTTTATATTAATTAAAAATTTATAAAATTAGTTTGCAAATTATATTCAAGATTTTATTTAAAATAAGATATTTGTATCACTGTCGGTAAATTCTTTACTTATACCACTAAGAACAACTTAGCAGAGAAGTTAGACATGTAGTCTATTCAATATTTCCGTTCAGCTAGTTGGGATTTCTTAGGCGCTGAATTAGTTGCCGTCATTCAGAAAATGTTAACTACTTTTGGTAGTTAGCTGGCGCCTGATGTTTACTTCAAAACAAATAAAATGCTCTGAATGACAGGTTGAATCCAGCAGTCGAGAAGATCCATGGCCTTGAAATGTGGTTGTAGTTATGTATCTTATATAGATTTGGCCTGTTCATAAGTACCCTCTGACCAGTGTGGTGCAATACTTATAAATTGCAAATGGAGTGGATCGAATTTATAATAAATAATTGTAACATATTTTTTATATATATAAAAGGAAGTCACCAATTGGTTTATAAAATTTTCATATTTTGTTTTTATTAATCTTTTTTAAAAGAGTAAAAATATATTGTTATATTTTTTTATTCGATTAACTACCCCACCTGGTTCAATATATACATTAAAACATTTTAAGTACACTTATTTAAGTTTTTGCATGCAATAATGCGATACAATAATTTTTTTTTCCTATAGTCATGTTTTTTGATTAATATTATTACATATCCTATTGAAATATATCAGTATTAAGTAAAATGAAAAGCTATAACTAATTCAATAAACAAGGATCAAAAAAGGATACTTATTAAATTGCTTTTCAAGGTAGTATTTTCAACTTTAAATTCAGAATCATCAGGAGCTCCGTATTCTAAAAAAAAAAAAATCCATTTTACTCACTGTAATAAAATGATTTCTTAAAAATCATAATATATATATTGTAATGTTTAATTATATACATTGCAAATATATTGGCATTTGGTAAAAGCTAAAAAATAAAAGTAAATTTAGATTTTTTTTTGACTAATTTTTTTTTAAAAAAATAACGTACAATGAAAGTTAAATTATTCTTTTGTATTTTTTTTTATGTAATCAGAAATAAAAGTAGAATTGGAGAGAACAAAAGAATTCCAAAAGCAAGTAAAAAGATAAGCTAAAAGAAAAATATTTTAGCTAATGAAACATGGCCGAAAACTTGATAAAAAAAAGAGAACTTTATAACGGAAAGTTTATAAAAAATCTACAAGATTATGAAACACAAAACGCCATGATAATAGCATGCGCAGAAGTCCGAAAACTGGACCTCTAGTATAAAAAAGAGGGGTTCGATTGGAGGAACGTCTTGTTCGTTGGTTTCTCTAGTTGGTCGTGGATAACTATAATATATCTAAGATCGCTCTATGCTGAAGTAATTCGGCATGTCGGAGTGAACCGGAGCTTCTGAAGACATCGTGCCTGAAGATGTATACCAGAAAAGCTTTCGTGGCCGACTAGGAGAATGGACTGCAAGATCAACTAATAATAAAGGCCATGAGCTCATTTTAACCCCGAAAAACTAGGCATAGTTATCTACAACCATCGTGAATTCACTAAAACTTACTGGTAAGTTATGCTTCATTATCCTGATTGTGACAAATTTAAGCGTTCGCAAACAATTCTTAAAAATATACGTATAAAAGGATCCCGATAGTGACTTTAATTTAATTGATCAAGAGACTCTTATTTAATCAAGAACTTTTTAATTGTTTAACTGTTATTATTTTTTATTAATATTTCACATCTGAATTAAATGTGTTCTCTCCAATTTTATTTTTTAATCTATTAGAATAAAAAATATTTCTAATACCAATTTTCATTTGTGCGTTATTAATAATAGTTATTACTTTTTTTTATTAATTTATTATTAGTTTAATAAGATTTAAAACGTAATTTACCTTTGCCAATATGTTTGAATAAGCCCAGGAATAATAATCTTAAAAAAATAATTCTCGTTACGGTATGATGCAATATCAATTAAGTTAAAAGTATTTTTCTTTTTTTATTCGTGAGACGTTATTTGACTATTTCAGCAGACTCTTTAGAATAAAAGGTCCTGGTGCCCATATTAAATAAATTAAAAGTTGATTTCGTCAATAGCATAATTCTCAACTATTAATAGGCCGAGTTGATCAGGAAATATAGCTATGTTTTTAGAATAGAAATACAACTTTCTTCTTTTTTGACATAGCTTGATCAACTCGCGTGCAGTTTATATTAGTGTGTAGAGGCCTAACAAAACAGAAAACGTTCTAATATATATTATCACTTACATAAATGAAACCATTTCATTACGAATGTAGCATGATTAGGAAGTAAAACATACATTGCTTAAACCTAACAATAATTAAAAAAATTTGGGCAGTTTATTTAAATTACTTATTTTTGCGCTTAAAAAATGTTTTTGTTTTTTTACACATCTATACTAATACCAATTTATTATTCATTTTAAAAAAAAAGTTTATGTTAATGAATTTTACTCTTAATCATAATTTGTAACGGACACAATTTATGTATAATTTTTTCATTTTATTATCGCTAGCAGATATTTGAGTATGGATATCCTAAACCTGGTAAAAAAAATAAAATAAAAATCAATGAAGTAAAATGAAAGGTTTTAGAAATAACTATACATGCATTAATCAATCTATGAACCACACGTAGGGCTACAAAAACACTCACTGATCTTTCGATTATTTATCTGATATATTGTCGTTTTAGAAATATCATATAATACTAAATCATGCATGCCCTTTACAACTGTTACACAATGCATTATTTACCACCCTGTTTTACAGTTTCGATTGCCCCAGCAATCTTCTTCAGAACTACGACAATACTGAAGCAACCACTCTGTAGTCAGAGTGAGTTTCATGTTTTCCTACCTAAAAAACTAACATCTACAAGGATTCAAACCCAGCAATTATGTTTAATGTACTAACCTTGCCATTACCTACTATGTGGCAATGTATATATATATTTAAAATATGCTAAAACTTTACTATATAATAAATATTTTATAATTTTGATACTTTTGAATATTTTAAGCTTGTGTTTTTTTTTTGTAAAAAAAAAAGAGAATTTGTTTAATTACATTAAGTTTGTCATTTGTAAAAATTTATTTGCTTTTAATTTCAATTTTGTAAAAAATGAAAAGAAAGAAGATATAATCAAGATGGCAGGTTCAAATTAAGCCATCGTAAAGTTTGCTTCACTAATTAAATATTTTAAAATTCGACTTTCATTAGTTGAAATATTGTTTTCTTATCAAAATCATTTTTATTTAAATAAAAATATTTCGTTAGTGAAATATTTTTGTTTTATTTATTTCAATTTATATTCTTTTGAGCTGGAATGTGATTTGAACCTTATCATCTTCTTATGTCTTGTTTTTAATTAAAAATGGGCTGTAATTTGTTAATTGCTTATCTGCCTCTGACCAAATGAACTAAGGCACTCCTGTCATAGTTGAGAATGTATAAATAGGGTAGATTGGAGATAAAGGGGCTTTTTAATTTCTTTTGCTTCTTTGCTGTTTTATTTTTCTTGTACCCTTTTCTCTTTGCTCGTGAGTTTAGATAACAAAAAAAGTATATAGCATAATAAAATGTCAGTGGAGTAGGGCCCGAATCATCTTTCTCCCATGCTTCTTGAGACTGCCTCTGAAATGCTGCCACTGATGAAGAAGCAGTAGTGTCCGAGATTGCTGACCACCAAGTTAATCCCTGTAAACTAAAGTTCAAAAGAATAAACCACCTAGCCATTGTAATATTGTCGAGGTAATAGTTCCATGCTTATTTATATCTATACTAATAATTAATGTTTTTTTGTTATATATTTATATCTAATCTCTGCTTGAAAGATTCTCTATAATCCTACCCGATATATATATATGTAAATGCTTACATCTATTTAAGTTTAAATCCTACATTTTATTTAGTGTGGTAAATTTTACTATTATAATTATTTGCTATTTACTTTTGTATGTAATTTATATGCCGAGTCAATCCAATTCTGCGAGCCTATATTTTAGATTAATCTTTTAAATCCCCAGTGCTTCAGGGATATTTTAATTACTTTAAATTATTTGTTTTAAAGCCATTGCTCGCTGGGCTGAGAACTAGTTAAATAATATCATTTCTGTTTTAGGCAGATTATTATTATAATACTGCCATAAGTATATATTTATTGATTATAAATTTAATGTTATTCAAGAATGCTATTGCTTAAATTCCAGTTAAGATATTTTAAATAATAATGACCATTATTTTTTTTAATGTAATAATCATTTATATGTAGCGCCTTGAGCATTATAGTATTAAATAATGCTTATTGATTCCAAATGCATGTGGGACCCATTTTAATGAAGGGAAATGTAATCGTATGTCATTAAGACCTTCATTTAGTTTTATATTTCAGTTATTTAATTTGGTTTAGTATACAAGTCATGCTGTTACGCCAATTAAAACTTTATATTTAGGCCATTAGTTATTTTGAGGTCATTACGTTGCCAGCATAGGTCAGCCATCATCATTATTTGTTTTATCATAATGTGAGGATCATCGGGAACTCTGAATCCTCCACTGTCACTTAATATGTTTTAGTTGGCATTGTCAATGCCCTAGGACACCTTCGGAAAGAGCAGCGGAAGCTCTGCATGAATAACCTAAGTGGACCATTGCATCTCCCTACCTTTCTACTCTCCAGGTATGGCCTGCCAGAAGAATGGGTGTGCCAATTCTCTTTTCTCACTTAAATGATGAAGTGTCTCCACAGCCGAAAATGGACTGAATTTTGGATTTGCTGTCTCATGCTCGCATCGCCATTCATTATAATATTTTAGAATCATGCCTAAGACTAATCGGTAAGCCATAACGCTGTGATATAACTAAACCATTTTTGTTATTTATTATTGTATTTATATGTAGAATGTCATGAAAAGCTTGCATTAAGCTATTTCCCTTAGATGAGCGATTCCCAGATACGTAAATGAATTTTCCTTATTTTATTATAATTCAAGAATTGAAATATAATGTTTGTCATATTGAATATAAAAATATTCACGTATTCAAAATCACTGTTTTATAACTTTGTTACTCAATAATTAATTAATGTAACGGATATCAAAGACCAATTTACCTGGCATCATAGTTACATACATGTACATTTCTTGTGTGATTGAAGTAGCATCGATCCTAGTTTGTTAAATACATGATGTTAATTTATTCAAACATTAAAGTGTCTCTCTTGTGAATTCTTTTGCCTAGGTCATTATTTAATATTATTATGATAAAATAGCATTTCTCTTCTTAAACCTCTTTATGAAATTTTTTTCTTCCAAACATTCGCATATAAATAAGAAGCACTATATATGTATTAGCGTGACATCCCATAATGATCACAGATTAAGCATAATGAAACTATTCTAGCATAAAATATAAAAATAATGTACGTTTGGAATAAATTGTCTTTATATAATATTAAATTAAAGTATCTTTTGATCCTATCCAGAGTTGGAATCTTTATTTTGGTTAGTTTTTAAAAATAAAAGGTTTTATATAATTATGTATTATTTTAATTCTTATATCTCATTCAGGAATTCATCCTCAACAGTCCTAATTCGAGTCTCATGTCTGAACCGCTGTCTGACATCCGGTACAATACAAACATATGAATATAAATGAACATATAATTTACATTCTATATATACATCTTATAATCACCAATGTCCATCTTTTATTTAAACTGTAAAAGAGGGTGATAAATAAAGCATTGTGTAACAGTAATGAAGTGCATAAATAGATGATTTAGTATTATATGATATACATTTGGCAATGCAATAAGAAAGATTAGTTATTATACTTCTTGATGAGGTTTTAGAAATAACTATACATGTATTAACCAATCTGTGAGCCACTATAACTTTATAAGGGGAGGGGGGCAAACTTATTTGGATCATATAACTTTATGAAAAAAAAAATCTAATTTTTGACCAGTCTGACATTCAAAGTAACCTTTCAAATTTATATGTTACATGGTTTATATTTAAATCCTTTTGGGAATAATTTATTTAGAGTTATAGTTAGATAATTAAAAAAATAGTTAACATTCCTCTTTTAAAATTCGTGTTTATGCCTGCATAATGCGGGCAATGATTTTCAAATTATAAACATCCAGGTTCAGGATAAGATTAATGGAAATCTATGCAGGCTACTCATGTGCTTTTTACACTTTCGTTTCCATCTTTTTTTCTAGTTTCATGAAAGGTAACTTTAATTTTTCTACGATAAAAAATAAAAATTTTATGATAATTTTTGTGATCAAGTAAATTGAATTTTTGTCTTTCTCTCATTTTTTTAATAGTTATTGGAAAAGCATTTAACGTGAAAAATACATCGTTAAAAATAAAACTTTTTACCGATGTATTTGAAGACAACATTATGGTAGCGTAATGGTAAGTATTTATTTTTCTATATTTTTCAATTATTATTTTATTTTTATATATTTATATTTGATAAAAAAATGTATGAAAAAATTATTATTGAAACTAACATAAAAAAAAAAAGCTCATGATTATGTACATGAATTATCTACATTTTTTGCTATGATGTGGGCTTGGGTCCAGTATTTGAATTAGGTAATATGAGACAAAAGATAAACATATTTTGTAAATATTATGATCCGATTTAGATTTTTCTTTAAAATCTTGTCAGCATTTTAATAATAAAAATACACAAATGCTAAAAGTAAAGACTTTGACAGTATATAAACTTAGATCGATTATACACTATTGCAACGTAAATTTCAAAGCTGCATATTTTTTAATTATTTTATTTTTATATATTTATATTTAATAAAAAATAAACAAAAAAAATATTATTGAAACATAAAAAACAACAACTCGTGATTGTGTACATTTATATCGTGAATTATCTGCATTTTTTGCTATTATGTGGGCTTGGGGCCTGTATTTGAATTAGGTAATATGAGACAAAGATAAACATATTTTGCAAATATTATGACCCGATTTAGATTTTTCTATGTCTTGTCTACATTTTAATAGTAATAAAAATACACAAATGCTAAAAGTAAAGATTTTGACAGTATGTAAACTTAGGCCAATTATACACTACTGCAATGTAAATTTCAAAGCTGCATATCAAAAGCAAAGAGAGGTGGCAGTTGATGAACCTATTACTAAATTTAGCATGACGCAATATGAGCCCTCAAAACCTATAATGATAGGATAAATAATACTACATCGCACTGATTCTAAATTACTAACTTACATAACTCAAGCTTAACTCTATAATGAATTTAGTATTTTAGTCACTTATTTTATTTTATTATTTTATTTTGTATATTGTGATTATTTTAGTAGTACTTTTTAATAAATTACAAACTGTATTGAAGTTATTTATTATAATATTCAAATTATACTAATTATTGATCAATATTAACTACTTGTTATAAGGGATGTTATTAGGGATGACATATTCATCGCAAACTCCTGTATGGAAATACATTTAGAAGGGCTATTAGGAAAAATGAAAGGTTCTAATGTCTTTATTCTATGAAGTTTTGAAGTGATGGATTACCTTAGGTAAGCCTTATTATATACTAATTTTTTAGAAATTTTATGATGAATTCAACTAATCTACTATCAAAAATATAATTTTAAGTTGTACGCATGATAATTTAGGATTTATGAAATAATATGAAAATAATTCTTAGAAATATTAACTTTTATTGGTTTTTTTATTACTTTGAATATCAATGACTATATTTTTTTCAACTTAATTACATTCTTTAGTGTTTGATCTTTCAAACAATATATATTATAATGGTCTGGGAAAAGTGAGTCTTACCATATCTGCCATACAAGGGCACCACCAGGCTATTGGAACCTGGAAAATTTATATAGTTGGCAGATACATACTGTTAAGATCTAATTTTTACATATATGTTTTATTCTGACCATCAGCCCAAGCCACTAGCTCATGGAGATGCAGAGATATATTTTTAATACTAAAAAAAATATTTAAAAAAAAATAAAAATAAAATAAGGCACTGCCAGAAATAACACACACACACAAAAAAAAACATTTATTAACGCACATATATAAATATTTAAAATTGAGGAATAAAATTTATCTTTACTATTCATTTTAAATTGGTTATTATTTTTTTTTTAAAATTTAACTTGTTATTTAAGAAAGTCCGCACAGATGGACATTTTATAAAAGTTTGTTTTATAATGTTGAGTATAGATTACTACAAAGATTACTCAAACTTTTCAAAACAATCATTCAAAAAGTTCATAGCCAAACCAATGCCTGCTTACAGATATATAGTCGCAACCAATGCAATATGAAGATGCTAGCATAAAACCACGCTGACAGGAATGTGCATCTGACAGCGTGATATTATTTGAAGGACATGATCCTCGTCCAGTACAGGAATGTGCGTCTGTCTGGCGAAGGAATCATGTATATACCATAATTAAAGAGAAATGCTATGTATGGGGAAAGCGGTCTATATGCCGACTTATGGTCCCTATCCATAGAGCTAAAAAAGGGGTCAATGGCGCAGGAAATATGTCTGCATCCATTGTAATGCAATGACTACATCTTTGGATCATGCATTCAATTGGGCTATGCCCTATATGCTAAACACGCTTCACATTACATTGATATAAACACCCATATATCCCTCCACCAGCATCGACCTAACCATGAAACAAATAGCCTGAAATTAAACCCATTCAAAATACACATAAATGATTAAAATATAAAGTTATTGATGAAATTGCAGAGGGAAATTTATAAAAAACCCAATGGCACTCATCATAAAGTGCCGCAGTGACACCAATAACTTAAAAAATATACGAATACGTTTGGACATTCAGCATGAGATGTCATATTTACCGATATATATATTTTTTAATCATATGAAAATCCAAAAAAAAAAACAAACTAAACGTTAATGAATCTATGCAGCTATCTATACCCAACTTAAATTTAATACAGTTTAGTTAACATATAAAAATAAATAACCTAGTTAAATACAAACACAAATAAGTAAATAAAAATGGAAATGATTGAAATAGCAAACTTATATAAAAATAAATATTAATAATTGATTTAGAGTTCTATTCTTGGTCAGATGAGAGTTCTTATTTTCGTTACTCATTGCAAATTTAGAAAAAGTTCCTATTAGATAAACAATAACAGTTTATTGTTTGTAACTTTTTTTTTTAAAATCGAAGCCGCTACTTGTCATTCCTTTTGGTCCATAACTGTCATAGGAAGGTCTCAGCTGGTTGTCAAGAAATTAAATCTATTGCAAGACTCCTATATCGTGGAGTCTGCAATACAGCTACAGCTCATATATAGCTTAATAGTCAGCATCTAAGACAACAATAATAATCCACTGAATTCAAATATTTGGGGTTTTATATTTTTATTAGCCTCTTATCAGCATTTTTCCAGATCGATCGAACATGATGTCACTGGCTCTCGTGTTCCATTTACGGTCCGTGCTGTGGCTTCATGCTTGCATTGGTCATTTAATTTCTTTTTATTCTCTTATCTGACCATTTAATTATTCGAGTACCCCAAGGGCTAGTGTGCTTTAGAACAATCATTTAATTAATAAAACAATCATTTCCATTTTCTAAGATTATAGAAATCAACATTATTTCTATTTTCAAAAATATCAATTTTTATATCTTTACTTTTTTTTTTTTACAAAAAAATACTTTCAAATACTTTTTTCTTAAAATAGTTTTAAAGTTTTCCATCTGTGTGACAATATATATGTTAAATATAACTTTTAATTTTCAATTTTTAAGTTAAGTTTTTTTTTCTTTTTAATAAATCAATTTTTATTTACGGTCTTTTTTATTTTAATTTTAAAATAATGTGACGGGATATTATATTCCGTTACAATATATTATGTCATTTTTTATTAACAAAACTTAAAAGTTATGATAAAATTTGTGGCTTAGCATAATTTTTTAAATATTCAATATGGCTGCTTGCAAGCGAAGAGGTTAAAAGATCTTTACAAGCAGATTACTTCTCTTTTCAGGGACCTCGAATGTAATTAATATGAAGTGAAGAATTAATTACTTAGTGCAACAAAAAACAAAATCTATGATGAAAAGTATATTGGATTTATAGATTTGTTATACCCTAATGAAGTCTTCATTTTACATAATCTTAATTTTATTCATAAAGTATTATTGATGTTAAAGACAAAAATCTTCTACTATTAAAGTAAATTTTCAAGATTATTACAAAAATAAAAAAAAAATGTCAAAATTATTGATGTAAAAAAAAAAATGCTGATAAAAGTGCTGATTTTAAAAAATGTTAGTCTAAAAAAAACTATTATGGGATAACATTCCCATTTAATAATAATAAAAAAACTTTAAAATTATAATTAACAACAGATACATTCTTCCAATCATTCTCATCATACTGTTTTAGCATGGATTATTTAATTAAAGACTAATTACAAAAAAAGTAATAATAAAAAAAACTATACTCTTGATCAAATCTTGATATCTAGGATGAGCTGCTATAAAATCCGCTGATGGATTATTTTTGACAGGATCTTGATGACCTCCGCTAAGTAACCATATGGGACCAAATTTTTTCAAATAGTCTAACTCAGCTCCTCTTCTTTCTTCTGTTAAAATCTGTGATTAAGTAAATATAACATACATACCCATATATAAATCATAAAGTTACGGACAGAAAAATAAAACACATACAAATAAAATCACAGTTAAATAATCCAAGACACTGCTAAGATGTGTTAAACAGTTCCCAAAGAGAATCTATCAGCAAGCCATTATTCATTTGGTGAAGGTTTTAGTAGTTTTCTATCCTTATTTATATTTTAGATAGCTAGTTAAGATGGCTAGGAGTCAGCTACCCAAAAGAAAATCTTAAGCTTTCTAAGAAATTGGAAAAAAATGCAAGTTTTATCTGTCTCACATCCATGCCCTAGATTAGTTTCCTAAACTCACTCTATTGCTGAACACTTTACTAATCTGAAAATTTTAACGGAACACTTTGATTTTTGTAATTGAAAGATAGATTTTGATTTTTCAGTTTTAATAACAAATAATACTAAGTATGAGGTGAAAAGAAAAATAAATATTTAATCCAAACTTTTGGTTATAATACAATTCATATTACATGATCACCATTTCTTATGCTAGCACATAACTGTTATTAACACAAGAAAAACTCTCCATACAGTAGTGCCTCAGTGCCAACCAGAGTAATCAATGGATGCCAGAAGGTTTGTGCATAAAATCCCCATCTAGTGCTACCAAAATGTATGGGTACTGAACTGAGTTCAGACCTATATGACTATATATGCTATTGAGCTTAGATTGAAAATATAATTGTGTTTTCAATTTTATTCTCATAGTTTTGTAGTTAAGTAGAGATAAAAGGTGGCTGCTGGAGGGTTGCATTATATCCTAAGATCTAGGTGCAGTGCTCTCAGATCCAAAGCTGACGAAGGTCACAAGCCAGAAACTAGTCTGGGGATATCGGATGAGTAAGCACTAGATGGGGATTTTAAGCACAAGCCTTCTGGCATCCATTGATTACTCTGGTTGGCACTGTTGTATGGAGAGTTTTGCCTGTGATAATAACAATTCATATTTTTAAAACACAACTTAGTACAGTATTTAAAATCATACAAGGCTACTAATTCATCAGAATTTCATACACTTTCATGGAATACTTACTGACCTTCTATGGAACATCGGTGTTCTGTGGAACCCAGTTTGAAAAATACTGTGCCTATATCATAAACATGGCAAACAGGTGTATTAACTAGTATAGCAGGAAATCTCTATCTATAGATGTTTAGTTAAACAGCGTTCAGAAAGCTCACTACAGGCTAAAGTCTCTCCATCATCTCTGTATAATAGTTACCAAAATGTCAGAGGATTTATGCTTTTCTAGCTAAAAGTAACTAGATTTAAATAAATATAAAATATATTGAAACATTTAGCACAATTGTTAAAGTGAGGCACTCTACGAGATGGAAATACATACATAGTTTGGTTCCTAGTTGAGAAAAGTAAAAAAAAAAAATCTGGGTGATAAATGAGCCCAAACTTCACCTGACACCCTCAGCAACTGATCATATGGGCTTTTGTTTATTTTATTTCTAAAATAATATTGAACTGAGCTATCAAAAATTATTAAATATACAAAAATAAAAAATATTTTAATTAAAATATGGCGAGTTTTTTTAAAATGTTAATTCAAATTATCTTCTATAGAACTTCTTTATATCTTGCTCTATTCTTCAAATATTCATAACTGTCTTACTTCTTAAAATTATTAATATATTTTCTTATTTAATAGTAAATAAAAGCGAGTCATATATCACATGACTTAACTTAATAAGCTTGTAAATATAAACTAAAGTAATGAACATGCTAATAGCTCTAACAAGTTTTATTGAGAAATGCATTTAGAGAAAGCATTTAAAATCTCTATCTAAAAATTATCCCTATCCCCAAACTGGTTTCAAACTATTGACTATCCTCAGTAAGCTGCTAGGATATTTCAGACACTAGATCTAAAATACCAACTCAAAGCCAACACTTATCTGATAGTTAATTATTAAGTAGAAAATCTGAAATTTTCAGACATCTATGTCTTCAAATCCAGCAATCTAACTTAAATAGCTATATGGGTCTGATTTTATTTACTATATTCGTTTTGCTTTCAAGTCTTAAGTGCTGTTATATTGCTAAGGCTATTAATATACGGTGTGGCTGAAGATTTTTCAGACCCATATAGCTATTTAAGTTAGATAGCTAGATTTGAAAACATATAAGTGTCTGAAAATTTCAGATTTTCTGCTTAATAGTTAAGTATCAGATAAGTGCTGGCTTTGAGTTAGTATTTTAGATCTAGGGCATGAAATATCTTAGTGCCTCATTAAAGGATAGCCAATAATTTGAAACAGGTTTGAGGATGGGGATAATTTCTATATAGATTTTAAATGCTTTCTCTTGCAGCATTTATCGATAAAGGTTGTTAGAGTTATTAGCAAGATCAATATTTTAGTTTATTTTCTTCTTTATGTTTCTTTTGTCTTTTAGGTTTGTCAAAAATATTATTTCCCAAGATTACAATCAAAGATTTTGGTAAAAATGCTCTGTATTGAAAGCCAGGCTTAGTTATTTATTATTTATTAATTGTCTATACAATCTTGTGAAATATAATTATTTATATATGCATAGTGGTTTTAATACAGTAGATCATATTCAGGTATTGAGAGAAGTTATAGAAAGGACAAATGAATATGAGTTGCCATTATACTTTGCATTTGTAGATTATGAAAAGGCATTTGATTCTATAAACATTTCTTCAGTGATTAAAGCATTGGATCATCAAGGTATAGATCCAGGATATGATCATATTTTAAAGAATATTTATAAAAATGCAACAGCAACAATTAGATTACATAATGATACTGGGAAAGTCGACATTGAGAAGGGTGTAAGACAGGGTGACTCTATATCTCCAAAACTTTTTACAGCAGTACTGCAAGAAGTATTTGTGGATTAAAATGGGAAGCTAAAGGAGTGAAAGTAAATGGAGATTATTTAAGTCATTTAGATTTTGGAGATGATGTTGTTTTTGCAAATAATGCTTTAGAGCTGCAGGAAATGTTGCAGGAGTTATTAGATGAAAGTAGGACTAAAGATAAATGTTAAAAAGGCTAAAGTAATGTTTAATGGATTTTCTCAAAATATGAAAATAAAGATTGATTATGATGAGTTAGAAGTTAACAGCTACAAATATCTTGATCAGATTATTGATACAGATGGAAACATAATGGATGAAATTAATCATAGATTTAAACTTGGTTGGAGTGCTTTTGATAGGAATAACTTGATACTAAAAGGAAATATGCCTTATATGTTTGAAAAGGAAGGTTTTTAATAAATGTGTTTTACCAGTACTTACTTATGGATCTGAGACTTGGACACTTAATAGAAGAGCAATACAGAGACTTCAGACCACTCAAAGAAGTATGGAGAGATGCAGGTTGGGAATAACAAGAAGAGATCGAAAACGCAATATATGGGTAAGAGAGCAAACAGGTGTTACTGACCTCATTGAAAATATTAAAAGATTGAAGTGGAGTTGGGCTGGACATATTGTTAGAAGAGATGATAATAGATGGACAACTGAAATTTTAAACTGGATTCCAAGAGATTGTAAAAGACCCAGAAAGAGACCACATGTGAGATGGATGGATGAAATAAGAAAGTGTGCAGGAGTGATGTGGAGAAGAGAAGCTAAAGATCAGAGGAGATGGATTGAACTTGGAGAGACCTTCATCTTGCAGTGGATTGATAATGGTTGATGATGATGAATAAAAATGTTGTAAAAAATAAGTTTGATTTATTTTCTAAATTTAAAATATTACATAATTGCAACATAAAAAAGTTTAATTAGTAACAACAAATACACATAAATTTAAAATTTAACATTAATAACAAATTTAAAACTGTAACAAAGTCTATAATAATCTTTTGTTTTGATTTCAAAACTTACTTCAAAAATATAATTTAGCATAATTATATAATTTTTAAGATATGAGTATAATATTTGCCTGAAAATCATACATTTAATTATTTATTTAAAAATAAAATTAAATGATATTTAACAAGATGACAGTTAAAAAGAGCAAGATATTTCACTTATAATATTAATATATATATATATATTTCTCAGTGATGAAAGTTTATTCATCAAAAAAAAAAAAAAAAACAGATACAAATACAGTTTAAAAAAAGGTTTACAAGGGAGTGATTATATGATAGATTGAAATTTCAGGAGCAACATGGTAAGAGGGGAAGGATATTTGTGAAAAGGGAAGTGGAAAGGGGAAACGGTGTGTAGTCCAGGCCAATCCGAGATGCATGTCTTCGTTGAGCAAGCACCGCAATGGGTCACAAACATTTGAATGATTGAGTCCTATGACAGAGGCTGAGAGGAGGGGAGTTGGAGGATTGCCCAAGTGTCTGTGAGGAGTGGAGGTGGGGCTAGTTTGGTATCTCAGGTTTTGAGAGAGCGAATTAGGTCCAATAGCTTTTGATTCACTGAGAGTACTCTCTGGTCAAAAATAATGGCACATCGGAGCAACCAGAGTGCATAGATGAGGAAAACTGATAGTCTAATATTTTTATATTTAATAAATTATTTGTTACGATCGGCAAAATTATATTAATTTGTTACGATAGAAAATTCATAATATATATTTAATTTAAGATTTTTACCAGGTTAGTATAGATGTAAATTATTTAATAAATGGGAAGTTCGTTATATAAAAGTAATTAAAATCACAGGCAAGGTGTATTAAAGTTCAGCAACCATTCAAACTGGTTTTTCGGGCTGAAAGAAAACAAATAGCAAAACGTATGCCAGTTATAACTAATCAAAACTGGCTATCTTTAGTCAGCAGTGCCTTGGTCACATTTGCTACTGTTTTCTTTCAGCCTGCAGATCTGGATTGATTGGTTGCTGGACTTTATACATCTTGCCTGTAATTTTAATTACTTTTATATAACGAACTTCTCATTTATTAAATAATTTACATCTACATTAGCCTGTTAAAAATATTAAATATAAATAAGTCTTACTGATGGCAGAGTCTTAATTTCAGATGGGATGTAAGAAATGTTGCTATACATTGCATCCCAATTCTTATAGCTATAATTTCCCGCTACTAGCTGATACATATGAATGTAAAGTGACTGATCAAAAGCAGCCATCTTTTGGTCTCTTGGATACATTTGCAATCGTTTATTTCCAGCCTGCAGAATCAGTCTATTTGGTTGCTGCACTTTAATACATCTTGGCTGGTTTTAACTGCATTTTTATAATAGTTCCCATTTATTAAAAAATTTACATATATTTAAACAAAATTTGATAAAGAATATAATATGTACACAAAGTCAAAACTCTCCATACAGTAGCGCCACTCAATGCAAGCCAGAGTAACCATGGATGCTACTGCAGGGAAAGTTTTGCCTCTGTGTAAACAGCTTATGTAATCATAAAGAATAATGATCACATGATGTTGAGTATAATATGCACATATACTATAACATCTATCTAATCAATTTATTAATTAAGTTTTAGAAATGAAAAAAAAAAACTTGTTTTGGGAGAATTGTACTAATTTTATTAAAAACCATATAGTTAAACATTAGTGTTCTCTGTATTTTTATATTGGATTATTTCCATCATCTAATATGTGTGTTGAATGTTAGTGCATATATTAACCTGTTTGCTGTGATATTACTAACAGTTGGTGCATATACTAACCTGTTTGCTGTGATATTACTAACAGTTGGTGCATATACTAACCTGTCTGCTGTGCTATTACTACATCTCCCTTCCCTCGTGTGCTCTGCTATTACTAACAGTTGGTGCATATACTAACCTGTCTGCTGTGACATTACTAACACTTGGTTCATATACTAACCTGTTTGCTGTGATATTACTAACAGTTGGTGCATATACTAACCTGTCTGCTGCGATATTACTAACAGTTGGTGCATATACTAACCTGTTTGCTGTGATATTACTAACAGTTGAATGTATTTGAATATTTAAATAAAATTGTTTTAAAGACATTCGACGCACATATTAAATGATGGAATAGTCCAATTTAAAAATACAACTAAAACACCATCATCACAAACCTTCAGAAAAACACTGGTGTGCTCTCATTATAAGATTGTAATATCATATTATTTTGGACTACAAATCAATTATAAAATAAAAATTTTGTTATTGCTATATAAAAATAACCTAATGGAAGATTATTATAATACATTATGAAGCAAAGCAATTAATTCTCAAACCAAAGCACAACATAAGAGACTTTTGAAAATAGCGGCCATCTTGAACATTTATTAATTTATTGTGAAAGTAAAATATTGGATGTTATATAAAGTTGTACCTCACACTATTTACTCTACTAAATGGTTCTATGCTACAAGGTACTAATCAATAATACAGCATCTGCATATAGTGGTTGTGATTAAAAATAAAGTTGTAAACATGGATGGTGGTACGTTGTTCAGTGCCTAAATATCTGTAAAATAATTGTAAACATCTGTCTATTAAAAAAAAAAAAAAAATGAAATATTCCCATTTATATTAAGTAAAATATAAAAATGATCACAATATAAAAATAACTAGATATGACAAATTAATTGTAATAAGTTTATTGACAAATTTTTTATTTTTCTTCGTTCATATTTATAATGTAAATAATTCTTTTTATATCTAATTCAGCTTTATATCATTTTCAATTGCAATTAATGGAGGATTTACAAACTTCTTTGCAAAATACGCATTCATAAATATGGTTTAATTAAATTAAATTTATTATAAGCAGTGTCACAAATTCATTCACAGACCGGATGCTATTGCTTCTAAGATAATAGACTGAATCATAAAAACCCAATGTTCTTAAATAAGCATAAATGAATTATCCTGCAACAGAAAGATTCTTAAATTATTATATTATCTTATTCTTTCAAAAAAGCTAAGAACATCTTTCCCCTTAGTAGACAACTTTGATTTCTCTGTTTTACTATCAAGCTGTCATCCCAAATTGAAAAACATACAAATGTTTTCAATCTAGGCCAACTTGCCTACCGAACTGGTTTCGGATCTATATAACTCTACGGGCAAGCTGGCTTAGATTGAAAACATATACGTTTTTTAATTGAACTGATAGCTTGGTAGTAAAACAGAGAAGTAAAGATGACTACTAGAAGGAAATTGCATTAAATTCTAAAAACCCAAGCGCATTGTTGCAAGATCCAAAGTTCCTCACTGACAAAATCCGAAAGCTAAAAATTAGTCTGGAGACATTGAACAGCATTGAGTAGAAATTTAATAAGAAATATCATTGGACATTTTTTTACTTTCTAAAGTTAACATTAAGTGACGTAGCAGTGATGAAAGAAAAGAAGTACCGCTATGTACACACATATACATATATTGGATTAAAATAAATAAATAAAGATATGTGTGTGTGTAGAAGATTTTAACGATGATATGCAGAAAAAGAAAACCAATTACTGAAAATTGTGATAGGCTAATTTGCACCTAAAGAAAAAGTTCACTTTATGCAAATTAGCAGAGCTGATAAAGAGTCTGCAGAAAGAAGAATCGAATCAGAGCAGTAGTGCTAAAGAAGAGCACTAAAATGGTATACCAAGTTATGTTCTGGAAATTAATAAAGAAGAGCTCTAATCAAGAATCTGATTTGACTATCTCAGAATAATGTGCGTGAGCTATAGTGTGTTTACAAAATTATAGAGTTACGAACCTCAAAATTAAAGAAACTATATAGATATTAAATCTCTAAGGAGATATTAAAGAGATCTGTGTGATCTTGACCTTAAATTGCAAATAGCGAAGTGAAATTTCTAATCCTTTTTTAATACAATTATTATTATTCAAATTAAATTTATTTAAACTTTGGTCATTTTTCTCTTATTTATAAAATATAATTATCCAGATGCCAGCTGACTGCAAGGCTCTGGATATATTAAGTGCACTTACAAACAATAATGTGTAAGTTGGAATCATGTGATACTAATCGTAAGTGAAATTCAACGCATCAAAAAAAAAAAAAACCAAACAAAAAAATTTCCACGTAGATAAAAGAAGCAAAATTTAATAAATAATTTTATTAAATAAAACCAGTGTTATTACTGTTATTCCGAGAAGAGTTTTATATCATTAAATAATTGTTTTTAGTGTGGTAATTTTTTTATGTATATGAGAACAATATTGCGTAATTTTCACGCATACACAGCATTAAAATTATTTTCTATAGAACAAATACTGAAATAAACTCACCAAAGATCTATTACACATTGTTAAATTCTTTAATTTGGCTATTAATAGCTGTCTTGCAGTTTCTGGATTTTCTGGAGAAAGAACCGGATTATTTTTAATCTTGAGTTCTTGCAAGGAATGAAGTTTATTCAGTTCATTAACCGAAGACCACTATGAAATAAGAATAATAAGAAAGGATAATATGATCTTTTAATATTTCAAACTTGCATAGAAAACAAAATACAGCAACAAAGCATATAGATATAAAAAGCTCAAAGACAAAACACAAAACTTCCAAAAAGGTAAAAAGGGAACAAGAATGGTGTAATATAAGTAAAAATAAAAATTCAAATTATTCTTATAAATAATTACTAATTATAGATGTAAACTGTACAAATGTCTAGTTAATATTATCACTTTTAATAATTTTGGAATAGATTGAGTGTGAGTATATATATATATACATAGACCTCAAAAGCTAAAGACCTGCTGCCCATGTTTGTGACATCAGAATGCCATACCTTTTTCCAGTGGGGGACAGCAGAATACCATATTAAAAAAAATCACACCTAAGATGTTCAGCCAACACCCCCCCCCCCATGTGGAGAAAAGATGACACTGTCGTCACAAACACATGCAGCAGGTCTAGTACGTAAGTACCAAATGAACAAAATACAGTAAATTCAAAATTACATAATTTGCTAAAATTAAACACTAAAATTTCATAACCAATTAGCCACTGCCGAGGCAGAATTTACAAGTGCAATGCAACATAAAGTTAACACAAATATTTTACTAAATAACTTTTACATAACTCTCAATTACATTCCAATTACCTTTAATATCAAAATAACTTTTAAATAAATTAATAGCCTCAATAAAATATATAGGGTATATGTGCACAGCCTTTCACACGAACCACCACTCTCCATTTCATAACACTGATACACCTGAACACATATATGTCAAAAAAATAAATAATCACCAATATGCGTATTTCATGCTGAACCAGAAATCGTCAGTTGGTCCAGATTATCATCTCTACACATATATACTATAAGTGCTCAGATATATATTAAGATAGACAATCTTCATACTTTAATGGACAGGCTTCAATCTACTCCACCCTCCAACTCTTCAACCATCCATCCAATTGAAAATCTGATGATGGAATGCTCAAAGGCCACCCTGAGGCTGAGATTATTGTTACACCCATGTTGACCTAAGTTCAATCTGAACCCCACATGCACAGGACATAATCCATTTAATACATATGCAAGGATGGGCAGACATCTCTACAATGTAATAACTGAAACACAGGCTTATTATATACCTGTGTCTATATATGTAATATATAGGGTATATGAGCACAGACTTTCACACGACCCACCATTCTCCACTCTATCTAATAACACTGATACACTTAAACACATATATGCTGAAAAGATAAATAATCACCAATATATGTATTTCATGTTAAACTAGCAATCATCAGTTGGTCCAGATTATTATCTCTACACATGTATACTATAAGTGCTCAGATAAATCTTCATACTTTAATGGACAGGCTTCAATCTACTCCACATTCCAACTCTTCAACCATCCATCCAATTGAAAATCTGATGATGGAATGCTCAAAAACCACCCTAAGGCCGAGATTTTTGTCACACCCATGTTGACCTAAGGTCAATCTGACCCCTCATGTACAGGACATAATCCATTTAATACATATACCAGGGATGGGCAAACATCTCTACTATGTAATAACTGAAACACAGACTTATTATATACCTGTGTCTACATATGTAATATATAGGGTATATGAGCACAGACGTTCACACCACCTACCACTCCCCACTCTATCTCATAACACTGATACACCTGAACACATATATGTCGAAAAAATAAATAATTACCAATATGCGTATTTCATACTAAACCAACAATCATCAGTTGGTCCAGATTATCATCTCTACACATATATGCAATAAGTGCTCAGATATATATATTAAGATAGCCAATTAATGGGCAGGTTTCAACCCACTCCACATTCCAACTCTTCAACCGTCCATCCAATTGAAAATCTGATGATGGAATGCTCAAAGGCCACCCTTTGTATATAGTAAATTCTCCATAATAGAGATTCATTAATCTCATTCTCTTCAATGTCTGCTCAAGCATAATATTATAGTCTGTATTATTTTCATGGATATATAATGCAGAACTAAGATATTTATTTTTACTCTAATTTTATGAACGTTTATACTTTCATTTAAGATCAAAGTGGTATGAGCTTAAATGAAAGAGTAAAAGTTCATAAACACAGAGCACACGCAAAAAATCTTAGTTATACATTTCTGAAAAAAATAAGGCCATAAAATTAGACTTGAGCAATCTAAGATTGTTTTCCTTCAAAAGAATGAGATAAAAAGATGAATTAAAGAATTTCTATTAAATTTATTATACCAAGTTATTAACTTATTTAAGAGAGTTCTTCTGATTTTAAAGATAACTGAAATGTAATTGAGAATTGTGGGAAATTTATTTAGTATACATGTATGTATTGTATTTATTCTTTGTTTCACTTGGAAAGTTTATATGTAAATAGTTAAAACGAATGTACTTGAATACGCAGTATAGACAGAAACAATTCAGAGAAAGTATAATCCTATATATGAAAACAAAATTATTAGCGCTGAGATACCAATAATAACTTTTTAATAACTTTTTACAAATATTACTCAATTTTATAATATTTTTGAAAAGAATCAGAAATTAAAAAATCAGTAGTCATATAAAATAGGATATATATATCCTGCTGTGGATCGACAATGGTTTAAAATGATATCTAATTATAGTAGAAAACAGTAAACATGCATAATGGGTAGGACTGCTGTTATAATTATCTTATCGATTACAATCACTAATAGTCAAACGGAAATATCCCTTAAGCAAAGAGATCAACTAAATCATGACTCTCCAAAATATTTACTATTCCTATGATACCAACCGACTAGTAATTACAAAAGATATTTGAATAAATAGGTTCATTGATTGAAAAATGCACCAAGAATGGTAGCGATAACAGGCATCTAAGCAAAAAAAGAATAGCTCTGACTTTTTTCGTCACCATAATAAATGCAAAATTAAAATATTATGAAATGCTTTACGAGAGTTCATCAGCACTGTTGTAATACTAGAAAATATAAATAACAAAAGTATATAGTGCTAAAAAAACAACAACTATGGGTTATGTTTTTTTAAAATAAAAAAAGAACACTGCTGGAAAAACCTGTATAAAACATGTTAATTAAACCACTAAATATCACATGACCACAATTCTTTATGCTTGCATTAGATCCTAAGATCTAGGAACATTGCTCTCGGATCCAAGGTTCCTCACCGATGAAAGCCATAAGATAGAAACTAGTTTGGGGATAGTGGATGAGTAGGCACTAGATAGGGATTTTATGCTCAAACCTTCTTGCATCCATTGATTACTCTGACTTGCACTGAGTGACGCTACTGTATGGAGAGTTTAGTCTCTGTGTAAAACTTTCTGACTGAGCTCATTTTCCAATACGTATAAATAAAGATGTTTTAATGTGATAAAAATAGATATAGCAGAGACTCGGACAATTAGGTGAAGCTAAGAGACTAAAGATGTAGCTTTTAGAGATGTTGAATTTGGAGAAGAATAAAAAAAGATAAAATAGAAGAATAAAAAGACTATAAAAAAAAAAAAAATTGGATTAGGCAAAATACCTCGAGACAAAAAAATTATAGATGATCTTAAAGAGCAATTTTGAACATTTAAAGAATAGATAAAAAAAATAAAGACTTTGAAAAAATAATCAGGTTTGGTAGATCACTGACACTATCACCTATCATTAGCAATGGTATTGCATGCACACACACACACACACACACCTGTGTACCAACAGCTGAAAATTTTTCAGGAATATTTTCATAACGGTAATTCAAATTAATATTTCTAAACAAAATTATTACAAGTAAAATCAAAATTAAGAAAAAGAATCTTTGAGCATTATCATTCTTTCCCAAAGAATAGAATTTTCTCATATGTCTAAAATAAATGTCACACCGATCTAACATAGGATGAATTTGATCAAAGATGCTTTTATTTATTTTCTTTGCATGAAATTATGTTTTCTTTACAAAAATGGTCTGTTGATGCCAATAACAAATTGTAAGAAAGAGGTCAATTTATTAGAAGATACAATGGTTCTAGACCACCCCCCAAACACAAAAAAATCCTTAACAATCATTTATAAAAATGCTCTTTAATCTACCAAAGACGATATTAAAGATAAAAAAATAAATATAATTTTATCTTTTTTTAAGAATAATAATATTTTGTTACTGTTATTTTTTCAATGACAAAATTAATTACGAAAAATATGATTGATAAAATTGATTATGAAAAATATGATTGATATCCATTTCTAAAAAAAGAATATTCTTGGCAATATAATTTTGTTGTTATTTATTACCTTTCTAAGCAAAAAAAACCAAACAACCTTATCAGTTAATGTTAAATATATAGAAAAAATTTAAGATAAACATAAATTCAAAATAAAAGTTTAACTTACATTATCTATCAAATTATCACTGAGTGAAAGTGATTTTAGAGAGCTAAATAAATCACAGTCGGCATTTGGTAGGCATCCGGGAAAAACAATTTCTTGAAGATGGCAGTGAGAAACATTCAATATTTCTAAACTAAAAAAAAAAAAGCAGAATACAATTATATACAAACATATATATATATAAATATAAGGAGGTTGCCTTGACAACAATTTGAGATTGGTGATTGTTATCTGTAATGAGATTGTCTAAGTGGTGACTGGTTTCTAATGGTTAAATATATATATAAATAAAATGCCATCTGGGTTCATCTGTGTATAATTAATTGTGGTAAAATATATATATATACCAGCATTGCGGTAATTGGGTAATAAATTATATACGGAGGGACTTCCAAATATTTTTTTGCATCTATAGCCTGTGAAAATCTTCATTTTAAATATATATATATATTATGATCAACAGTTTCCAGAAAAGTAAAAGTGAAATGACTTTTAAGGCATAAAAGTAAATAAGTTTAGAGATTAGGAGTTATTAGAAGTAACAATTTTCAAGATATTAAACCACGAAACATCACATGATCACCACCTCTTATGCTTGGTCATAATTGTTATTAAAACAGGCAAAACTCTCCATACAGTACTTCCACTCAGTGCAATCCAGAGTAAGCAATGGATTCCAGAAGGCTTGCGCATAAAATCCCTATGTAGTGCTTGCTCATCCAATATTTCCAGATTAGTTTCTAGCGTATGGCTTTCATCAGTGAGGAGCCTTGGATGAGTAGGCATTAGATAGAAATTTTTTAGATCCTAAGATCTAGGTTCAGTGCTTTCAGATCCAAGGCTTCTCACTGATGAAAGCTATAAGCTAAAAACTAGTTTGGGAATATTGGATGAGTAGGGACTAAATGGGGATTTTATGCACAAACCTTCCTGCATCCATTGATTACTCTGGCTTGCAGTGAGTGGTGTTACTGTACAGAGTTCTGCCTGTTTTAACTTTCAAGGTCAGTAGTATTGGACTAGTTTAGCTTTCTGGATCATTCAATCTACCTCACTATCAGAGAATGATAGTGAGGTAGATTGAATTCTACAAATGGAATTCAAATCCTTTTCTTGGGTTCATTTTCATGAATCTAATAAAATTTATTTCCATTGCTGAAATATAAGATCAGATTATACTTTTCAATCACCAATGATAATTCATATATCTTCTGCATTATATATGCTTTTCTTAAAGCTCAAACGACTACATAACTATCTCCATGTATAAAGTCCACAAAAATCTCACCGTTTCTGGGCGTTGAAATAGATAAACCAAGATATCAATAAAAAGATTCTCAGGAAATATATAAAAAAGATTTATTTACAATATATTGAAACAGTAGGATCTGCTTCGCAGATCTTCATTTCACCTTTTCTAACCTTTTTCCTACCCTCATACCTTAGTTTAAACTCCAGTGTATCATAGTGTGTCTGCAATGCGCTTATATACCGAAAATCCCGCTAATTTTAAACCAAGAGTACAATGCTCGTGTTATATATAAGTGTATAATTCATGCCCAAATAAATAAAATGTTACGGATTATGTGTATGTTCACATAAGAGATTTATTTAAAAAGTAGGTTATATAGGTTGTAATTGCGCACACACTATGATATTTATTTTAAAATTTATGTTAAAATTATAAATTGTTATTTAAAAATATTTTGTTTGAATCTGTTTATAAAATATATTACAATCGTAATATTTGTTTTTGATTTAAAATAAAAATTATATTCGTTTCGTAAATAGATTCAAATATTGAAAATTAAAAGTAAAATAATTTTCTTTTAGATTTAAAATCACGCCATATATTTTCTGTTTAAAATAAATGAGGGCTGGTAGGAACAATAGTTTTAATTATTTGATGTTATAGTAGCTTATCTAAAAATACAGATGTCCACTTAAGGTCGTTTCTTTCAATTATCAAAAGTTTATTTTAATTAAATCAAAGTTGTAATCCGAATGTCGACAGGGAAATTAACAATAGAAATTAATTAAAATTTTGAATTCCTTTAGACATTCGGATGGTTTTGATTACAGCTGATAAGTGGGCAAATTTTGAAATATTTTTGTAACGCTCCAGGGCAGTTTTATTGTGTAATTTCACTATATATAGGAGGGTTTTGTTTTGTTCTTCATTCTAGCATTATTCTAGCAAGATTCCTAGTATTCTACTATTATTCTATTCTAGCAAGATTTCTAATATATATTTGTTCTGAGATTTAATAGTTACGTGCCTGCAAATTCAAGTATTTGAAGCCGAGTTTCGTCTTCAAATAAATTTTACTGTGCTCTACAATCTCACTTGAAATACCTATGAATCACCCAACCTTTAAAATCGTTAGCTTTGAAATGACGGAGTAGAGCCGGCAAGAAGGCTATTTTCCCCTTGGAAATGGCCGGCCGCTGCTCTATACCATCGAATGCTGTCACATAGGAAACCCTGAAACTGCTGCTGCCTAAATACAAACAATACCAGAGTTTGCGGCTGAATTGTATAAAACCTGTCGATAATCAATCTACCTGAAACTACCTGCAAATGCTTCTCCAGAGATAACCCCAACATTAACCCAAGAGATCTTGTGATTCTCTCCTATAATTAATACGCTATAGTTATTTAAATTGTTTACCATTTTACTTTACTTTATCATGTATTCTTTTAAATGTTCTAATATAATCAGTAATTTTGCTCTCTATCCTTGGGTTAATATTTTAT
Source organism: Epiperipatus broadwayi (assembly GCA_028023455.1). Lineage (NCBI taxonomy): Eukaryota > Metazoa > Onychophora > Udeonychophora > Euonychophora > Peripatidae > Epiperipatus > Epiperipatus broadwayi. The sequence continues at coordinate 1,353,134 of JAQFVV010012508.1, read as the reverse complement.
ACTTATTAATCTTTCTTTTATTTTATTATGATAGTGTGCCAGAATAGTCTTTGACCGAGTGAATTATTCCCTTTGTTGAAAGCAAGACGCCGATATTAAGGCATTTTAAAATTATAAATAGTTCCCATTTTTATTATCTCGTGAATCACTCGTTCAAGGGCTATTTTAATCTTAGTCAATATGTGTAATAATTATATAGTTTAAAATCCATATTTATCGATAACCTAATATGAGAGAATGTGCAAGGTCAATGATTAAATGCATCACAAATACATGATTGCGTAAATAAATCTACGCTTTCTTTTCAAACACGCAAGCATGCATTTTTCTATTTTAAAATATATTCTGCTTTAATTTCAAAGTTCATAATTGAGGTTGAGAATGGGCGGACTCTCTTTAAATAATTTTTGGAGATTTGATTAGACATTTTCTCAATCTAAGTAAATCCATTTTGTATGTTTTATATTCGTTAGTAGAGTATTGCTAGTAAGTGAATTGGTTGTCGAGACCGCTTTTTTTCTCTTCAAGGGCTTTAAACGGCCAAGTACGTTCCCCTTTCGCTTTCTGCGGTTCCCAGGCAGAGTGTGTACTCGAATGTCACACCTGGGAGCTAGACGCAGCCGTCACCCAGTCGCTAAGTTTTGGATGATTCCAGACTTCGGCTGTCCATGACAACACATTCCTAAGGATCAACGGCGAGACGCCCTCCGTAGTCGTTTCACATATTCACTATAATTTTACTTATTTATATTTTACAAAGCATCCATAATTGAAACGTATCACACCCTCCATCTTTTAATAAATTCCTTATTAGCAATACCGACCTCCCAATATAATTTTAATTATAATTATAAAATAAATGCCTTGATCACATCCCAACTTTATCGCTTAATAAGCTTTGGTCTGTGCTATTCTCGAAATCAAGAAATATATTAAACTTTAATGTTCAAATGTTTTATTAAACTTTTATAATTTACTCAAAGCACCTCGCACATCTTCCCATCTCTTTTAAGCACATTATCGTAATACTATATTAGCCCGAGGTATAGACTAGGTACTTAACAACCTTTTAAGGTAAATTTTATGGAATGTTATGCTAACAGCCATTTTAGTAAGCGTCCCTGTCTCGTCTCAGTAGAAAGTGTGCGTTATATATATATTTCTTGCAATATAAATAAATCTTTTAAATCTTATAAACTAATTTTGATCTTTTATTTTATTGATCCCTATCACTGTCTCGGTCTATATATCTATTTTATACATTTCTTTTGTACCATCCATAGACGTTAATTAGCAACCCAACTTATCTTGTAGTATAGAGTCTCTTTGTTTCTCCCTGACCACCAGGCACCGATAAAAGGTTATATATTAGTAGCATCTGATGCGTTATCATGTAGGTGTCGCTGTGGAATTTAGACTTCAGATTTGAACCTAGAATATCTAGAAGGCAACCCCTCCTAGAGTGTTCAGCTTCGTGTTTGGGGTTTGAATTCTGCAGTGTTAGCGAGATAGATGAATCTGACCGTTACAATATATATATAGCAATAAAAAAAAATGGTTACAATGATAACTGATATTAAAACAGGCAAAACTCTCCATACAGTAGTGCCACTCAGTGCAAGCCAGAGTAATCAATGGATGCCAGAAGACTTGTGCATAAAATCCCTATCTAGTGCCTACTCATCCAATATCTCCAGATTAGTTTCTGGCTTGTGGCCTTCATCAGTGAGGAGCCTTGGATCTGAGAGCACTGCACTTAGATATTAGGATCTAACGCAACCCTCCAGCAGTGCTCTCAGATCCAAGGCTCCTCACTGACGAAGACCACAAGCCAGAAACTAGTCTGGGGATATTGGATGAGTAGGCCCTAGATAGGGATTTTATTCACAAGTCTTCTGGCATTCATTCATTACTCTGGTTTGCACTGAGTGGCACTACTATATGGAGAGTTTTGCCTGTTTTAATAACAGTTATGAGCAAGCATAGGAAATGGTGATCATATAATGATAATTGACTTAAAACTAAACAACATCTTAATTCAACGTAAAATGAGCAGAAATTGTGCTCTTTTATCAGATTGTAAAATCTAAAAGTTTAAATCATTTACTTATCATTAGATCATTTGACTGTATGCTTAATTTTCTTACTTTAAGTGTTGAGATGAATAAACCACGAAACATCACATGATCACCAGTCTTTATGCTTACATAAGCTGTTTACTCTGGCTTGCACCGAGTGGCGTTACTGTATGGAGAGTTTTGCCTCTGTGCTTATGTGTTGCGCATGACAAATTAACAATGTGAAACAATTTATGCTTAGATTTAAAACATGAAATAGCACAGATTCACCTATTATATGAATAAATAATTGGATAAGAAAATAAACTTAAACAAAGTCAGTATTAATTGATAAAAGTTTTATTTAGTAGACCCCTCCCCCCAATAATTTTCTTTATGTAATATCATATTTTATTAATTGAACCATAAAATTTTTATACTGAACACATTTGAAATTTGACATTAATTATATAAAAAAAGTAGGCTTTCTCTAATTAAAAATTAAAATAAGATTAGTGACATTGTATATTCATGGCTCTAACTGTTGCCTGAACAAGATATATTATTAACGATTTATTTATCATTCATTGGAAGATGACAATCAACTTATTAATTGCTAACTTTAATTACGTATAGAAGACACCAAGTATATGCATCCAAGACAGGCAAATGCTGAAAAAATATGGCATCCTATTATTCAAACTTCCAAAATTTATAACGTAAGTAAATGTTTACAGGGTAGTCAGCCATTCTGGCTCAAGAAGTAATCTGATATACAATTGCTAAAGAAGCAAAGTCCTACGTCTATAAATAGATATAGGGAAAATAAAAGAAAATCTGTGTTCCCAACAAAACGTACACTTGATTTTATCTTAAAATCCACTCTCAGTAATTTGTCACTTATTAACGCATCAAAACTGCAACTATCAATAATAAATACAATAATATTCATATTAATATAAATTTCCTTAGTAATCAGTTAAAAAATTAACTTAAAATAACTTTGTTTGAATTTCCCCCTTTTATTATTCGCATAAAAATATATGTGAACATACACACATAATCTACTATATCAATAGGTTATAAATGAACATAAATATTTATTTATTTAAAGAACTAACCTCTCTTTTTATCTTCACTTTTATCAATTATTAAATATGGCGGTTCATTGCAATTTAAATGTGATTTTTCTTTTTTCTTTCTAAATTGTAAAGGCTAATTTATGAATAATGTTTTTGCAATCTGTATTTCTTTCTATTTCAAAATAATAAAAATTTGTCAAGCATTGGTGGTCGAAAGGTCAGCGACAGCTGCTTTACAAGCAGTTGTCCCGGGTTAGCGGGTTCGCTTCCTGGCTGATGCTATGACACATGAGAAAAAAAAAAAATAAAAATTTGACTTTCAAGCACTATGTTAAGAAAAGTTTATAATAAGTACTAAATATAGGGGATTTGAACTCAGACTTTCACGCACCCACCAATTATCCACACTATCTCATACAACTTATGCACATGACCACAAGCAAGTAAAAAAGATAAATAAACACCAATATCCGTATTTCATGCTAAACTAGCACTCATCAGTTAGTCCAGATTATCATCTCCCACACATATATATAATCAGTGCTCAGTTTATATTACAAAATAAGTACTAAATACGTTTTGAATTAAACTTAGTATTTTATGAGGCCATAAGTAGGATTCGAAAGGTTTAAGCTTGATTCAAAATGTATTTAATATTTATTATAAACTTTTCTTAACATAGCATCCAAGCGCTTGAAAGTCAAATTTACCGTTGCATAAGGAAAGTTGCTACTTAAGTAAATAATAAAAATTATATTCAGATATATTTTTGAAACTTACTAAGTTAAATATTGACTTAAAAAAATAATTCAATCCCTTCTTATAAAAAATAATTAAATCTAATACTACAATATACTAATATATATTTTTTAAATAAAAGAAATATGATTATTGTCTTTGTAATCTCTTAGTTTTTTAAAAGTAATAATAAAAATCATAGTTTACGCGTTTTCTTTGAGCCCATCTCAAATAGTTGATTTCAGTAACATTTATTACACATTGGATTTTATAATTTCACGAAAACTAAGATTTTGCAATTTATACCGTGGATTTTAATAATATATTTTGATAATTGAGAATACAACAGCTTGGCTGCAGGATGGTTTTATGTCAAACTTTTTTGAGTTATTTCATGTAGAGTTCATTTAACATGTATGGTAAATTTTAATATAATTCATGGAAATTTTTCAAGTTCTTTATAAGAATAGCATCCCTTAAAACCGGAAAAACTTACTGATGAAACTAGTCTGAGGATATTGGATGAGTAGGCACTAGGTAGAGATTTTATGCCCAAGCCTTCTGGTATCCATTGATTACTCTGGCTTCCACTGAGTGGCACTACTGTATGGAGAGATTTGCTTGTTTTAACACTTGAGCAAGTATAAGAAATGGTGATCATGTGATGTTTAATAGCTTTGCTTCAAATAACATATACTTTTTGAATTATCTTGGAAAAGCAAAAGTAGACATTTTAATCAATTAATGCATAAATATAGTGCTGACGTAGTATTGGAGCTTGAAATTATTTCTCAGCATTTGAATACTATTATTGCTAGGAGATCTAGAAGACAAGATTGATTGATTCTCACCCCCCACCCACACACTCAGAGGTAATTGATGCAACAGCAAAAGAGAAAAGCAAAAACAATGTAAGAATAGTAAATTTAAAACAAAATTTTCTTTTTATAATTTATAAACAATATAACATTTGGAATTTTAGTAATTAGAAAAAATTAAAAGATTCATAACAGAAGTAAAATTTTCCATACAGTAGCGCCACTCAGTGCAAGTCACAGTAATCAATGGATGCAAGAAAGTTTGTGCATAAAATCCCTATCTAGTGCCTACTCATCCAACATCCAAAGACTAGTTTGTAGCTTGGGGCCTTCATCAATGAGGAGCCTTGGGATCTGAGAACACTGCACTTAAATCTTAGGATTTAATACAACCTTCCAGCAGCCACCTTTTACTTTTTTAGTTAACTATAAAGCTTTGAGTTCAAAATGAAACCACAATGTTTTCAATCCAAGCTCATTTGTTTGTAAAAAGTGGCTGCTGGAACGTTGCATTAGATCCTAATATCTAGGTCCAATGCTCTCAGATAGAAAGCTCTTTATTGATGAAGGCCACAAGCTAGAAACAAGTCTTGGATGTTGGATGAATAGGCACTAGATAGGGATTTTATGCACAAATCTTCTTGCATTCATTGATTAGTCTGGATTACAGTGTGGCACTACTGTATAGAGACTTTTGCCTCTGTTATAGCAGCTTGTGTAAGCACAGGGAATGGTGATCATCTTATGTTTAGTGGTTTAAGATTCATGTTGGTTATTTTCAATTAGAAATGACCATTCATTTATTATTTAAAAAGTTAAAAAAACAATATTTATAGCTTTTTCTTGTTTCTTGCTAAGCTAACTAAATACTAGAGATTAAAAAAAAACCCCAACATGATCAAATCTGTTATCTTTTATGAAAACTTTTTTAAAAAATTAAATAGCAAAGCAGCTTTTGCTTGTTCTAAAGCAACATTTCTTAATTGTGATAAAACAATGTAGCCTTTTTTTTTTTTTAAAGTTTTATTTAACATACATTTTGATATTTATGCCTACATTTTATACACATACTGTGTGTGCGATTAATTACCAACCATTCATGTTTTCAACATTATGTACATTAATAATTTTTATTAATTATTCATTAGACTAGAGATTATTCATTTAAAGTATTTCTGTAGTGTAATTTTCACTACATCACTCTCAAGCAAGATATAAACTGATTACTATCCATTTTTACCACCTTATGACCAAAGACATGTGAAAAAGATGTATAATCCCCAAGAAGCATATTTTGTGCTGAACAAGTGCTCCCATGCTCCAGATCACAACAATCACACATAATTTTATCAGTTCAGCATATATAGATAGGGAATCAATATAGTTTAATCGATAAGAGCCAAACTTAGTGCCCTCACAAATTTTAAATAAAGCACTTGATGGAAGTATATTAATAATTTTTATTAATCACATTCATTAAACTAGAGATTATCCACTTGATGAATAATATTTTTGTAGTTTAATTTTCACTACACCACTTTTACACAAGGGTAGGGACTAATTTCTATCTGCTTTTAACATTTTGTGGAGAGACGTAATCACAAATACACGACCAAAAACGTGAAAAAGATATACAACCCCCAAGATGCACATTTCATGCTGAACAACAGTTTAATTGATGTGTCAAACTAGCAGAAGTCGTGTAGAAAAAATTATACAACATTGCATTATTTAAAATTTTATTAAATTAAAAATATATTCTATCAATTAGTGTTTGTGTGCCTATTTTGAATATCATGAAATAGTTATTTTAATATATTAAACCATTAAGCATCACATGATCACATTTCCTATACTAGCACATTAATTGTTGATAAACAGAGCAAAACTCTCCATACAGTATTGCCACCTGTGCTAAACAGGGTAATCAATGGATGCCAGAAGGCTTGTGCATAAAATCCCTATCTAGTACCTACTCATCCAATATCCTCAGACTAGTTTCTGGCTTGTGGCCTTCGTCAGTGAGGAGCCTTGGATCTGAGAGGATTGCACCTAGATCTTAGAATCTAATGCAACCCTCAAGCAGATAAGAGATAAAAGGTGGCTGCTCGAGGGTTGCATTAGATCGTAAGATCTAGGTGCAGTACTCCCAAATTCAAGGTTCCTCACTGATGAAAGCCACAAGCCAGAAACTAGTCTGGGGATATTGGATGAGTAGGTACTAGATAGGGATTTTATGCACAAGCCTTCTGGCATCCATTGATTACTCTGTTTAGCACAGGTGGCAATACTGTATGGAGAGTTTTGCTCTGTTTATTTTAATATATATATATAATATTTAAATACAAGTATATTGTGTATACTGAACTTAATGTAATTATAAAGGATTTGAACTCATACTTTCAAGCTCCCTTCAGCTGTCCACCCCACCTTATACAACAAATACACATGATCATAGACGTGTGAAAAAGATAATTGATCCCCAGTATACGTATCTCATGCTGAATCAACACGAGGATGACAATAATATTAGCATCAAACAAGAGCTTTAAGTTTTCCATCATCATGTTTTCAATATGGATGGCTGGAGAGTTAGGGGGTGGAGAAGATCGAAGCCTGTCCTTAGGGTCTGAAGGTTTGTTATCTTCATATAAACCGAGCACTGATTGTATATATGCGTGGGAGATAATGATCTGGACTAACTGACAAGTGCTGGTTCAGCACGAAACCTTTATATTGGAGATCATTTATCTTTTTCACAAGTGTGGGGTAATGTGTATCGGTTGTATAGATGGGAGTGGATAGGTAGAGAAAGTTTAAAAGTCTGAGTTCAAATCCCTTATATATATTCATTAGTAGCCCCTAATAAATGAATATTTCAGGGGGAAAAAAGAAAAGAAATAAATACAAAGTTAAAAATGAGATTTGTGATAATTACACAATTGAATCCATGGATCACAAACAGTATGCTCATCCTTTAGTCTATTTATTTGATATCTGCAATGCTATCTTTCAATTTATTCTGCATAAAACCATTATTTTCTGAAAGACTTTAAAACACCTTGCGTAACTGTTGCTTTTAATTGCAATTTATCCTCAGTCAATTGCCGAAGGAAAGTAATCGTAATTTTCTCCCCCCATCAACTAATTTGTTTTAGACAGCGACATTGTCCGGATAAATACTATGTTATTAATAACAATGTATTTGCATAATCGTTTGCATTATTAAGTTAAATTTGTTGAATAAAAAATGTGCAAAGCGAAATACAATTGCCGATAAAAAAGGAGATTTCCATACAGCAGATTACACTGTTTATATCGCTGAGCCATGCTTAGTACACTCATATAAACTACGACAATTACTGATTGATTATGGCAAGCAATTATAAACTCCCATGAACATTCTTGCTGTACATCAGTACATCACATGAACAGTTACTAGACAATATAATTCCATTTTTTCAGCATGCTACTCACAGCCCCCTATAGGTTGACAATGAAAGCATAAATATAGTTTATAATTGCTTAGGATTCCTTGTAATGTTGAAATTACAATGTAAGTTTCAACAATGGCAAACTCTCCATACAGTAGTGTCACCAAGTGCAAGCTTTAGTAATTAATGGATGCAAGAAGGGTTGCGCTTAAAATCATTATCTAGCATCTATTCATACAATATCCCCAGGCTAATTTCTAGCTTGTGGCTTGGATCTGAGAACAGTGCAATTGCGATAAAAAAATAAATAAAAATTGTTTATATTAATTAAAAGTTTAAAATCTTATTATTTTGTTATTACAAACTTTCCTGCCAGTCTAAACTTCTGTGGATCGGCACCAATCTGCGGACCAAGGATTGAAGACCACTGTTATAAATCGTTTACAGCGTTTCTACAATCATCTTTATAGTATTCTATTTATCAACCAGTTGACGCCTTGTATGATCAAGCTGAAATGTTAGTATATTTGTAAGAAAAATCACACACGGTTGAAACTGCAAAATATATCATTTATATATACACCATTTCTTCTTACTAAGTTTCATCACACATCTGGGCATGCATTTTAAATACGTATAAAAACATATAAATTAAACAGCATTTTATAGTTTCTAAATTTTCTGAGTTATGTTATTATCAACTGCCCACTGGCTACTGTTTTATTTCATGATTTATTATAAATTATTTTAGGAATTATAGCACTGAAGTACTCTATAATGACAGCTTGAAAGTATTACACTTTTTTCTTTACGAATCCCCAAAACTCGTCAGTTTTGATATTTTCAAAGATTTTTATATATAAAATTATTTCAAACAATTATAAAATGAAATCATTAATGGTGACAATGTGAGAAAATGACTATGACCTCCTAGGCTGAAAGCATTGCTCAGCAAATTATTAGTTAAATTTATTGTGAAATAAATTTTAATCTTTTATTGGGAAGCGAGTAATGCTACTTATAGAAAGAATAAATATGTACCAGAATTGATCACAGTGGCACAAGTTGAATGCCTCTGCGATTTATTTTAAGAATCATTAACAAATGTTTTATTGTTACATCATCTACTCACATACCGAGTCAAAAATAGGTGCGTTAATAAATTAAAAAAAAATGTGGATCAAAGTATATTTGCGCAATGTAGCAGGAACATAGGTTCCGGATTAATCAGGATTGGTTACATGAGTGTCAATGCACAATTGGTAAAAATAAAATATGATTGACGTATGATGTAACTTTTATCACTGATGTGAGAAGTATCAAATTATTGCGAATAACCTAGGGTAACTTTTATCTTTTTCTAAATATATGAAATAAAAAGAAAATTAAAAAAAATACCATGGCAAATTTCCTAATTGTAGTACTTGATTCCAATTTTTTAGAGGATTATTAGAAAGATCCAATATCCTTAGTTTCTGAATAACTGAAGAAATGTTTTCAATAGTTGAAATTAAATTAAAACACACAACTAAATGTTCTAGCGATGCAAACATTTCTGCACAAGTTAATATCTAAAAAAAAAAAAAAAAAAGGGGGGGGGAGGGGGATCATGAGTACATATGCAAATACAATTGGTTTAAAAGTATATACATAGATATTTGTGAAAAAATAAAAATGTAGGAGTATGGCTTATATAAACTAGTTAACATAATAAATCAAAAACAGATCTTATTTGGTTTTTCATTTCTCATTATTTTAATAATCCTACTCTCTCCATATATATATAAAGCCCTTTTTTAAAATTTTATTTAATATTACAAATCAATAAATATTAGGATTTATCATCATCAATCCTCGGCAGAATAAAAAGTTTTCTCATTCACAGATTCTCTTCTCCACATTGCTCCATCTCAGAAATGGCCTCTTACAACTATTCAGACATAATTTAAAACTTCAACAGTCCCTCTATTGTTGTCTGTTCTGATTAAATATGCAGCCCAACTAAATTTCAGTGTCTTAACTTGTTCATCACGTGATCATCACTTCTTATGCTTGTTCATAACTGTTATTAAAACAGGCAAAACTCTCCATACAATAGTGCCACTCAGTGCAAGCCAGAGTAATTAATGGATGCCAGAAAGTTTGTGCATAAAATCCCTATTTAGTGCCTACTCATCCAATATCGCCAGACTAGTTTCTAGCTTGTGGCTTTCGTCAGTGAGGAGCCTTGGATCTGAGAGGATTGCACCTAGATCTTAGAATCTAATGCAACCCTCAAGCAGATAAGAGATAAAAGGTGGCTGCTCGAGAGTTGCATTAGATCGTAAGATCTAGGTGCAGTACTCCCAAATTCAAGGTTCCTCACTGATGAAAGCCACAAGCAAGAAACTAGTCTGGAGATATTGGATGAGTAGGCACTAGATAGAGATTTTATGCACAAGCCTTCTGGCATCCATTGATTACTCTATGGAAAGTTTTGCCTGCCTTAACTTGTTCTTTTAATTCGCATATTTCACTTTCAACCTCTACTTGTTAATCCCAATATGTTTATTTTTAGATGTCATTATGTGAACTATATTGCTGTTCTATTAAGTACTGAAGCACTTAGGATTATCTTTAATTGTACAATGAATCGCAACTCTTACATTTGCATTTGTCGTAACAATCTTTATACATTTGTAATTGTTAAGAACTTCCAGTTCATTACTGTAAATCTTTATTTGCCTTTTTTTTGAGACTTTTATTTTCACGACAGTTTAACTAAACTCCGTTCAATAAATAAAAATACTCTGCTTTGAAGGTAGAATAATAAATAATAATTTTTAAAATCATTCAAACAAATTATTAGTCATACGATACCAGTCAAAACACCATATACAGATTGCCTTGACAACAGATTGTAGATACTATGGTTTATACGCTTTAGCTGTTATCATGTGAATTATATTAGGAGACCATCCAACTACTGGCAATTTTTTCATTACCTAAAGTAATAAAATAGGATTTTATTTAAAGGTTCTAAAAAGATTATTTATTAATCTACCATCAAAGCAGATTATATTTGCCTGTTGAAAGTAGTTTATTTAAGGGTAAACGAAGGAAATCATCTTTTATTTATTGAGGTTACCTTGACAACAGATTGTAAATTCTGTGGTTTATTAAGTTCGGTTGTTATAATGTGACTTATATTTAGAAACCAACTAGTTATTGGCAAATTAATATTTATTGCATAAATAAGTAGCAGTTTGCTTGAAAGTTTTTACAAATTATTATTTATTACTCTATCTTCAAGGCAGGTTATTTTTGCTTGTTGAATGCTGTTTATTTAATCATGGACGAAGATTAAAATCTCAATCTGTTACAGTTACATATCATTATTCTTTGTTTTTAGACCATGGTAAAAGATGAAATCCATATTTATTTATAAAAGATTGCCTAGATAACAAATTGTAGATTCTATGATTTATTAAGTATTGGCTTATATCATGTGATATATTATATAATATACCGGTTAACGTTTACACCGTTAATATGAGCATGCGCATAAACCGAACATGAGGGAAAATATGGCGATATGCCGGAGTAAGAAGAAATTCAAAACTTTACCATAACAGTGCTACGGACACAGAAGATACTTATGGAAAGGTTGACTGTTACATACCTTTGAGGGATGACTCTAAATCGACCCCTCGCGCCACTCTCAGAAGGAAATTTAACTCTCCTCCTGAAAAGATATGCAAGTTCAAATAATATTAGGGCATGTGTGCCGATAAATAATTATTTATACAAAAATAACAAAAGTATCCTCACGAAAATAAAGATTTATGACTCGGTAAGAAGGTATCCCATTCGCTAGCTCAGCATACTCTTATACTCAGTTAAAAGAATGGGGATCGGAAAACTTACATAACTAACTAATATGGGGTTGGAGAAAGTAAATGATGAAAAAAATATGAAATATATGGCAGTAGTCGCTTTTAAATTATAATATCTTTTATTAACCCAATACCCCCTACCATTTATAACATAAATATAAAATTAAAGTTCCCAAATTGAATACATATACAAACGAAATCATATAATACATAAATCATTTATAAAACAAATTATAAGCATATGGAAATACTTGTCGAGATAATTGTTAGATTGAATAAAGGAAATTTCATTTTTTTTATAATAAAGTATATTAAATAAAAAATGTGGGAGAGAGAGTGCTCTGTGGATATAAATTCACACGTGTGTAAAGCAAATAAAGAAAAATTAATGTTACATACAAGATATATTGGTTTGTGTACTTACATAAACATATTTATGAAGTGGGCATTAACTGGTTATAAAATAAACACATACATACAAAAAAATAATAGTATACCGACAAAGTTTGTAGGCTTCTTTCTTCTATGGGTTTTGAGTGGGCAGTCTATCTGTTCATCAACTGCAACAAGGGCTGGACTTGACGGTGCTATAAGTCCGTATAATTTGTCATCATCACTTTGGTGTTTGGTGATCTCGGCTTTTACATTATGTTGGGACGGCAGGATCGGAGCTGGATGGACGCACTGAAGTAGGTTTCTACTCCATAATCATTTCATAGGCAGGCAAATGTTTGATTGACATCTTTAGGTTGGAGAATGGATATCAAACAGGATATTAAACACTATCAATCGTCCTTTCTTGTTTTGTGAATCCTAAGTTAATTGCAGGCTCCGATGGCGTGTCACAATTAAGCTTCCATTGGCATCAACTGACTGGTTAACTGCTAGATTATTTCAATGATGGCCTGGATTAATGTCCATTGATTTAGAATGATAGAATGAGTATTATTTCTTTTTCTTAGAATAAATCTTCTGGCTTACAAGATATTAGAATCAGCATGATTAAAAACTTGCATGACTTCGCATGGTTCCATAAATAACATTAGCTTCCCAAAATTAAAAATAGGCTCTCTATAAGATTTGCAAACGTGAATTACTCTCTTTAAAAAGTAAATTAAACTCGAACTCTTTGAAAAGTAAAAGTCAACTTAAACTGCTCTCTTAGAAAAGCTAAGGTGAACTGCCTCCTTTGAAAAGCAAAAGTCAACTGTCCTCTCGCAACTTCAGAACAGATATCCCACCTCAATACAATCTCAATTCAGGTATCCCCTCCACGACACAAAAATTAATTAAATCTCATTGAATTGGTTTTAGTTTTACTAATTGGTTTAACCAATTCGTAAAACATTTCAATGTAATCGCCAAAGTGATCTCTAAAAATTCCATTTCCAATTAGTTTTATTTATATGCATTCAGATCACAATTAAGACATGATAACATCTTTTTACTTTTGATTAATTACATTATCAGTATCGAAGTTTTTTTTGTTTAAACAAAAAAAATGTTTTCATAACTTGAACATTCCTCTCTCCATGCATTATCGCAAGTTTAATTAAACTCTTTTGTACAGTTAAAATTATTTTAGAGTGGACAGGAAGCCAGAATGCCTTTAGGCTTTTTCTAAATTTAAGACAATGGCCCCCCTCCCTTGCTCAAATGCAACTGAAGAGAAAAATGCCCATTAAAAACTCCAATTTTCAAATTATTTCTAACTATTTTTAAATAACAGTAGGTTAAATTCTCTCTTTTACATTGATTGTCAGCACTCTCAAAAAAAATAAATAAATACGTACTGACAAATTGTAAATACAGGTGTTAGCATTTCTCTTTAACAAACAAAACAAAAATCTTCAAAATTATAATTACATGGTGGAGTTTGTTTTTCCTTAAAAACAAATAATAAAAATAAACAAAAATCAAATTTACAAATGCATATTTCTCAGCCTTTAAATATCGGCTTTAAACATATGTGTGTGTGAGTCTATATTATCGCCACAGTTCTCTCTCTTAATTTATAACGAATATTGTTTGTATAACTGTATAAACCCCCCCCTCTTTAATGGCTATTTAAATATTTTAGACCATTTAGTCATTTAATCTTAGCTTGTGCTTGGCCACATCAAACGTGCCTGGCACAATACCCCCCCTCTGACATGAGACGTTTAAATGGAGTTTATCATTTTAATGTCTTTATTATTAATCGTATTTTCCAAAAACTTAACATTTTATACTACGGACTTTTAGTGAACAGAAGGCATGACATCCAGAACTCAGAGGTACGGATTCTCATCTCCCAAGCATTTATGCACACAAGCCAAGCCTGCGTCGATCTCCTCAGGCCAGAAACACAGAATCACAGCATAAAGATCTGTCAATCTAGAGCTCCGCGACATCCAGGCAAAGTAGAATGTGAGAGTCACATAACTACATCTTGTAGAACTCGTCCCATAGGAATTTTCATCTCTGCCATCCACTGCACTCATGCTCATTCCTTATTGAGGCTTACAGAGTCTTTTACAGTGGAATAAAACCCAGAGGAATTTTCATCTCTGCCTACTCTGCCACAATGTCACAGAACTTCCAGACCACGCCAGGACCTCCAACCATTCCTCTGCACTCTCACCATCTCTAACCCCAAGGCACAGAAAGCACAGACTGACCTACACACACAACTCCGAAAACCGAAGTCCACACATCCGACCCTCAAACGACATGACCATTTATTATAAAAGCCTACTTGCTATCTTTACTACACCCAGGCCGAGGCGAAGGTGATCTAACCCCCTTTCCCTTTCCTTTATATACTAGTTCATCGATTTTCTTTTCCACAGTATCATTGTCTGTCATTTGCTTAAGATTTCTGGAATACTTATCATTAGACCAAGGTTTGTGTTCAGCTGCATATTTGTTCCCCCCCCCCCCAGCCCATGGTGTTGAGGCCGTTTTCACGGGTTCTATTTGGTGGACGGCCCTGCTGGCTCATATCCACCGCACTCAGAAGTTCAGCCACTGACTTTATTGAATTTGTATTGACAGTGAGAAGCATTTTCTCAATTCTAAACGGTAGGTTGTGGCGTATTATCCTTATGATCTGGCCTTCTGATGTGCGACATGCACTGAGCGTCCTTACCTTAGACACTTGTCTTCGGAAAAATTTTAGATAGCTCTCACCCCCATTAGACCTATACTTCTCTTGCATTATCTGGTATAAGATGGTCTCCTGGCGCTCTTCGCTCCAGAAATTTCTTACTAGCACTTCTTTATAACCCTCAAAGGTTGGTGGTTGGTACACCATGACTGAGCGTCACCCTGTAGGTGGTTACTTGCGATGGTTAGTTTATTTTCCTCTACCATTCTGTTAGCACTGAAATACTTTTCCAAGCTATTTATATGCTCCAATGGAGCTTCTCCAGCTTGCCCCTCAAAAATTCTAATCTTTAAAAACTGGTTGATGTTAGGTTGATATAACTGACATCCCTCTACTATCTCGGCCTCTCCAAATTCTTGCTGCATAGGTCTTACTTTTCCATCCCCACTATCCGGTTCCTGATTTACTTTTGCTAACTCACTACTATCTTCATATCCTTCAACTATTTTCATCCGTGTTATATTATCCCCTGTCATTATTTTCTTTCTAACTATATTCATATCCCCCACCCTTTGTTCCATTATCAATTTCTGTTCTTTTATCATATTGATATCTTGTTTTTCTATCAACTGTTTTTCGATTTGAGCCACTGTCTGGCACAGATTCTCTATTCGCTCATCATTCTCAGTTATGCGCATTTCTAGCTTCATTATTCCATTACTATAATCTTTCACTGTTTCCTCAACCCTTTTGTCTATTTCTTGTATTCTCTTGCAATCTGCTTCCATTACTTGCTGCCTTGTTTGGATTTCTTCCAACCTATCGCTATTAATCTGATGGAGGCCCCTATATTTTTCTTCTACACCTTGAAACCTTGTTTCAATCCCTAAAGATATTTCTTCCCTAAAGTCATCAAACTTTTTAGCTATTTCCTTTGACATCTGACTGATTTTTAGCCTTATAGTATTTACAAACATCTCCATCATTTTCATTAAATTTTCATTTTCCCCTATGGGTTTTCCTTCACTTTGAGGCTCCATTGCTTCCTCTATTCCGCTTTCAGATCTTTGAGGCTGGCTTTCTTCTGCTGTTTCCCCATTTATTTCATCGTGCTTTTCACTCATATCTATCTTTTTTGCTTTCTGGACTGTGATCTTGTCCACATATATAGTATTATTTTCAATTGATTATAAATTTGCTTTGTTATACGACTTTAACTATATTTTATTTGATTAACTCTTAAGACTATGGTTTAACGCTACTTTGATTAACTTAATTCTCATTATTTATTTATTTTCATAAAATTATTCAGCGTGCGCCATACCGAGTTCCCCTATCCCTACCGTCATTTATTTCTCTTATTCATTTATTAACTATAAATAATAAAATTATTTCGAGATCGCCCTTCAAACACCAATAAAAACATATAAAAACAAAACTAACATTAACGTGCACATTGTTTTCAAAACAAAACGAAAAAGAAATCGATCGTGAATAGTATAACGATTCCAGCTGTTACGTGCCGTCAAAAATAAAATTTCCTATCATGCAATTTCACAATTCTACATTATTCAATAGATTTACTTTCCCACTTTCTCTTTTTACAAAAAAAAAATCTTTATTCCCTAAGTCCGCCGCTTGTTTTTATACAATACGTAGTTTAGTCTATTTCTTTCTACAACATTTTATTTATCCAACTCTTTCATTTATTTTTACATTAATATATGGTAAAACAACCTAAATCAATAAAACTGTAGTGACAAAAGGTCGCTTGGAAAACAAAATAAAGTTTTTTAGTTCTTATATATTAAGATTTCATTATACCTATATACCGCTGTTTATTTTTATTAAATGCGCAGTTCATACTTTTATACTGCCTTTTATTTTTATTAAATACATATATACGACAAAATAAACTTAATCAGTATTATTGTAGTGACAAACGTCACTTCAAAAAAAACAAAACAAAATTTAGAATTCTTATTTATAAAGATTCTCAATCGTAAACTTTTTTATTTTAAATATGCACACATGGAAACATTATCTAAATGAGTACTATTGTAGTGACAAACATCACTTCAAAAACAAAACAAAGTTTAGAATTTTTATTTATTAAGTTTCATAATCGTAAACTCTTTCTCTTTTTTCAAATCTTGTCTAGTACTATTGTAGTGACAAACGTCACTTCAAAAACAAAACAAAGTTTAGAATTTTTATTTATTAAGTTTCATAATCGTAAACTCTTTCTCTTTTTTCAAATCTTGTCTCTAAAAAAAAAAATCGTTCCCAATACTTTTGAGATTTTGCGAGATTTTCTCTTTTCTTTTGTTACGTTTAGTGGCCGTGTTTTTCTTACACTGGCCACGTTAAGTAAGGCCCAACACGTTGAAGGTGCCAAAATTTTGATTCTATACCGGTTAACGTTTACACCGTTAATATGAGCATGCACATAAACCGAACATGAGGGAAAATATGGCGATATGCCGGAGTAAGAAGAAATTCAAAACTTTACCGTAACAGTGCTACGGACACAGAAGATACTTATGGAAAGGTTGACTCTTACATACCTTTGGGGGATGACTCTAAATCAACCCCTCGTGCCACTCTCAGAAGGAAATTTAACTCTCCTCCTGAAAAGATATGCAAGTTCAAATAATATTAGGGCATGTGTGCCGATAAATAATTATTTATACAAAAATAACACAAGTATCCTCATGAAAATAAAGATTTATGACCCGGTAAGAAGGTATCCCATTCGCTAGCTCAGCATACTCTTATACTCAGTTAAAAGAATGGGGATCGGAAAACTTACATAACTAACTAATATGGGGTTGGAGAAAGTAAATGATGAAAAAAATATGAAATATATGGCAGTAGTCGCTTTTAAATTATAATATCTTTTATTAACCTAATACCCCCTACCATTTATAACATAAATATAAAATTAAAGTTCCCAAATTGAATACATATACAAACGAAATCATATAATACATAAATCATTTATAAAACAAATTATAAGCATATGGAAATACTTGTCGAGATAATTGTTAGATTGAATAAAGGAAATTTCATCTTTTTTATAATAAAGTATATTAAATAAAAAATGTGGGAGAGAGAGTGCTCTGTGGATATAAACTCACACGTGTGTAAAGCAAATAAAGAAAAATTAGTGTTACATACAAGATATATTGGTTTGTGTACTTACATAAACATATTTATGAAGTGGGCATTAACTGGTTATAAAATAAACACATACATACAAAAAAATAATAGTATACCGACAAAGTTTGTAGGCTTCTTTCTTCTATGGGTTTTGAGTGGGCAGTCTATCTGTTCATCAACTGCAACAAGGGCTGGACTTGATGGAGCTATAAGTCCGTATAATTTGTCATCATCACTTTGGTGTTTGGTGATCTCGGCTTTTACATTATGTTGGGATGAGAGGATCGGAGCTGGACGGACGTACTGAAGTAGGTTTCTACTCCATAATCATTTCATAGGTAGGCAAATGTTTGATTGGCATCTTTAGGTTGGAGAACGGATATCAAACAGGATATTAAACACTATCAATCGTCCTTTCTTGTTTTGTGAATCCTAAGTTAATTGCAGGCTCCGATGGCGTGTCGCAATTAAACTTCCATTGGCATCAACTGACTGGTTAACTGCTAGATTATTTCAATGATGGCCTGAATTAATGTCCGTTGATTTAGAATGATAGAATGAGTATTATTTCTTTTTCTTAGAATAAATCTTCTGGGTTACAAGATATTAGAATGACTTCGCATGGTTCCATAAATAACATTAGCTTCCCAAAATTAAAAATAGGCTCTCTATAAGATTTGCAAACGTGAATTACTCTCTTTAAAAAGTAAATTAAACTCGAACTCTTTGAAAAGTAAAAGTCAACTTAAACTGCTCTCTTAGAAAAGCTAAGGTGAACTGCCTCCTTTGAAAAGCAAAAGTCAACTGTCCTCTCGCAACTTCAGAACAGATATCCCACCTCAATACAATCTCAATGCAAAAGTCAACTGTCCTCTCGCAACTTCAGAACAGATATCCCACCTCAATACAATCTCAATTCAGGTATCCCCTCCACGACACAAAAATTAATTAAATCTCATTGAATTGGTTTTAGTTTTACTAATTGGTTTAACCGATTCGTAAAACATTTCAATGTAATCGCCAAAGTGATCTCTAAAAATTTCATTTCCAATTAGTTTTATTTATATCCATTCAGATCACAATTAAGACATGATAACACCTTTTTACTTTTGATTAATTACATTATTAGTATCGAAGTTTTTTTTGTTTAAACAAAAAAAATGTTTTCATAACTTGAACATTTCTCTCTCCATGCATTATCGCAAGTTTAATTAAACTCTTTTGTACAGTTAAAATTATTTTAGAGTGGACGGGAAGCCAGAATGCCTTTAGGCTTTTTCTAAATTTAAGACAATGGCCCCCCTCCCTTGCTCAAATGCAACTGAAGAGAAAAATATCCATTAAAAACTCCGATTTTGAAATTATTTCTAACTATTTTTAAATAACAGTAGGTTAAATTCTCTCTTTTACATTGATTGTCAGCACTCACAAAAAAAATAAATAAATACGTACTGACAAATTGTAAATACAGGTGTTAGCATTTCTCTTTAACAAACAAAACAAAAATCTTCAAAATTATAATTACATGTTGGAGTTTGTTTTTCCTTAAAAACAAATAATAAAAATAAACAAAAATCAAATTTACAAATGCATATTTCTCAGCCTTTAAATATCGGCTTTAAACATATGTGTGTGTGAGTCTATATTACCGCCACAGTTTTCTCTCTCAATTTATAAGAAATATTGTTTGTATAACTGTATAAACCCCCCCTCTTTAATGGCTATTTAAATATTTTAGACCATTTAGTCATTTAATCTTAGCTTGTGCTTGGCCACATCAAACGTGCCTGGCACAATATATAATGCAAAACTATAAAACAATACAATACTAGATAAAATCCAAAATTTTTACCAAAATCCTTACACAACCATGGTTTCATCTACTACAAATAAACCTTCTCAAGTGAAAATCAAACTAAAAGAACAAAATACAAACAAACAAACCTTCCCATAATTCATTTCAAACATCATCTTCCCTCAATATCAAAAGATGTCTTCATAAGATTAAGGGAAGATGGTGTTTGAAATGAAATATAGAAAGGTTTGTTTGTTTCTATATATATATATGTTTGTTCCTTTAGTTTGATTTTCACTTGAGAAGGTCTATTTGCAGTAGATGAAACCATGGTTGTGTAAGGATTTTGGTAAAAATTTTGGATTTTATCTAGTATTGTATTGTTTTATGGTTTTGCATTTTATTTATTACTAGTATAGTGTTAGATAGTTTTGGTTTTATATATATATATATATGTAATAATGCTCAAGATTAAATAGGTTTATAAGTAATCATTAGAAACCAGTTAACACTTACTTAGACATTCCCAACGTTGTCAAGGCAACCTCTTTTAACAATAAAAGTGATATCCACCTTTATTGTTAAAAGAAGCTACAACAGTTTGAGATTGTTATCTATATTAGGATTGTCTGCGTTAACTGGTTTCTAGTGGTTATATAGATATATGTTAAATAATTTCATGGATGTAAACAAAAGAATAAGTGGGATTATTTCTACGTAATGACTAGAGAAATTTGTCGGTAATGCTATTGCTAGGTAACTATCAATTTCTATTGATAATCTTTATATTAAACAATTTACTCTAGGGTTCACAGTAGTTTCTAGTCTTAGGTTTATTTAGAAATAAAAAGAGATCTATATGAACTTAAACCCAGATACATATTTTTATAGATATGAGGGCTTAGAAGAATTGCATCTTCTATTTACAGCTTGTGAATATTCTTCCACTTCCAGAGTTATGTATTCGCTGAGTAATTGATAGTTACCTAGCAACATCAATGCTAACAAATTTCGGTGTACCCAAATTTCTCTAGTCATTACATGAAAACAGCTGCATTCATTCCTTTATTTACATTATAATTTATCCATGAAATTACTTAATATACATACTCGCTGAGAGATTGAGTCCTCAAACCAATAAAAATGTATGTCTGTGTTTAAATCCAGATAATATTTTGAATTAGAAATTACTTTGAATTAGACATTAAACAAAGGTAAAACCTCTCCATACAGTAGTGCCACCCTGTGCCAACCAGAGTAATCAATGGATTCCAGAAGGCTTGTGCATAAAATCCCTATCTAGTGCCTACTCATCCAATATCCCCAGACTAGTTTCTGGCTTGTGGCCATCGTCGGTGAGGAGCCTTGGATCTGAGAGCACTGCACCTAGATCTTAGGATCTAATGCAACCTTAACTACAAAACTATGAGAATGAAATTGAAAACACAATAATATTTTCAATCTAAGCTCAATAGCTTGTGTTTTCAATTTCATTCTCATAGTTTTATACTTTAAGCTATTGAGCTTAGATTGAAAATATTATTGTGTTTTCAATTTCATTCTCATAGTTTTGTAGTTAAGGTTGTATTAGATCATAAGATCTAGGTGCAGTGCTCTCAGATCCAAGGCTCCTCACTGACGATGGCCACAAGCCAGAAACTAGTCTGGGGATATTGGATGAGTAGGGATTTTATGCCCAAGCCTTCTGGCATCCATTGATTACTCTGGTTGGCACAGGGTGGCACTACTGTATGGAGAGTTTTGCCTTTGTTTACAACAATTATGTGCTAGTATAAGAGATGGTGATCATGTGATGTTTAGTGGTTTAATTAGAAATTAAAGAGGATCTTTTATTTCTAAATAAAACCAAATAAAAAACTACTGTGGACTATTAGAGCAAATTGTTTAACTTAAAAGCTGTCAGTAATAATTGATAGACATCTATCAACACCAACGTTAACAAATTTTATCTAGTCATTTCATGGAAATAACCATACTCATTCCTTTGTTTACATATATGTATGCATACACATATATATCATTATCAGCAGCATTTCTATCCAAATGCTAGTAATCCACTGCAAGATGATTGACTTTTTCTCACAGTATATTATTATATTTCCTTACTTCATCTATCTGTGCCATATATTGGAAATTTTAGATCTCTTAAAACTTCTTGACTCAAGTTTAGGATATTAATAACTACTCTTTCCTATTGCATTGCCAAATGTATACCATATAATACTCAATTGTCCAATCACTTTATTACTTTTACAATGCTTTATTTTCCACCCTTTTCTACACTTTACAGTTTCGGTTGCCCCAGCAATCTTCTTCAGAACATTATATCTCCTAATCTCACTATTATTGTAATAGTGAGATTAGGAGATATAATGTTCTGAAGATAGTGAGATTAGGAGATATCATTTTCCGAAGAAGATTGCTGGGCAATCAAAACTGTAAACTGTAGAAAAGGGTGGAAATAAAGCACTGTAAAAATAATAAAGTGATTGGACAATTGAGTATTATATGGTTTAGGATATTAGTTGTTCATTTATTCTCATTTTTTTCAATCCAACTTTAATTCAGTTTCTTAATGTCAATGATATTCTATCATTAAATATATCATTTTTGATCCCTTCTTATTAGCTCTAATATATATCTCTCCATTTCATTAAATAGTCTCCAGTCTATGGACTGCTCTTATATTAAGTATCCATAGAAAACATTGACAGAACATATTTATTAAACACCTCCCTTTTCATAAGCATAGGCATTTTTCATTTTAATATAAAATTTTCTATTAACAACATTCCATACAAATTTAATCCATATGTTTACATCTGTATTAATAATGTGATCAATATATTTATAATTAATTATAGTTCATTACTATAAAAATAATTTAGTTTACTTCTCCAATAATTGTATATAGAATTTCATGCCCTCAAGCCGGATGCAGCATCACATATTATGAGGAAACTAGGGTCACTGCCAATAATAGAGCCACTCAGCATATGTATGCATACAGGAGAGAGCAAAAGAATCAATGACAACATTTCAATATTCCTTGAACACGAGAAGCAGGCCGGTCATAGGTTAGAACCCTCCAACCCCAAAATTGTGTGCACTGAAACTAACGATGGCAAAAGAATATAAAAGAAGCGTATTTTATCATCAATGACAATAATGCAATTAATAAATGACATATATGCTTCGCTACCTCCAGAAAATGGACAAGCTGATTAATTTACATATACATTTGCATATATTACCATTTATTAACATCACAACAAACTTACTATTTTGGCTATGATTATGAGGGATAACATCTCGAAAGCGCTTTAGCCTGGATTAATTTGATTGTTTGCTATTAACACCTTCTTCAACCAGCATTTTAAAGCGCTTGTATATACTATAGTTCATAATTAAAAAGTTATTTATTTTTTTCCCTTTTTTATGATTTTATCTGTTATAACATTTCTTTCAGTTTTGAAAGGTTATTTAGAAATCTATTCCATAACTTGTGAAATCTAAATCTTGTATTTCCACTAATACTTTTTATATAGTTAAGCAGCCTTAAATAAACTAGTGTAAAGCAAAGGATTCTTCAGCATTCTTCCGCAGAAATAATAATCACGAGGTTAATCAATTGCAGATAGGTGACCATTTTTGCAGTTTTCTTCCTTTTTGGACAAGATATCTGGAAAAAAAAATCTAAGCTTGTTTGAAAATACTTAGCTCCCTAAAATATTTGACAAAGTTTCACTAAGATTTGAATTCTATGCCATAGAAATGGCAAATACATGAGCTCATCTCTATAGGACAGGGCTTTCGCTCTCTTCCATAACCATGGCTGAAATTCAAATCGTATTGGAAGAGAAAAAATTAAAAAATTCTTTTCAGTTTCCAAACAGCTTACTTATGATAGTAGTACCATAAGTAATCCGGATAGCTATCCAGGTATTGGTCGGTAAGTAAGTATGTAGCTACTCTTAATTAAAATGTAACACTGCAAATCTTCATAAATTAAAAAGAGCCAGGAAAGTGAATACTGTCTTTGCTTTCGATTTTTTTCTGTAAAGGAATGGTGGAGAGACCTTTGTCCACAGTGAACTATTTAAAATATGTTTTATCTTTTATTTAATTTTATTCAAGCTATACAATAAAATATACTATACCTTAGACCAAGTATAACTCATTTTGTTAAGAATCAAATTTTTCACAGAAAAAAATGCTTTGCTAATTTTCACTGGTTCTGTCGGCAGTTCCAGTCTATTTTCACTAAAATAAAAAAAAAAAAATGCATTTGAAGTAAACAGATGACTATAAATTAAATACATATATATGACTTAACAATCAAAAGAAAACTCACGCAAATGAAGATTCTACTAATTACTGAACATGATATGCATTACATCACTATAATCAAAGCATATATATATATTACTTATAATCAATCTCCACATATACACTTTAATGCAATTTTTTTTTATATAATTCCTTTAATTTCCTAACAGTTTCTACTGTCCTGCAGTCTTCATCAGAGCTACAACATCTAAACATATAATCATATAACCATTAATATACATATAAAAATACAATGTTATAACTCTGATGAAGACTGCAGGACAGTCGAAGCTGTTAGGAAATTAAAGATATTATACAAAAAAATTTGCATTAAAGTGTATATGTGGAGATTGATTATAAGTAATATATATATGAATATATGAAGGAATGCAAAAAAAGCAAAGGAGAAGATATAAGTATAATCAAAGTACAAATTACAAATGTCATTGTACAAACTACAGAATTTAATAAAGTAATAGATAAAATAAAATAAAAGAAACAATAGAGCCCCAGTTAATAAAAAGAAATGCAAGCAAATGAGAACACAAGCTTAATTCCATTAATTTGTTTCTAAATATTCAACTTAAAATAAATAAAAAATGTTCACATTAGTTTACAGCAGGCTATTTACAATTTAATTTTTACATCAAACCTACAAGAGATAATTTTTTTTTTTTTAAAAACACATACTTTTTAGCGTGTTGTTAAGATTAACATTTTAAATTTATTTTTTTATAATTAAAATTTTCAGTTTCTCAATCTAATGATGGCTTAAACAATCGATTTTTTTTTCTAAAAATCCATGAAATAGAAAATGAATCACCATACAAACTTCATAATTAAAAAAATACAAATATTGTAAAATTCTTTATTACTATTTTGTAGAGCGTAATAGTTTTCTCCAATTGGATCATTTTCTTGACAGAAATTAATCTAAAATCATTATCTCAATAACCAATCAAACAATTCTTGCAGTGGAAACAACTATTTTTCTATATAGTGCTTATTGGGGGGAGGAGAGGTTGTCATATTTATTAATAAAAACTAATGTCGATATGCACTATATATAAGAAATACATTTTTTTTTTTACTTTAGTTAATTAATACTATTCATATAAATATATTTTAATTAAACAATTTTCTTCTGATAAGACATTTATTCATTAAATCTGTAACAAAAATCCATTTGTTTTTCTTTCATTACAACCAAAATCTAATCATGATTAATTAACTTTTGGTATATTTTTATAATTATTTAAATTATTAATATTTCTGCAGTTTGCAATTAATTTTTCAAATAATTGGGAAAAAGAGACATTATTATATTCCAACAAATCATTTCACAGAGCGAGTTTATTTCAACCCCTTCTCCAAGAACGAACTAAAATTCTGTTTTTACGTAGAGGAGTATATGCAATGCTTAACTATATACTTAAATTATAACTTTATCTTTCTTATTGCATTGCTAAATCCATATAATATCATTTACGTTTTTTATAAAAGCATTGTAAAAATAATAAAGAACATAAATGATATTAATATTATACTTAGAGAAAGAAATGGGCAATATATAAAAGAAACACATATTAACTTCCCCAATGCCACAAACATACATAGATAATTGAATTAATCAGTTCTTTTTCATAATTTAAATGAAAAAACATATAATTGAATTTTAAACCAATAAGCATCACATGATCACCATTTCTTATGCTTGCTTATAACTGTTATTAAAACAGACAAAACTCTCCATACAGTATTGCCACTCAGTGCAAGCCAGAGTAATCAATGGATGCCAGAAGGCTTGTACATAAAATCCCCATCTAGTACCTACTCATCCAATATCCTCAGACTAGTTTCTGGCTTGTGGCCTTCGTCAGTGAGGAGCCTTGGATTTAAGAGCACTGCTCCTCACTGATAAAGGCCACAAGCCAGAAACTAGTCTGGGGATATTGGATGAGTAGGCACTAGATGAAGATTTTATGTACAAACCTTCTGGCATCCATTGATTACTCTGACTTGCACTGAGTGGCAATACTGTATGGAGAGTTTTGCCTGTTTTGATAATTTAATCTATGTAAAAAATAATGAAAATCAACATGACTAGACTACAACAATCTAGAATCAATGAATAAGATAATAATTATTAACAAATGACAAATGCTATCATAAAACAAAAAAAATAATTATTAAAAAATGATGTCAAGAGAATATAGTATAAATTAAAAAAAAAAATGTATTGATTTTGTTCCGCTTAATTGATAAATAATTAAAAGCTGACCATTTTCTAATTAAAGTAAGTCATTAGTTATTTTGTAAACCATCAAACATCACATGATCATTATTCTCTGTTATTACACAAGCTGTTTTTCACAGAGGCAAAACTCTCCATATAGTAGTATCACTCAGTGCAAGCCAGAATAATCAATGGATGCAGGAAGGGATTTTATGCACAAACCCTCCTGCATCCATTGATTATTCGGGCTTGCACTGAGTGGCACTACTGTATGAAGAGTTTTGCCTCTGTGAAATGATTTTTTCAATTTAAGTATATGAAATTGCAGCAGATGACAAAACAAAAATCACAAATCTTTGATTCAAAATGTAATGAAAATATATCATTTTTCCTTAAATTAAAAATAAAATAGGAGCTAGGACAGAATCTTGTGGAACGCCATGATTCACTACTAGAAAAGAACTAGTGATGTCAGAAGTATTAATTGCCTGCTTACTATCCCTTTAAATAACTTGTGAGCCAAGAAGACAAAAAAAATGTACAAAAACCATATGAATATAGACATTTAAGCAAAATTTTATGAGATACAGTCAAATGCTTTTGACAAGAATATATACCAATAGTTTTGAAATCAGATTTAGGACTGATATCGAATAGTTTACATGATTGTAGAAAGCAAACCATGTAATTCCGACAGAAATTAAACCATACTGCTGCTCAGACAATACATTATTTTTAAAAATGACACCACTTTTACTTTAACCAACATTTCCAACGGTTTAGAAATCACAGAAATTGGTTTATAATTACCTGAAAGTAAGGGATTATCCTTTTTAAAAGTAGGCAAAATAATGCACTCTTTCAAAAGTGGAAAAGAATTCAGTTCTTAAGGAAAGATTAAATAAATATACAAGAATAGGTATAAAAAAACAGTTTTTCTTTAAGAATTTTTGGTGTTAAATTATTTAATCTGGTAAACAATATGTAGAAGATCAATCATATAAGACAACTGAAAGTTATTAATGTCCATACATAAAAAGACATTAAAAACAAGAAGCAAATGATTTAAGTCTTGTTTTGGTACCTTATCTATTACTGCCCATAGGGGGGGGGGGTATTAAACAAATCAGTTATATATTTTTAATTATTTTGAACTTCCAATAAATTACTATTGTGTTTATAAATTCTTAAAGAAAATCTGTTTTTTTTATACCTATTCTTGTTTATTTATATTTACATAAACTACAGTAAGAACGGTTTTTCTCCTGTATGTGTTCTTTCATGCTGAATTAACCTGCTCTCTTGTGCAGCAAAGATTTCTTTATTAAAAAACTAATCAATTTCCATTTCAGAGAAATATTTTTAATCACTAAAAAAAAATTGATAATATTGAAATTTTAATTCCCTAACATCAGATTTAATTTCAGTACAATTTTTTTTAAATTTACTAAATTTCCACCCAAGAATTTTAAATATTTCTATAGATTAATCTTTTTGGCTCAATGATCAGTTATCTATATTGAGCGTCTTCTACTGTTGCTTATCAATTTAAAACAACCCATTTGCTTCTGTCATTAGAAGTTTATAAATATCTTGAAATTCACAATTCTGATTAGATATTAAACTTTTAATTTATTGTCCAATGAGTTATTAACATATGAACAAATATTAACATAGATTACATTTAAAAAGTTTTGGCAGCCACAAAATAATGATCTGAGATAAAAACGTTAAACTAAAATGATTCGTAATTTGGTGCTAAACTTGATCTCACAAATATATGATCCAATATTGCTTGACAAGAATGACATATGTGTGGATAAGAAGATAGTTTGACTAAAGTTGTAACTATTCAAATAACATATGGTAGACACAGATAGGTTATCAGATTAATCTATATTCATGTCAAGCATTAGTATGACTGAAGAAGAATGCAAATCAGCTAACAATGCATCAACTTCACATGATCACTATCTCATACTAGCACAATAATTGTTATTAAACAATTCAAAACAAAACAACACTCTCCATATAGTAGTGCCATCTTGTGCTAACAAGAGCAATCAATGGATGCCAGAAGGCTTGTGCATAAAATCCCTATCTAATGCCTACTCATCCAATATCCCCAGACTAGTTTCTGGCTTGTGGCCTTCATCAGTGCTCCACTGATGAAGGCCACAAGCCAGAAACTAGTCTGGGGATATTGGATGAGTAGGCATTAGATAGGGATTTTATGCACAAGCCTTCTGGCATCCATTGATTGCTCTTGTTAGCACAAGATGGCACTACTATATGGAGAGTGTTGTTTTGTTTTGAATGCATCAACTTCAGTAACAAAATCTAGCATGACCCTCATGCATGATCCTATATAAAGCAACAGCAGTAAAAATAAAACTAGGAAAATTAAATATATTTTCTGCAGAGCCAAGTATTAAAATATGATAATTAAAAATTATACCTATTTTTATAAAAACCATTACAGCCCCAGAACAAAATAAGTCCATGGAGTAAGAATGCTTGAATATCATGATTCAATTAAAATTATAAGGTCATAAAAAATCTATAGGAAAATTACTTAAATAAGCTATATATTCATCAAACTTAATTCCAATATGTTGTATATTCAAGTGAAATATATTAAAAGACAAAATTTCTTTTTGAGAAAAGACTTCATATAGTCATCATTTTAGAAAATAAATACCAGAAAGTATTTTAACTATAAGACTTTCATTTTTTGGATGGCTAATAATAATTCTGTGTAATATGTCCAAAATTGATAGATCTTAACTTTAAACTACAAAATTCTTTTGATTAGAGTAGTATGAAAAGGAAGGTTTTTAATAAATCTGTGTTACCAATTCTTACTTACAGATCTGAGAATCGGATGCTTAACAAAAGAGCAATACAGAGACTTCAGAGTATTCAAATAGGTATGGAGAGATGCATGCTAAGAGTAACAAGAAAAGACTTCTGAAAACAAAATATGTGGGCGAGAGAACAAACGTTACTAACATCATTGAAAGAATTAAGAGATGAAAGTGGAGTTGGGCTGGACATATTACTAAAAGAGATGATAATAGATACACAGTTGAAATCTTAAACTAGATTCTAAGAGGTTGTAAAAGACCTTGAAAGAGACCATATGTGAGATGGATGGATTAAATAAGAAAGTGTACTGGTGTGATGATGATAAGAGAGACTAGATATCGAAGATGAATTGAACTTGGAGATCTTCATTTTGTAGTGGATCGATGATGATAATTTATTTTAAATGCTCAGACAGATTTTTTTTTCTTTTTAATTTTTCAGAAATACTGTTAAGATTAACAATCCATTTTACCTCTAACTTAAAAGTTATTCTAATAATAATAAAAATCCTTAGAAAGAAAATGCACAGAGTATCAAAAATTAAATAAACAATTTTGACATCTTACCTTAAATTTAAGATTTTCAAATGTGGTAACTGACTGGTAATTTCTGCTACAGCATTCCAAGATGGAAGTAAATTCTTGGATAGATCTAAATCGACAATATTTGGTGTTAACATCTGAAGTTTATCTTCTGGAGATGTTTGACAAATCTTC
Organism: Epiperipatus broadwayi; assembly: GCA_028023455.1. Taxonomy (NCBI): domain Eukaryota; kingdom Metazoa; phylum Onychophora; class Udeonychophora; order Euonychophora; family Peripatidae; genus Epiperipatus; species Epiperipatus broadwayi. The sequence goes on along the minus strand of JAQFVV010012508.1, from coordinate 1,322,915 downwards.
ATATTATGTAATACAACCTCTTCTAATTTGTCAAACTGGCTGTAAAATAAAACTTATAATTTAGAATTCAGCAGGCAGATAAAACACACAAGAACAAATCTTAAAACATATATACATATATATTGCTATGTAATGTAAACATATTACACATGATAATTTTTTTTTTCATGCAAAAATTCATTGTTTTTCTTCTCAATTTGCATTATTTATGCTAAAGATAACTCACTTTGAACTTTGGAAGTTGCAATAAAAGTCATAAACTAAAATTAATGCACTTTCAGTGATAATGCAATGTTTCCTGTAGTCAGTTTTTAACAAATAGGAACCCTTGAAATAAGAAGGATTAATTTTCCCTATTAATCATTGCTTATATTACATCCCCTTGAAATGGAAAAAGAGATTGATTAGAATAAGATTCTAATAAACTGTAATGTCTTCACCCCTAATGTCGGCAGAGGGGAAAGGAGAAAATATATAATCTGTTATATAACCTCCAAACGTGAAGAAACTTTATATATACATATATGACTTGGATAAATAGCCAACAGCAAATTATTCAACGGTTGTGACGAAACAGTTCTAATTGCTTTATTCACTTGTATAATGGTCAACCACAAATTATTAAGTCGGTTGTGATGAAAATAGTTCTACATGCTTGGTTCACGTATCCAACACTTCTGGTGTACTGAAAACACAAAAACAAGAGCGCAGTATTTTCCGCTCGCAGTTTATATAGTCCCCCTGTGTTTTTTCCCTTATCAGCTACATATCACCAAAGTCTTTTAATTAATTTTACATTTCTTGTTATCTTAATCCTTGTTCAGATTCATCTAAACGATCTCGAGAAGATAGTTTAGTTTTTTAATTCATACAATTTAATCTCTGCAGTTTTTGTTTCTAATTAATTATTTCCATTATAATTATTTAACTTAAAATATTTCTTTTCTCTCATTCTTATTTTTTAAAAAAAACTTTTGGAGCAATTTTGTCCCTTGACTTCGCTATTTATTTTTAAACAGATACAACATAAACATTATATGACACATCATTTTCTTCTTAAATTTCATTTATCCACAAACTGTATCAATATATAACTTATAATTATAAACTGTATTGAAATGTAAGAAATCAAAATGTTTACATTGATAAAAATGAACAATAAACACGATTTTGAAAAAAAAAAAAAGGGTAAGCACGTTGTTTGCTGGAATAAAATGATACAAAATTTTAAAGTATTAAAATATAAATAAAAGTATTAAAAACAAAACAATTCTGGATGTCTAACATCGTCTGATTTGATAGGTGACTCCATCTTGTGGACAGATGATTGGTGACGATGATGAATGTATATAATTTTAAAAATGCAACTGAGTTTTTTAGAAATTTAATTAATTAAAGATGTTCATTAAACATAAATAAAAAATAGCCGCCTTATTTGATTTATCAAATAAAAAACCACATCCTTTCGTTTACGATTATATGTGAATGGCCGTTTCTTGTAACTGAGATTGCATGCACTGTACCTGATTTTTGAAACCTCATTTTAATAGCAATGATTTGAATATTTATTTTGTAATTCATAAAACTATAAGTTAAATAACCTGTTGCAGCCTCCATCATTTCTCATTAGACTTCTCAATTGGCAGGTGGTGAGAATTTTAGGTTTACCATTCTATCTTTATTTTACCTCTAATTCATCATCATTGTCAAGCATTATCAATCCATTGCAGGATGAAGATCTCTCCAAGATCAATCCATCTTCTCTGATCCCTAGCCTCTATTCTCTAATTAATAATAACCAAATATCTATTTTCAAGAAATACTGGATGGTTAATTAGGTTACTTACAGGTCCACTATCTGAAAAAGAAATCTAATATACAAAGTTAATTAAAACAAAATGAATTATGAGTTGCAAGTAAAAATTTAGAAAGTAAAGACGATTATGGTAATCCTAAACATAATAGAAATTACACTTATGTTAATAGGACATCAGGGTTTGGAATAATATTTAGAACCAATTATAAGTGAAGAATAACCGTAAATGTCTATAAATGTTTTATAATTTTTTTTAAAATTTTCTTTGTTAAAAATACTAATTGCTGCAAATATAGTTATTAAATATATTCAAATGTTAAATTAAAACCCTTGGGATGTTTTTCTATAGACAACTTTCAATTGGTCATATCTTCTCACATATTTATGAATATTTTTTCCCATTTGCACATAAGTTTATATTCACATCTACCATTTGACACCTACACAGGTTTACACATATCTATATTTTAAGTGATACTAATATAGCCTGAATTAGAAAATCATACAAAGTCTCCATGAGTTCGAAACTCGGGATAACAGAAATAAAATACGGCATGGATGAGGTGAATTAGGTATATATTTAATATTTAGTTGATTCTTAACTTCTCTTCTACTAGGAAGGGAATCAATGCATATATGGTATATATAAGTACAAGGATTAAAGCTATACTCTTTATTCATTGTGGTGATCTCACTAATCTATTTTCATATTGGGTAAAGCCTGTTCTGTTACAATATAATATTCTAATTTATTTATTTCTTGTAATAATGCAATGCTAATAGAAAGTCTATTAGATAATTAGTTATATATATATATGCAAATTCATTGAAAGTAGTCAACACTTAGATAATACCAATATCAATAACAATGAACAATCTCATCCTTTTACCAATAAAGGTGGAAATTCACTTTTAATTATGGCCTAATACAGGATTCAGCAACCTAGGGCACGTGCACCAAGCATGGCATACAGAACAATTATCAAAGGCACTCTGATTGAATTGGAATAGTAAAAAATTATATTTTAATTACAGCGCACGCGTTTGCGCCATCTCTTATATTTTGTATAAGTGACTCACATGTAAATGAAAACCATGATTCAGTTTAATTTACTAATTATTTTGTACAATAAACATTCATTCAATCTTTGCTATTTTCAATAAAGATAAAAGCTAACTGGGATGGAAATATATTTATATTCAAGCAGAATATTATATCGATTGATTCATTTGAGAAACTTCAATTCATAATTATATAATAATATATTTTAAGTTTTGGCACATTTACTTGACAAAAAAGGATATAGTTAGTGATAATCGGGTTAGTGTGAATGAAATCCTCAAATGCATGAGACTTGATAATACCATTCACTCAAAAAAGGTAAATAAATCTTTTTTTTTTTCTTTTAAATGTCTATTGTATACTTAAAACAAATTTCTCATCGAAAAAAATTCCAAATGTCCATAGTTTAAAAAAAAAGAATATATGAAAAACCAATTTCGAGTTGATTTTTTATATCACAAAAAATGGCTTTTTTGAAACATTTTTGATGAATGCTAGAATAATACTTGTTTTATTTTGCTAGAGTTCATTAATCAGCTTTTTAAATTAAATCATTGAAAGTTAAAGGCGTTTTGCCTATTCTGAATTATTATACATTAATCGGCAATTTTGTAAACAATACCATTTTTTAAGCATCAACAGGATGAATTTTCTCACGCCAAAGGAAATTTTAAGCATGTCATTCGAATGCAATATAATTTAAGAAAACATATAATCTTATATAGTTTAAAATATTTAATAATGAATAATATAAGATACAGTTATAATGGGCTTCAAAAGTATACAATATATAACTTTGAAGTCCATTATAACTGGACCAATTTTTTTTACTGTATATAATAAGATTGGTAGAATCTTTTCGGTACGTGGAATAACGTTGTAACATAGATTCGACATTACACCACTAAAACGTTACCGACAGTCTAATATGTTTATATAGTCACTAAAGATTGCAACTTGACCACAGAAAGTGGAATTATTATGCAAAGAAATTTAAATAAATATCATTAAACAGGTAAATATAATCTGTTCTGAATGCAGATTAACGAATAGTCAATTATAACATTCAAACTGCACTCCTACCATATATTGCTTAAATAATAAAGCTAATAATACTCAAGGCTAGATAGGTTTATAAAATGTAAATCCATTGAAAGCAGTCAACACTTAGACAATACCAATATCAATAACAATCAAATGTCAATCTGTTGTCAAGGCAACTTCCTTTTAACAATAAAGTAACAAATCCACTTTAACTTATGGTCTAATATATTTATATAGACCCTAAAGATTCCACCTTGACCACAGAGAGAGAAATTATTGATACATATATAGATATTGTTATAATGCTATTTTTTATTTACTCCTAAAAGATTTTGTAAAACACAAAGCCATATCAACTAACCTCTGTTTGTGACTTAATGTGTCAATACCTATAACTTCAATTTCTTTTGGATTGTTTAAAATTGTATTAATAAAACAATCTTCTTTATTGAATATATTTTCTTTATCCCCTGATTTTCCATAACGATTCTGAAGGGCATAATAAAAAGAAATACCACATTCTACTTTGGAAATACGAACAAAAGAACCTGAATTGGGATATCTAAAAAAGAAAAGAATAAATAAGAACAAATGAGTTAATAATATGCTAAAATAAAAACTAATATATTTTTTAAAATTTATTACAAAAATAAAAACTTAAAAAATAGTGAGTGCTTTCTTTATAAAAATTTTCAAAAATAATGTGCAAAAAAATTTATAATTCTATAAAAATTACGACTGACATATGCTAATATAAAAGCATAGTACATGTGTTTGAGTTTTAACTGTTTACATATAGTTACAATACACTATTATTGTGCATTTAATAGTTTTTTTTACATAAATTTCACTGATGAAATAGATTTAAAATTAAAATTTAATAAAAATCTAGAAAGTGTTATTTAAATACTTTTAAACAGGCTTTAACCTGTGTTCAATGCGCTTTAAAATTCGTAATAATAAAGCATATTTTTCCGATAAAGTGACCTTCCAGATCACGATACAAGATAGCAACTTTTATAAAAATAAGAGCGGCCATCTTTAACCTAAATGTCCACTTATATAGGCGAATCTGATGCATCTTGATTTGGAAGCGTGAAGTTGTTGTTTTCTCCACTGTTTAAGTCCACTATTTCCTTTACAAATTAATATATGCAAAATCTTGCGATTTACAGTGAGTTAATATTACGATCTTAATGTTGGAAATTCTATAAACTATTGAAGAATAGTAATTAATTTATTGAGCACATTACTATCTGTAATTAAAGGGAATTTGAACCCAGATGTTAATCTCCCCTCAATCATCCACTCCACTCAATACCATCTCATGGTTAACATGTAATACATTTATTGGAGATCATTTATCTTTTCCACATGTATGTGGTCATGTGTATCGGTTATATTGGATCAAATGGATGACTGTAGGGAGCTTGAAAGTCTGAGTTCGAATCCCCTTTAATTACATCTAGGTTAAGTACATACATTACACTTGTATTTTAATATTAAATTACTCTCTATAAAATAAGAGCAACAACAGGCAATGAATTAAACTTGTGGGGATTTTTATTATCCGGTCGATTCACAATTTTAGAAATTATTAAGAAATATTTTTCACGATAAGGATGTGAGAAATAACTAATAAGTGATGTAATCTTTTTTTAAGAGCATTTTCTGTGAAAACAATTTACTTAGATTGTTAAGTTACCTTATCTTGGCCCATGAATATAAGTAAAAAAAAAAAAACAAGTTTAAACTAGTGAATTCAAAATATACTTTATTAACTATATCAATATTGCTTAAAGATGAAATAAGATTCTTCAAAGAACGGAAATAAAATTGGAAAGTTTTTTGCAAGATTTGTTTAACTTTAAATCATTCAAATGATATCTAAATATCTTTGTCTTTCTTATTGCATTGCCAAATCCATATATCATTATGTTCTTTATTACTTTTTAGAAAGCATTTTTACAACCTGCTATTGACGGTTTCGATTGCCCTAGCAATCTTTTTCAGAACTTCTACTTATATTTCCAAATCTTATAAATATAGGTAGAAGTTCTAAAGAAGATTGCTAGGGCAATTGAAACCATCAAAAATGGGTTGTAAAAAAACATTGTAAAAAGTAATAAAGAACATAAATGATATAAATCTAAATATCTTTATTGATTTATCCAAACAATATAAATAAATTGAGATACTGCCAAATCTCTTTGGGCTCTTTATAATACTTAATTGACAGCCAATCAGATGTTATGATAGTTGTCCGAATGACAACCAAACCTTAAAAACATGACAAAGATTTTACGAGAAAAGAGCGGCCACTCTTCTCTCTACTTTTCTTTCTATATATCGAAGCCAATCGTAAAAAAAAAAAAAAGCTTGAAGCTTTAAATATTTTCACAATTAACTCACTGAGTCTAAATAACAAATGTACAATGCGGGATCCTACGATTTATTATGTGTTGTACATTTGTTATTTAGATTCAGTGAGTTAATTGTGAAGATATTTAAAGCTTCAAGCTTTCAAACCTAAATGCTTATGACTGGCTTAGATATATATAAAGAAAAGTAGAGAGAAGAGTGGCCGCTCTTTTCTCGTAAAATCTTTGTCATGTGTTTAAGGTTTGGTTGTCATTCGGACAGCTATCATAACATCTGATTGGCTGTCAGTTAAGTATTATAACGAGCACAAAGAGATTTGGCAGTATCTCAATTTATTTCAGTTTCAACTATCTGCGTTTCGCAAATTAAAATATTATTTCCAAACAATATAATGAAAAGTTGCATTAATTATCATATTACTAATCATAAAAAGAAATAGATCCAATAAAAATATACTTATTCGTGTTATTTTCTTTTTAATATGGTTTGTAACAATTCAATAAGACAACATTTGGAATTTGTCAATTCTTAAAAAATTATACTAACGATCTGATGACTTAGAGACTGAAGTATTCAAGAGAAGACCAAGAAATATTCAGTCTAAACTGAGAAATAAGCAAAGCTATGAGAGTGTTATTAAAAATCCATATCTATAAGTTTTCAATTACCTGCAGTACTACATCACTCTATGGAACGTAATCTAAAAGGGCATTGAGAGCAATAAGTTCATTCTATTTATTTTTCTCCAGAGCCGTCCATTAAAAAACAAATTTAGCAAACAATGGATCTTTGATGATATGCAGAGAAAATAATTCAACAATTTCTTTGGGATATATAAATGAAAGTTTTATCCGGAAATTAAGTATAGATTTTCTAAGCTTGATATAGAATGTCAATACCTTGTGATATTTATGGAATTACAAAAAAATTGAAAATTCAAGATTAGTTCTTAAAAATGATTTCCCGTTAAAATATATTAATACTATCAAAATTCTAAGTATAATCTTGATTATTTAAGTTTAATAAAAGTTCACATAAGTAATCTAAATATAAGCTTACACAACAATAGAACTTAAAAAATTTATTCTTATTACAAACAGTATCAGATTGCTTTTGAAATGTTTTGTGTTTTATGTGCCCTTAATATAGCTGGACTTAAAAGTGGTTTTAATACAGTAGATCATACTCAAATATTGAGAGAAGTTATAGAAAGGACAAATGAATATGAATTGCCATTATGTTTTGGATTTGTAGATTATGAAAAGGCATTTGATTCTATAAGCATTTCTTCAATGATTAAAGCATTGGATCACCAAGGTATAGATCCAGGATATTGTCATATTTTAAAGAATATTTATAAAAATGCAACAACAACAATTAGATTACATAATGATACTAGGAAAGTCTATATTGAGAAGGGTGTAAGACAGGGTGACTCCATATCTCCAAAAATTTTTACAGCAGCGCTGCAAGAAGTATTTTGTGGATTAAAATGGGAAACTAAAGGAGTGAAAGTAAATGGAGATTATTTAAATTATTTAGATTTTACAGATGATGTAGTTGTTTTTGCAAATAATGCTTTAGGCTGCAGGAAATGTTGAAGGAATTATTAGATGAAAATAGGAAAGTAGGACTAAAGATATATGTTAAAAAGACTAAAGTAATGTTCAATGGATTTTCTCAAAATATAAAAATATTAGATACATTATGATGAGTTAGAAGAAGTTAACAGCTTCAAATACCTTGGTCACATTATTAATACAGATGGAAACATAATGGATGAAATTAATCATAGAATTAAACTTGGTTGGAGTGCTTTTGGTAGAAATAAATACTTCAAGGAAATATGCCTATGTGTTTGAAAAGGAAGGTTTTTAATAAATGTGTTTTACCAGTTCTTACTTATGGATCTGAGACTTGGACACTTAATAGAAGAGCATTACAGAGACTTCAGACCACTCAATGAAGTATGGAGAGATGGATGTTAGGAGTAACAAGAAAAGATCGAAAATGTAATATATGAGTAAGAGAACAAACAGGTGTTACTGACCTCATTGAAAAAATTAAAAGACTGAAGTGGAGTTGGGCTGGAAATATTGCTAGAAGAGATGATAATAAATGGACAATTGAAGTCTTAATCTGGATTCAAGAGATTGTAAAAGAGCCAGAAAGAGACCACATGTGAGATGGATGGATGAAATAAGAAAGTGTGCAGGAGTGATATGGAGAAGAGAAGCTAAAGATTGGAGAAGATGGATTGAACTTGGAGAGACCTTCATCCTGCAGTGAATTGATAATGGTTGATGAATATAGTGTGTTGAAATGTATCTAGCAATGAATAATGTAAAGTTAGAAGCTGTTATATAAATACAAGTACTGTTTTCCTTAGCAATATGAGATCAAATTTTTAGGAAACTATCTTCCATAAATATAAACTTGAATCACATAGAATTTACTAGGTAGATTTTTAATCAGAAATATAATATTGCATGAAAATAAGACATGGATCTTCCATCAACACAACATAAAGAGTACAAATTTCATTTAAAAATGCTGTGCAATATTTGAGAAATGGAATGGTATATTCATCAGTTTACCAGATATGATATTGAACCTGTAATGATTAGAGCATATGTCTGTTGGACTGGCGTATAAAATGAACGAGAAAATGTTTTAAAAGTAGCAACATCGTCAATTGCTTTCATTAGGAAGATATGAGTAAGCATAGAATACAATGAAAAAATAAAATTAAGGCATTGACATTTTCAGAATTGCATCGAAGAAGTTAAATTAACCAACTATATGCCCAGAATGGTATATATGTAAAAATTAGTTTATTTACAATGCCATTACAAATCCCATAATTAACATTTTTTGTCTTTATTTTATAGTTATTTATAATTAACTGGTAAACAAGATGATTATTTAGGGTAATGTAATCATTTCTTGGCTATTAAAATGAAAAATCATGTAAATAAGATATAATCAAAATAACACTTTTCTTTATTTTGCTGTAATATCCTATAAATACAATTTATCCAAATCACTTCAAACACTTTTTAGCAAAACTCTTTATTTATACATATATACATATACCTACATTTTGGCTGTCCTGCAGTCTTCTTCAGAGCTATGATATAATGAACAAAATAAAATAAAATATGTTCATTACATCATAGCTCTGAAGAAGACTGTAGGACAGTCGAAATGTAGGTGTATGTATATATGTACAAATAAAGAGTTTTGCTAAAAAGTGTTCAAAGTGATTTGGATAAATTGTATAAATAAAATATAAAAGATGCGATTTAAAAATATGCCAAAGTAGTATAATTTTTTTAATGTTTTTGTTTGTATTCTCATATAGTATCACAGACTATAATAAAATGTGCTAAAAAAAATTCGGTGGCTTTTATTCCGCTTAATTACTTAAAATCCAATGAGCCATTTTATAATATTGACATGTCAGATTGGTTATCCAGATTAATAATGAATTTTAAGACAGATAAGTTTGCTGTTGAAAAGATTAAAAGTCTGTATCACAAAAATTCAAATTAGCAACTAAATTACCAGAATGTCTTATATATTGTAAATGAATTGATTTGCATAATCAAATCTCATGTATGACATTTTGTTTTTCTTTGTCCCTGATTTTATTCAGGTAACAAACTTCTTGAATCAGATAATTAATAGACTTATACTTTATTAAGAATATTAAAATTTCCTGGTTATTTATAAATAGTATCAGAATTTTTTTAAATAAATGCATTTAAATTTACAAAGTGTTTATTAATTCAACTTCAAATTTTGATTGCTCTTGTTACAGTATTATTCAGAATATATATATATTTAAATACAATTTATCCACTACTTTGAACACCTTTTAGCAAAAACCTTTTACTTTCAAAAAGAATTTTATTATTGCTATAAAAATTATTACATTTATTCTTTTGAGTCATTTTGCATATATATGTTTATATTGGGAGTAAAAAAAGATAATATGGTTATATACATATGGGGAACAGGAAGAAGGCAATAGTTGGCCAGTGTTTTTTTTTTTTTTTTAATAATACAAATTAATTTTATTAAAGAAGTCTCTGAGTGTTTTATGTAATCTATTTGGAACAATTGATTTCTTGGTATTTTGTTGTTCAAGAAGGTCAGCTGTCTTAACAAAATGATCTCTATTTCCTACGTGGTTTGAAGAGAAAGGTTCATGCACAATCTTACATTTCGACTGTTCTGCACTCTTCTTCAGAACCACTTTTCTTTTCTTTTTTTTAAAAAGTAAAGTTTTATTTATTTATTTTTTTTAAAATAAAAAAAATGTTTTCTCACTTTTAAAAAAATAAAAAATAAAAATGGCTCTGAAGAAAACTGTAGGACAGTTACTTTCAATGGGAGAATATGAATAGGATAGAATGTAATGAGGAGCTACGGTTAAGCAAGGTGTTGAAGTTTTTCAAAAAGTAAAATTAACTGTAGAAAAAGATAAAAGATAATTGCAAAACATTACATAATAGACTAAAGACCAGAACATGCTATATGTAGAATATGGATAGAATATAATGAAGAGCTATGGTTAGGCAAGATGTTGAAGTTTTTCAAAAAATTAACCTTAGAAGACAATTGCAAAATATTAAATAGACTAAAGATCAAAACATGATATATATAGATTATAGATAGAATATAACAGAGATCTACAGTTAGGCAAGTTTTTCAAAAAGTAAAATTAACTGTAGAAAATGTTAAAAGATAACTGCAAAATATCAAATAATAGACTAAAGACCAGAACACGATATATGTATAAGTGGATCATTATAAAATTCATCTTAACTTTTTTTTATTTATTCTGGAATTATAATGGCCATATATGAAGCCATTGTGAATGATCATATTTTTATATTATGATACCTATTTATTCTTCATATAAAATGAAATAGCACGAACTAACGGATTATACTTTTAATGATAATTTGCAACGATTATAATTTATTAGATAACAGCCGTCTGCAACCTCAATCTGCATATCCATAATATCGGTTATCTGCAATTTAAAAAATATTAAATACAAAATAAATAAAAAAAATTAATAAAAACAAAATTTCTTTTTTATTAATTTCTATTTTTTCTTTCTAAAATTGCAGATAAGTGAACCTGTGAATATGCAGTTTGCTGATATAGAAAATGACTATGTGAAAAACAATAATTGCAAATTATTATTAAAAGTATAATTTTCTCCATTTTAATCTTTCCAGTTTACAATGCATATACAATGTATATATACACACAACAATATACTCAATATGAGTAAAAATGCATATAATACAGTTGATTCTTATCCGCAAATTTTAGTTTGGGTGATGAGACTTGGAATAAAATATCATGCATATGTTAGAACTACGTTACAGTATATATAAAAATGTTTACAGAAAGATTACATTAGTATATAAATTAAACCACTAAACATCACACTATCACCATTCTTTATGCTTGCACAAAGGCTAAACTCTCCATACAGTAATGCCGCTCAATATAAGCCAGATGCAAGAAGGTTTGTGCACAAATCCGTATCTAGTACCTACTCATCCAATACCTCCAGATTAGTTTCTAGCTTGTGGCCTTCATCAGTGAGGAGCCTTGGATTTGAGAGCATTGCACCTAGATCTCGGGATCTAATGCAATCCTCTCGCAGCCACCTTTTACTTTTTTAGCTAATTATAAAGTTTCAAGTCCAAAATAAAAACACAATAATGTTTTCAAACTAAGTTAATTAGCTTGTATAGTTATATAGATCTGAGCACAGTTCAGCATCCATACTAAGAATTAGATGCAGTGCTCTCAGATTCAAGGCTCATCACTGATGAAAGCCACAAGCTAGAAACTAGTCTGGGGATATTGGATGAGTAGGCATTAGATAGGGATTTGTGCACAAACCTTCCTGCATCCATTGATTACTCTGGCTTGCACTGAGTAGCCCTACCCTCTGAGTATATAAATTAATTGATATTTAAAATTAAAAAGAGTATATACAATTGAAAGGTGTTTCTAATAGGTGATAACAATTAACTTGGATTTAAAATGTCTGTGGAAAAAGAAATGAAACAATATGTATCTGAAATTAGTTTTTCTTTTACACAGACTACACACGATTGTCTAGAATAATTGAAATATTTCACAACTGTATTAAAATATACACTCAAAAGTTATTTAGTATGGTTTATTATAATTTTGTGACATTAATAATCTTAAGGAAGAGGAAGAAGATACGAAACAGTATCGATTAGATTTATTAAAATTTTTACACTTATTGGTTTCAGGATATAATACTATTAATGTTAGCTTACGTAGTGACAAAAATCCTGGGTAAATTTTCATTCTTTTAATCTTAAAAAAAAAATTGTATTTTATTAAATTACTTTTTCCAAAAATTGTAAAAAATAAATAAAATATTAAAGATTTTAAGACTTCTCATTCGATAATTTAATATACAAAAATTAACAAAGCGTATGACACACTTGAATGAGAAGCATACTGTTTTGTTTCCTTGCCCTATTTCTTCGTTCTGCAGCTCACAGTACCGCTATGAATATGAGGCAAAAGGCCTCGAAAGCGCTTAGCTTGTAATAATTTCTGTGTATCTTTATAGCTTCTCATTCAAGTGTGTCATACGCTTTGTTAATTTTTGTATAAAAAATAAATAAATAAATTAAACAAGTAAAATTGAATCTTATGTTCTCCTGGCAGCGAATAAAAAAGTCGAAAAATGTTTTGTGTCAAAAAAAAAAAAAAGCATTTTGATCATTTTCTGGAGTTATGATAAAGTACGCCAAGAATAAATAAAATAATATCAAATACTGGATGACAGAATTTAAAATATTGATTTTTTTCTCCTTATGAAAAACTTATAAAGCCCAAAATATAGAGTTTGGGTTGAAAAATTTTACAATCTACTAGATAATCTAACCATTTCCCTTGAGAAAAACTTTTTCACTGGAATCCCCCAAATTTTTTTCGAGATAATTCATAAAAACTGGAGGAAAATTATGGTCTAAAATTATCTGAAAAGAAGCAGATTTATTAAGCAAAGTTGTTAACTGATTGCTTCTGCAAACGTCAAAGGATATCTTCTATCAAAAATAAGATTCCACTGATCAAATATTTTATAAAAAGTTTGATCACTTTCTCCAGGTAGAGCAAAAAAATATCTTCTGCAAAACAAAAATGTTGTCAATTAAAAACTTGTAAATAACAAAATCATATGCATTATTAAAGTTTATTTATTATAATAAGTCCTCTACTAAGTATATGTCCACTAAAACATTTTAATGACAAATAGTGAAAAACAAATGCAAATGTGAGAATTAAAAAAAAACTAGTATCATCTAACATTATTAAATTTGCTTATAAAAATGATTTTTGAAAAAATAATTCATTAGTAACAGACTTTAAATAAGAGATACGATTTTTCATAACTTTATATAATAATCTTCCTGGAATTTAGAAATAAGTTATTTCCTGTTCAGGTGTCAATAAAATATTATATACAAAAGCAAAAGACTTGATTTTAAAATAATCTTCAAGGTCATTAAGCTATTTAAGCTGTTGACATTGTATAGTGTTAGATTTACATGTTGAAACTACCTTTAGACTAAAAATGAATTATTCATTTATTTTGACTTTTATTCAACAACTTATTAGATTCTAGAAGCTATAGAGAATTCATATTCAAGAGTTTGAATCAATAATTGTGAACATTATTTTTGATGGTATCAAAAACATTTATCATACAAAAAAAAAAATTTCTCATCTTCAAAAAATGTTGACAGTTAAGTTAATGCTATGATGTTTTCATAATTATCCATTTATTATATAAATAAACCATTCTCCTTCTAAACTTTAAAGATTCTGGCTAAATAGTTACTTAATTCAACCATTAAACAAAATCTAATCATTCATATCAATGTAAAGAAAAAAAAACAAACATTATATATGTAGTTTGCAAATATAAATAATCAAAACTACCCCAAATTAACAACTCAACCAGACTAGCCAAGAAAATAAACTATAAATCACTACCAATGGTTTCACTGCTACAGGCAGACTTCTCAAGTGTAAAGAACTACAAAATAACAATATATTTAAACTAAGCATTACCCACAATTCCACTTACTTCCCATCCACCCTTAATATTAAAAGAACATTTAAATAGGTTAATTGCTTCAAAATTATAAATTTTTAATAATAAAGATTCTTTAATTCTTCTTTACATGGAATTGTGGGTAATGTTTAGTTTAAATATGTTGTTATTTTGTAATTCTTTACATTTGAGAAGCCTGCTTGTAGCAGTAAAACCATTGGTAGTGATTTAGAGTTTATTTTCTTGGCTAGTCTGGTTGAGTTGTGAATTTGGGGTAATTTTGGTTATTTACTGAGTAGTTTAGAAAATACCTAGAAAAAAAGTAACGATTTCCTTCATGAGATCCATCATGTTTTCCTCGATTTGGATCATCCCAGTCAATACCAAGCCACAATCCTTAAAAATAAGAAAACTTTTTTTTTTTTTTTGTTTATATCAGACATTTTATTCAAATTTTAAAATTATTAATGAAAATCTTTATTTTATTGATTTATATCAAGAAATTTTTATTAATTCTTGGACAAGACAATACGACAACATTAAGCAAAATTAACATTAAACATCAATAATAAAATTAATTTTTAAAAATTGTTACATATAATAATAAATATTAATTTTAATACTGTAAATATTCAAAATAGATTATGTTCTATAATATTTATTTTTAAATTGTTAAAAAAAAAAAAAAAATTATTGCGAAATGTTAATACAAGTTGAAAAAAGCCAAAATTTGAAGATAATTAATGAAACGTAAGATATTCCTTAAGCATATTTACACAGATAATATCAATTTAGTAAATTTATTAACTGAAACAATAAAAAAATATGTAAAATGATGATAAAAGAAAATATGACTATAAAGTAGCAAGAAAAGCTGTAGAAGAAAGAATGTCTCAAAAATATACAAAGTTACTGCAACAGTAAGAAGACGATAGCCACTACTAAAAGAAAAATAACATTATAAAATGTGTGAAAGAATTCTATAATGAACTATATAACAATAAATTAGTATGATATCTTTTCAAATGTAAACATTAACATTTTTATTAAAAGCTCGTGTTCTTCCTGCATCTTCATGTGTTTTCTTCGTTACACTGTCATCATTAGTTGCTCATAAAAACTTCGTTTTATTTTTATTAAATAATTTAAAATATAAAGCAGTTAAAGAAGTTGAAAATCTTAACGTTTCTAAATCTTCAAAAATGGATTCTATATCTAAAATAGATTCCATAAGATAAAATAAAACAAATGGAGGAAATGAATTGACAAATGTTAAGCTTAACAACAACAAAAAAGGATGTATAACCGGAGACTCTGTCAAAACTTTTAATATTGAAAGTGTGATCACCTGAAGGATGGTTACAATTATAATAATTTTATTATGTATTTATTATTTAGCATATGATCATCATTTCATATGCTTTCACATGCTGTTAATAAGAGTACCAAACTTTCCATACAGTAGCGCCATGTGATGTTTTGATGGTTTTGTACTTATCCTGCCCATAGGATAATGGTGAATGTGGTTTTTGAAAAACCAAAGACATACAAAATGTATAGATACTAAACTGAGTTCAGATCTATATGACTATACAAGAGAATGAGCTTGGATTGGAAACATTATGGTGTTTTTATTTGGGCTCCTTGCTTTATAGTTAACCAAACAGATAAAAGGTGGCTGCTGGAGAATTGGAAGATCTAAGTGCAGTGCCCTCAAATCCAAGGCTCCTCATTGATGAAAGCCACAAGCTAGAAACTAGTCTGGGGTTATTGAATGAATAGGCACTAGATAGAAATTTTATGCACAAATCTTCCTGCATCCAGTGATCATAAAGGCTTGCACTTGGTGGCGCTACTGTATGGAGAGTTTGGATCTTTAGCAACAAGAGAATATACATGTAAGTGGAAAAATATGGGTGATTTAGTCTTTAAATTATGTAAGAAAGAAAAAGAAAATATTAGGCATCTGTTAATTGAATTTAAATGCTTGAAAACAGAAAGGGCATGTATAATGAAGTTATGGAAGAATAAATATGAAAAAAGTGATTATACAGAAAGTGGATTATTGGTTTTTATGCTTGGTTTGGGAAAAGATAAGAGGGATTTAGATATAAAGGCCATATAGTTGACAAAGATTGTGTTGTGGAAATGGGATGGAGCAGAATATGGGAAAACTTAGACTGGGGAATGGAAAATAAAGTGGCTAACATGTTTCTCTGGGCATAATTGTTGAGAGAGTCTTGACTCCGTTTAAGGAGAAGCTACAGTACATCACATCACATTACTTTTATTTATTTACATTTTACAATTTAATACAATAGCTTATTAATATTTTGGATGTCTTAATAAATAGCATTAAGTTTATTGAAATAATGTAGGGCAATTTAAACAATGAATATTATTGCATAATAAATATATATTTTTTGTTATTTATTAATGTGGCGCCTCCTGTCTCTCTTCTCATAAATTCTTACCATTTAAATATAATAAATTAATTTTTAAACATTACAAGCATAAAGCTAAACGAGTCAACATATAAATGAAATTACCCCAAATCCAAACTTCAACCAGACCGGTCAAGAAATAATAATAAAACACAACCAAAGGTTTCACTGCTACAAGCAGACTTCTCAAGTGTAAAGAACTACAAAAAACTACACCATATATATAGTATTAAACATTACCCACAAATCCATTTACTTCCCATCCACCCTTAATATTAAAAGAATTCTTAAATAAGTTAATTGCTTCAAAGTAATAAATTTTCAATAACAAAGACTCTTTAATTCTTCTTTTGATTTCATTTCTCTCAAAGAAGAATTAAAGAGTTTTTGTTATTGAAAATTTATTACTCTGAAGCAATTAACTTATTTAAGAGTTTTAATATTAAGGGTGGATGGGAAGTAAATGAATTTGGGGGTAATGTTTAATACTATATATATGGTGTAGTTTTTTGTAGTTCTTTACACTTGAGAAGTCTGCTTGTAGAAGTGAAACCTTTGGTTGTCTTTTATTACTATTTCTTGGCTGGTCTGGTTGAAGTTTGGATTTGGGGTAATTTTATTTATATATTGACTAGTTTAGCTTTATGCTTGTAATGTTTACATTTTAATGAGTCTCTTTGCATTTAAGAGTAGTTTTGCTGATGTAGTGTAAAGATTTTTTTTTTTTTAATTAGATATATTTGAATTTATTTACATATATTAATTTTGTTGCATGAGTTTTGTTGGAAGAGTATATGTTTGTGTTTATTTAGTTATATATATAGGTGTGGGTGCATATGTTTATTTTGTGTGTGCATATGTTTATTTTGTTTTATTTAGATATGGATTTGTAATTGATCTTTAGTATGGGCTTATGAAGTTTAGTTTTTAATAATTTTCAATTGAATGATATTAGAAAGATTAAAAAGTTGTCTAGATTGAGTGATAGGATAGTCTTTAAAATGGCAGATTTATTTTCTTCAAAAATGTAGGCAATTTAATGATTTTCCTAGGAGTTGTATTATTAATGTTAGGAAGAATAAAAAGTTGCTTAAAAATAGGAATTTGGTTTTTAAATATTTTGAATAGTTTTTTGAAAGAAATTTTTAAAAAGTTTTACAAATTTATTTATGAATATAAAAGAAATAGGTATTCTTTAGACAGGAGGCAAGATTTTGATTATTCAATTTTAAGTTTTTTCATGAGGCAGTTTAGACAAAATAGGTCAAATTTCAATTGTAGGAAATATGAAAGAAAATTAAAGTGTTTGTTTGGGAAAATGAATAAAATTTATTGTAGTGATAAGAGGTGTGAGAATAATGTTTCTGTTAATAGGGTTGTTAATCTTTGTGATATTAAGTTAAATGATAGAGAATTAGAGATTCTTGGTAAAGGCCCTAATTTTGTTCCATTTCATTCAAAAGATATAGTTTTTGATACAATTTCGTCTATTGAATCTAGTAATTTGAGTGATGAGCAGAAAGTTGGTATTCAATTGGTTTTAAATAAAAGCTTAAAAAGTAAAGAAA
The DNA here is from genome assembly GCA_028023455.1 of Epiperipatus broadwayi. Classification (NCBI taxonomy): domain Eukaryota; kingdom Metazoa; phylum Onychophora; class Udeonychophora; order Euonychophora; family Peripatidae; genus Epiperipatus; species Epiperipatus broadwayi. Next base: position 1,304,461 of record JAQFVV010012508.1, on the reverse strand, counting down.
AACTTGTGGTTAATCCTGCTGAGGTTAGACATCTTAAGGATAGGTTAATTGCTAATGATGTGATCATTTCTCGTGAAGACAAAGCTGGTTGGTTTGTCAATATGAAAGATGAGTTCAGGAACAAAATGGATAAAGAATTAAATAATGGTAAATATATGCTTTTAGATAAAGATCCAGGTAATGTGATCAAAAGAAAGTTGATAGATATTATGAGGAAAATGGTAAATTTAAAAATTTTTAATAGATTATTCAAAATGTTATCCAAATGATTTCATATCAGCTAATATGTTTGTGAATATTAAGACTCATAAGGATGGTTTTTCCTTTAAGATTTATTTTTGATTTTACAGGTAGTGTTGTAGAGGGTATGTTTAGATTCTTGAACAATTTTTTAAAACAATTTGTTGATTTTGATCATTACACAATTTCTTCTTTTTTTGAGGCTTTTGATAAGATTAATAATTTTAAAATGGAAAGTAATTGGGTGTTTGGCAGTTTAGATATTGAGAATATGTATCAGTCTGTTAATAGGTTAAGCAGTATTGATGTTCTTATGTCTGTGTTGGTTAAGCAAGATTCTTTATCAAAAAATAAAATTAGGGTAATTAAAAATTTGCTTTTATTATTGGAAGATTTTATGTATTTTACTTATAAAGGTAATTTTTATAAAATTAAGGAAGGGTGGATAATAGGTTATATTATTTTTCCTTTAGTATGTTCAATTTATATTAATTATATGGAGAAGGAAATTATTATTAAAAATAATTGTTTATGTTTAAAATTATTTGTTAGATATGTAGATGATTGTTTATTTGTAGTTGAGAATGAAAAATTGAAGGAATTTGTAAATGAGTTTAATTGTTTTGATCCTTCTATAAGATAAGTGTTAGAAGGAGGGGAGTTAGATTTTGTTAAGTTAAAATTTTTAGATCTTTTGGTGATTAGAAATGTAGAGACTAATTGCTACTATTCAGTGATTTTGTTAAAAGTAGAGAACTGAGGTCTATTAAGCCTGATAGCTATCAGTCTGTATCTCATAAAGTAGCTGCTTTAAGAAATTATTGTCATAGGAATAAAAAATTAAATAATTCTAGTAGTGTAGCTTTGTTTCAGAAAGGTCAATTCTATAAAGATTATTTGAGTGTTGGGTACTCTGATAAATTTGTTAAAAGTATTTTATTTAATAGTAATATTTGTAAGGATGTAAAGGATAAAGAAAAATATAATTTTATTTCTTTGCCATTTAAATTGTCTTCTTATAAAATTGTAGGTAGGAATAGGCACTAGATAGGGATTTTATGCACAAGCATTCTGGCATCCATTGATTACTCAGGCTTGCACTGAGTGGCACTAGGCCATAGAGTTGACAAAGTTTATGTTGTGGAAATGGGATGGGGCAGAATATGGGAAGACTTAAGAGTGGGGAATGGAGAATAAAATGGCTAACAGGTTTATCTGGGCATAATTGCTGAGATATTCTTGACTTCGTTTAAGGAGAGGCCAAATACATCACATCATATCACATCACATCCTGTTTTAAATAAATACTCCCATTATTTATTAAAAAAAAAACACATCTATTTATTTTTATTATTATGCTTCATTATGTCTCATATTTTATATGACTTTATTATGATAAGTGGAACAATTTATTTAATATTGGCAACATAAGTTATAATAATTCATGCTGTAATCAACTACAAAATAATACATATTTAGTATATATATTTCTTTAGAATGCTCAGTATTCCGTTCATAAAAAATTAACGATATATACCAACAATATCATTAGAAAGCTAGAAATAGAACCTCTTGGGAACTGTTATTTACATAATGGGTAATACAAATGTAATTTTAGAAAACAATTCTATGCACATCAAAAAGTCACTATATTCAATCTTTTAATGATCATAAATATACTGAAAGACGCATCACCATTTGAAAAATGAAGCAATATGAAATGTAATTTACCTTGTGTCGGTGGAACTTCACCTTTATAAAGTACGGTTCCAAAATGATTATCACAAATTATTCGATTACCAATTTCAATTTTATCAATGTCAGTTTCAATCATAATCTGGAAAAAAAATAAAATCCGCATTTTTCAAACTTAATAATACATGCAACTAATATCACACAATTAATAATATTATAACAATTTTACGTCCGTATTTTTTCCTACATCATTATTAATTTTAATTAACTACAGCAAAAAAAAAAAAAGATAACAAGATTTCTCAAATTTCTATCAACTAATTCCTTCCAATTAAAAACCCTTTTAAATTTGTAATAGTTTCTAAAATTCTTCCTATGTTTCAGTATCAAAATACTTTTCTAAATTTTAATTCAATCAATTTCCAATTCCTTACTTATACATTTTCTTAGTTACTGGAAAAAGCTATATTATTTTCATTTAGTACGGAAGTTTTATTATTGCAAGTCAAAAAATGTTCTATGAATAAAGCGTATATTTCCTTTTCAAATAGATGGATATTCCCTTCATTATCATTCTAAATCTATTAAAACAATGTAAGCTAATTGAAATCTTTTATTTATTCGTAAGCCAATTCAATTTTTTCCCATTTATATTTGGTATAATCTTATCTTAGTGAATACTAACTATTTTAAAAAATAACTAAAAAAATAGTTTTTTATTTAAGATAAGAGATATTTATTTTCTATATTACAGAGGTTAAGATTCCACTATAGAATCTAAATTTAAAATACTGTAAAACTAAAACTTCATCTATGAATCACTAGGCAAATGTGAAAGGGCATATAATGGTAAAACTAGTGACCCATTAAAAAAAAAAAACAATTAAAAGAGCACAAAGTAATGCCTGGACAGGCAGAAATTGAATATATATGTTCAATTAAAAAAAGATTAAAATAGGGGATAAAGAGAGAGAAAAAAGAAAATTTTTAAATAAGCTACTGCATGACAATGGTAAATAAAGCTATAATGTTTGAAAATCATTCATTAATCTTACCCGTAAAAAAAAATGGAGTAATCAGTAGAATAGCCAAATATAAAAGAATTTCTAAGATTATTCCTTTTGGCGGAATACTTTAGATAGATGGAGCATTTTTACTAACAATTGAACGTATTTCAAAAGTTTAAATAAACTCTGAATTTTTGTTAAAACAAAGTGTTTAACAATTAAAACTAGATGATATAGAATTAGTTCAACAGATATTATTATTCTATTAATAGCGTTCATTCGCTACTGAAGAAAAGATTAGATTTATTTCAGTTAAAACAATAAATAGCTGAGCAATGCTTTCACCCTAGGTTATATTCATACTGCTCAAATTTACCAGCTGATATTAATTATAAGAAAAGCACAAAATTTTATAACTGATAGTTAATATGTAAATTCATTGATTTACATATTCCACTTTTGGGATAAAGTGATACATGAGTGTTTGATGTGTGTGTATTGTTAGCAATTTTGGCAAAATACTACACCAATGAATGATAAATCAAGTTTATACAAGATATCTAGGTGTATTATACAAAAACAAAAAAAAGTACAATAATTGTTTTTAACAAAATAAATAACACAATAATTTTATTACACATTTATTCATTGGTAAGACAATTTCCTATCCAGAAAAATGCTAACCAACAATTGGAGTCGATAATCTAGAAGTTCCAAATATGTAAAAAAAAAAAAAAATGCAATAGAAAATTGTAAATCAGATGATGCCTGGGGGGAAAGTATACAGATTTCAGAAAATGTGATTATGAGCTTATCTATATGTAAGTAGTCCACGAACCAAATTGCAACTCAGACACTCAATGAAATGAGAAGAGTTGAATGTGTTTGGCAACTACATAGATGCACGAAAAGATCCTGATTCAGTCAGACAAAATTCATTTTGAAAAAATAGGCATGGGTATTATCGGACAATGGGAGGTCAAAGATAATTTCAAAAGGTAGAAGTCTGAGTAGACATTTCTGTTAAGACATAGACAGTGAAATGATAAAAGGTAGAATTAATTCTGAGATCAAAAAGACTTTTATAATGACTCTCGCTGACTTCAAAATGTTACCGAGCTCGTAGGATAAGAAGTACTAGCAAAAAAGTACGGTGTTCAGCTATATCTGACAAACTTGTTTAGACTTTAATGATAGTCTAATTTGATTATTAAAAGAATGATAGATTATGATTGCTCTCCTAAGTTCTTTTATAGGTAGCGCTATCAATTCCGATGGGAATCATATCTTGCATGCATTACATATTGACAACTTGATGGTCCATGATTGATATACTAAATGTATTGCAGTGCTTTTGGTTAATATCCTATAGCCATTTTCCATCAGGATGAAATATATCCATATGTTCCAACATTTCCTAATATACTGTATTTTCAAAAGATCCAGATATGATACCTTACCGAAAAACATCTGCAAACATCTTTGAGAACATTCTGCGAGAGTGCATAAATACGAGCACGGATAAAGTTTATAAATTACAGTTTCATGTTATGAATTTGATTATTTCATGCGTAATGATGAATCATAATATATAATCATTATTAAGTGCAAATAAATTAATACCGATTTTTGCTTAGTACCATATGAATAGTATTTTCTTTAGTTATAAAGTTTTTAATACTATTAGTGTGCAAATTTATCATTTCTTTCTTCCACATAGTTTGAAATGTTTTGTTATCGACATTGTTATCAACTAGTGCCAATATTATGGTATATTGATTCTATCAGTAGAAATATCAATATATTAAATATTTAGGAAGAAAAACCCAAACAAAATAAAAAAAATGAAGTAAAACAAAATAAACAAATAAAATCAAAGCAAAATAAAAGAAAACAAAAAACGTTGAACTTCTTATGAAGAGATGTTAAAAAAAAAAGATGAAACTCACTAAAAATTTCATTACAAGATGATGGATATAACCAAAAGATGAAAAAGACTATACCTAACTTTTATGCCTCAGGTGAGTCAAACCCATGCCCACTAATAGGAAGTTCCATGATATATTGATTTTTATAACACTCCATTTCTCCATCAATCTGATGAATTCCTTTGGAAATTAAATATGTAATTATAAACCATTCTACGAATTTGACGAATAATTTTTTCTGGGCAAAATAATTTTTAATTTGAACAGAGTATATGTGTATTGTAGTGGTCGAGATGAGGGAAAGGCCGAAATGAAGTGTGAAAATAAAGAATATTTATATCTTATTACAACTTCATAATCAATATAACTACATGTTGATATGCCACTTGTAACTGAACAAAACTTTTCAGAAAAGAATCAACAGATGATCATTGGAAGCAAATATAAGTAATAAAAAAAGCATTAGCAGCAAATAATCATCAGGTCATCCTTGGAGACTGGATTTAAAAGGACCACATTGTAAAATCTTGGCATAATTATTATCAAAACAATGCCGATCATGACACTTAATACTGCTTGCACACGAATAAGTGGTTAAATAAACTACAAAACTAAATATGTATAGAAAACGGTTAGAATTATTATATCAGTATTGATCATCATCAATTTTCAGAACAATTCCTGACCTTTCATCAAGAGGCATTACGTACGATCTTGTTCTGAAATAAGCGACATTAAACAAATAATAATCCTCTACATATCCAAATGTGAAATTCATCAAAATGAAAAAAATTGAACGCTATCATTGTAAAAATTTTGAGCCCAGTAAACAATTGCAATAGGAAAGGTACAAAAGTGTGGCAAAATAGATCACCTAGCCGAAGTTTGCTAAATTGGTAAAAACAAAACATTTTAGAAAAAGTAAACTTGTCACAAACAAACTTACTATCGCAATTCCTAGAGCGATGTAATTGTAAAAATCTGTACTAAATAAATAGAGATACTCAGCACAGCTATCTCTTACATTAGAGATGGATTGGATATCATCATCTAAAAAGAATCAAAGACTGCCCCCTGTTAACGAGAAATGACATTAAAAAGAATGATGCAAATGGCAGACCTAAAAATATAATCAACCTACTACATTAATTTTTCTTTTAGCTTCTGATTTTAAACGCTGCATAAAGCTACTGAACTTATACTGAGATAAGTGAACATTTTTGGGAAAATTGGATTCTTGTAAAAGTACATCACGTTAAAGTACAAATTAATTGTAAATAATATATATATAACTTTGGGAAATCTTATCAATTTTAAATTATATATATGTATTTATAAATCTTATTGATCCTTTAAATTATTTTAATTTTCTTAAATGTCTTTCAAAATGAATAAAAAAAATCAGGGTCAACTGTAAATGTAGTTTTATGATACTAAAAAATCAAATCCATTTGAAAATGACAAATTTTTAAATTTTTCATAAAAAAAAAATACAGTACTCAAACAATATATAGTACAATAAAATAATGAATTGGGTTAGTAACCAAAAATTAATATATATATTTATTCTTTTAATTACCGTCAATAAACAGCAGATATTCTGTAGAAAGGCTTAAGAGATTCCAGTTCACAAATTGTTTTATTGACAAGATATAATATATGATACAGATGAGACTTTAATAGTTCAGAGGGCGTGACTGTCATCTTTAGAATTTGGCTTCAACCTATGAATACTTGGATGTTTACTCCAGTCACTGGATCAACAAAATGCTTCTGATACTTACAGTTTGGATAATGTCTCGTTACAGGAAAATGTTCCATTTTTCATGATATGCATGCACAATTTTTCAATAAATCTAAAATTATACAAATACACACCAAACAATTTATAGTTAGAGAAAAATCACCCATAGAGTTGACAAGATGGCAATCGGAAGAAAATGCTTTCTGCAGAAGGAAAATGTAGCTATTTGCTTTGGAGATGAAGTACTCTGGATACATGATAATTTTTGGAAGAAGTGGACAGAAGGAATTATTAAACTAAATCATTTTGAGTCAGGTCATGAAAGCATTGCTACAAAAACTACATCTAGCAAAATTAAACAAATAGGCAGAATGCAAAATAAATCTTGATTACAATTTATCAAGAATAAATGATATTTTCAGATAATTGAAACAGAGAGAATTATGTTCCATGCAAAGGATTTTCAGATCCGAACTGTTAGAGAATGAAAAGTGGAATAATATTTTACATATTTTCTGATAACTGAAAGAGGGGGAGTTCTGTTTCCTGTAAAGGATATCGGATGTGAACTTTTAGAGATTGCACAGTGTAATAATATTTTAAAATTTCTCAACAAGGTAAAGAAGTTGTTGAGTAAGTAATCTTTGATATAATTGAAGAATTATGAGTGCAGCAATGAATAAATTCAAGTAAATGAAAAGAAGTTTATTAAGCGCACACATAATATAATTTGATACAGGTCTGCAAATTACAATAATAAAAGGTTTTACATTAATTGTGGGATAAAAAAATAATAAATTGTTTAATAATGCACTAATTGAAAAACAATCTCATGACTAAAATTGCTCTGGAGACTTAGATGCTATCAAAGACGCATAAGCTAACATTCGGAGAAAAAGATATTTTGGTAGGTCTAGTTGGCTTCCATTCAGTGTATCCCTGCTGAAAATGTGAAGGTAATATGTTCTGACTATAAAATTATACACTACTAATGTATAAAAGTAAATAAAATATGAAGGTATATGTATATATAAAATGTCAGAAAGTAAAAAATAATAAGCACTCTAAAGTATTGAAACAGTAAGGTCTGCTTTGCAGATCTTCGTTTCACCTTTTCTCACCTATTGCCTACCCTCATACCTTAGTTTGAACCCCAATCTATCATAGTGTCTGCAATACGCTTATATACCGAAAATCCTGGCTAATTTTAAACCACGAGTACAATGCTCGTATTATATATATAAGTCATTCCCAAATAAATAAAAGATTATAGATTATGTATATGTTCACATAATTTTGATTTATTAAAAAGTAAGTTATATAAGTCGTAATTGCGCACACACTATGATATCCATTTTAAAACATATAAAAATTATAAATTGTTAAAGTTATTTTGTTTGAATCTATTTACAAATATATTACCGTCATAATATATTTTGATTTAAAATAAAATTCATTTAGTAAATATTCGTTTAGTAAATAGATTCAAATATTGCAAGTTAAAAGTAAAATAATTTTCGTTTAATTTAATAAAAGTCATTCCAAATATTTCTTTAAAATAAATGAGGGACAATAGTTTAATTAGCTAATATTATATAAGTTTTATCTAAAAACAGCAGATGTCCACTTAAGGTTTTCTTTAATTAATAAAAGTAATTTTTAATTAAATCTAGTTTGTAATCCGAATGTCGACAGTGAAATTAACAAAAGAAATTAATTAATGTTGAATTCCTTTAGACATTGGGATAAATTTAATTACAGCTGATAAGTCCGATATATTTTTGTAATGCTCCAGGGCAGTTCTATTGTTAACGTCTACTATAAAAAGAATGGTTTTCTTTTGTTCTCCAGTTTTTCTTCTAATGTTTCTAAGAGAAATCAGTCTGAGTTCATTCTAGTAATTTGTAAATCTTGACATGACAGAGTAACGCGCGAGAAGGCTATTTCTCTCCGGAATGGTCATCTGCTGCCGTAGACCATCGGAAGTTATCACACAGGGAACCCCGGAACTGCTGCTGCCAAAAATATGAACATTTCCAGATTTTGCTGTTAAATTATATAAAAACCTGCCGACCATCAATCTATCTAAATGCTTCTCCAGAGGTAACCCTAAATTAACCCAAGAGCTCTTGTGATAACTAACATGCTATAGCTATTTAAAATTGTTTTTCTTATATTTCACATAACTTCATTATGTATTTCTTTAACGTGTTTACTCAACATTTTGCTCTCTATCCTTGGGTTAATATCTTCTATTGATTAAGCTTTCTGTTATTTTATTATGATAATGTGTCAGAATCGTCTTTGACCGAGTGAATTATTCCCTTTGTTGAAAATAAGACGCCGCTATGAAGGCATATTTTAAATTTCTAAATAATTTTCCAATTTTATTATCTTGCAAATCACTCGTTTGAGGGCGATTCTATTCTTTAATATATAATATAATCACATAGTTTAAAATCTACATGTTATTGATTTTAATCTAATATGAGAGTATGTGCGAGGTCAATGATTAAATGGGTCCCCTAATGCATGATTGCGTATATAAATCTATACTTACTTTTCAAACCCGCAAGCATGCATTTTCCTATTTTAATTACCGTGTTCTACTTTAATTATAAAGTTCATCATTGACGTCGAGAATGTGCGGACCCTTTTAAATGAATTTCGGGGAATTTGATTGGGCATTTCTCTTAATCCGAGTAAAACCCATTCAGTATGTTTTTATATACACTAGTCTCGTATTGCTGGTAAATGAATTGGTTGTTGAGACCACTTTGTTTTATTTTTCCAAGGATTCTTTACACGGCAAAGTCCGTTCTTTTCGTATATTGCAAGTTTCCAGGCAAAGTGTGTTCCAAATGACACACCTGGGAATTAAACGCAATCGTCACACAGTCGCTAAGTTTCGGCTGTTCTTAAAATACTTTCCTACGGGTTAGCGGCGAGATGCCCTCCGTAATTATTCCGGATCTTCAATATTGTTTTATTTTATATTTATTTTATAAAGCATCCGTGACTTAAACGTGTCACACCCTCCAACTTTAATAAATTCATTATCAGCAATACTGACCTCCCAATGTAATTCTATTATTATTATTCTCAAATAAATGCCTTGATCACATTCCCACTTTGTTGCTTAGTAAGCTTTTGTCCGTGCTATTCTCGAAATCAATAAATATTTTATAACACTTAATTTCAAATATTTTCTTAAACTTGTATAATTGCTCAAAGCACCTCGCACATGTTCCTATCTCGTCAAGCACATTATTGTAATGCTATTAGCCTGAGGAATAGAATACATCACTTTGTTTTAAAGTCTTTTGTCATTTATTGAAATATAATGCCCACAATTATTTAATATGCGTCCCTGTCTTATATAAGCAGACAGTGGCGTTATATATATAATTTATATAAATAAATTTTGTGAAATTATTTAAAACTAAATTTGATATCTTATTTTATTGATTCCTATCACTGTCTCGGTATATATATATATTTTCTGCATTTCTTTTGTAAATCCATAGATGTTAATTAGCCACCCAAGCTTCTTTTAGTATAGAGTCTTTTGTTTCTCCCTGACCACCAGGCACCGGTCAAAGGTTATACTAGTAGTGGCATCAGATGCGTTATCACGTAGATGGCGCTGTGAAATTTGGACTTTAGATTCGAACTTAGTATATCTAGAAGGCAACCCCTCCTAGAATGTTCAGTTTCGTGTCTGGGGTTTGAATTCTGCAGTGTGTTAGCAGGATAGACGATTCTGACTGTTACAGTATGATAATTTGCAAAGAATGACGAATAAGGACTAATTATGCAAATTAAGCAATGCCAAATAAAAAACTATATGAGACAAATATATGTACAATATTGTGTGGGCAATATTATGTGGCAAGTGCAATACAATTACAGTAAAGCCATATGGAGCAGTCAAGTGCAATGAAGCAGTATAGTTCTACACTATGTGAACTGTGTGGGCATAGATTAATACAGAAAACTATACGATAGTACAGTAATAAGAAAATGCAAGACGCTTCCTATTTTATCGGCAAGTTTGAATACTGTTAAATCAATCAGAAAGCCGCTAGTTAAGTTAATAATATTTCTACCAATTCAACATCTGACATTAAGTATAAACTTTTGATTTGTGTATTTATTTTCTTAAAGTAAATTAATATACGGCTGACTAAAGTCAATCTTCCCCTGTGTACATCAATTTGGCACAAGTGTAAAGAATTAGTTTGACAAAGTCAACATTTCAAAGACCAGTGTAAAGAATTAGATTAGCACAATCAAGAAGTAATTTAATAAATTGTAAAACTCCCATGAGAATTAGTGGTTGATACACTTCTGGATTATAATAAGAGTTCTGAGAAATAAAGAAGACATACAACATGGCAACACATAACACCTCAATAACGCCATTTGATGTAAATAATGCAGCGGAATTACAATTATATGTGGCCCAAATTGAAAGGAATATGATAATAAATAATATTATGGATAATAAATTAAAAGTTGCTGTATTAATGTGGGCGTCAGAGAAGGACATGCTAAAAATTGCCAACCATTTGTGTGATCCGAGCACCTGAGGACAGCCTGTATGAAGAATTGATACCCAAATTGAATACTTTACTTCAAACCAAAGACATCCAGACACATAGCATGTTTACACTTCTGAAATAAACCCCAGTCACCAAGAGGAAACATATGAGAATTTATAATGTGAGACTTCTAAAATGAGCTAGAAGATCTGCTATTAGATCAGCTGCTACGGTGAGCAAAGTAATAAGCACAGACAAATTCTATTAAATGAGTCTGAACCTACACATACCAGTGCTATAGAAAGAAGAATAGCATTTAAGGCCATCCTTGAAAATGCATCAGAACTCCAAAATACAAGAGACATTATGAAGTCTAATACACTGGAAAAGGAGAAGCAACCACAGACGACAAATAGTAATATAATAGAGAATATCTGTTTGCTATTGCTGTAGCAGTAAAGGATACATTAAAAAAATATGTAGATTTAAACATGAAACGTGATTGTGGACTGAAAAGTCAATTATTTAAAACAAGACCAAAGTTGATTTACCAACAAATAGTAAATCGAGGTACGGAGTCTACAAGAGACTAACTAATGTTTAAAAAATAAAATGACAATATGCGTAACTTATTGGATGTGAAAATCTGCAACCATATCAAAACGGAAATAGATAGCTGTGCAGACATGTCACTTATCTCTCAAAGGGATTAATTAGTTATCAAAAGAAGATGAAAAAATAATAGTCTGATCAATAGAATGGACTTGGCTGCTATAGATGTGAATGGAAATTGCACTGACTTCAAAGGGATAATTATAGTGCAGGTAGAAGTTAATAAGATTACATTATATCAAAGAACTTGACCCCAATATTTAGATCATAATTAGTTTTAAGACTGTTGGAAGAAGAATTAAAATTTTTCAAGAGAGTCAGGTCCAGCAAAGTTAAAAAGGCTATCAGTGGATATAGAACTAATTACCAATGCATAAATAGTCATCTGTAAATCAAAAAAGTTACCAGTCACTCTCAAACCTCAAGTTGAAGAAGCGCTGTGTGACCTAGTCAAAAAAGATATAATTTCATAAATGGAAGAGTCCGCCCGGACAACACCCATAGGAATAATTTTAAACCAGATGGTAATGTATAACTATGAAGCGATTATCATGTAATGATAACAAGAATATAAATAAAGAAGCACATCCAGAGCCAAGTCAAAATAGACTTATAATCTGCATTCTACCAAATAACAATTGTAGTGAGAACAGCTGAACTGCTAACTATAAATATAAATATATACCTAGGATCGTATAACTTTAACAAATTGCCTTATGGTATAACAATATCTCCTAATATCTTTCAAGCTAAAATGAACAGTCTACTAAAAGGATTAAGAGTTGTATTGTATACAGATGATATATTGATAGTTGTATCGAAACTGAAATGATTTAAGAAAAAGCGTTAACTTCATGTAAAAAAAAACCTAACAAATTTGGAGCTAGATTTAACGCTTCAAAAGCAGATGGCCTACCAGAGAGACACAATTTCTCAGTCACATTATTGCAGATAAGAACCAATATCCTAACTTGGAAAAGGTAAGAGCAGTAAAAAATGCTCTGAAGTCAAAATATATCAGAGAATTGCAAGTCTTTTTGGGATTACTGAACTTTTTTGAAAGACAAATTTCATATTGCTACTTCACTTTATGAATTATTAAAAAAGAATCAAGAATCAAAGATGGAAGTGGGGAGTTCAGCAGGATGTAGTCTTTAAAAAAGTTAAGACTTGCTTATTTCTGATCAACTTCTGGTGCATTATTGCGATGACCAAAAAGTAGTTATTAGCAATGATGCTTAGGAATATGGGAAGCGAACGCACTATTGCATATGCATCTAGAATACTTACAGTTGCTAAGAAAAACTATAGCCGACTAGATATAGAGGCTGAAGCCATTGCCTTTGCATTAAGAAAGTTCCACCAATATATTTTATTGATGCTCAGAATCTGTACAGACCACAAACTTCTATTGGGGATACTTGTAAGGTGCAAAAAGATTCATGACCATCTGGTCAGCAAATGTTACATTTGGCTTAACATCTTAGATTCCTGTGATTTGTTGGAAAGCAAATCATACATACTGATTATTTCTAAAACTCTTGATATGGGTGAACATGAGCTGCAAACTAGTGAAGTTAATTAAATTGATTCTATAAAACCGGAAGTAGTAAACAGTACAGTCATGGCAAATTGGACAAAAGACGATGCTAGATATCAGTTAGTTCAGAAATGGATAAAGAAGGTTGGCCTAAAACTTGATCAAACTACATGGTTAAGCAAACTTGAAATGTTCGTGAAAATTTATCCATATATAATGGCTTTTTTCTCTTGAATGATTACGTACGGTTAGCTCGATCTTATGTATGGTGGCTAAAAATGAACAGCAACATAGAGAAAGCCATAAAGAAATACCAAGTTTGTCAATCAAAAGCAAAAGCTAACTGCAAAAGAGTTTGAACCATGGTCTGAAGCTACTAAATGATGACATAGAATCATTCTACGAATTTGTAGTCAAAATGGATGGAGTATCAGATGGGGAAAAACTCTATTATGAAAAATATAATAAGAGTATTGAATGAATTATTTGCTACCCATAGATATACAGAATTAATAGTTACTGATAATGGCACAGATTTTGTATCATTGCAGTTTAAAAACTTTATGGCTAATAAGGGGATACAACATTTATTAACACCTCCATGAGTCCAACATATTAATCAAAAAGACTATACAACAATTGAAGCTTACCTTGAATAAGATGAAATATACCGATGTTCATAAAATTTTATCGGCAACAATGTTCCATCAGTATTTCATGCCAAGTTCAGTGATTCGAAAACACCAGCAGTACTGTTGATGGAACATTGATTTAGAGATCATGTTTCTATATTGATATAGCAAAAATTAATAACAGGAAGATTAATTTAATGTTAGAGAAACTGTCTGGATATGGGATAAGCTAAAAAGGAAATGGTTACCCGGAATAGTAAATAAACTGCTAAGACATTACAAGCAATTAAACTGGATGAAGACAAAGAAGTTAAAAGGCATAGAGACCATTTAAGAAATAGTATAGTTTTTGTGAGTCAATGGATCAAACAGAGGAAATAGCAAGTTTTCATATCTCTGATGCTAGCGATAATGTAAAAAAAAAAAAAACAGTGAAGATAATAGAACAGACACATCACCAGAAACCAAACTAAATGAAGAAGAAAAGTCTTCCAAGTTCTAATCATATCAATATACCTGCTGAGTTAAGTATTGGACAAATAACTGAAGAAAGAAGGTCAGTACCTTTATTGAGAAGAGCGACGAAGGTCTGAAAAATTGAAAGATTATATTTGTGACTGAACTTTACCCTATTTTCTAGAGTGAAGAGAGTATTGTGATATGTTCTGATTACAAAATTGTATACTGCTTATATATAAAAATAAACAAAATCTTTATGAGTTATGTGTACATATATAAACTGTCAGAAAGTAAAAAAATAAAATAGCACTCTAGAAAATTTAGTTTTATGCATATGAAAATTAACTAAGATATGCTAATTTGCTAAAAATGAATAATGAGGACTAATTATACGAATTAAGCGATGCCAAATAAAAACTATAACAAGTCGTGTATACAATATTGAATGGATATTTAATGGCTAGTGCAATACCATTGGAGTAAAGCCATGTGTGGAAGTCAAGTGATATAGTTGCACACTATTGAACTGTGCATGCATAGATTAATCCAGAGAACTGCACAACATAGTACAATAATGAGAAAATGCAAGAAGCTTCCCTATTCTATTTGCAAGTTTGATTAATGATAAATCAATCAGAAAGTTGCTAGTTGAAGTTTTTAATATTTCCATTAATTCATTATACATTTGTGTTTAGAATAAATAAACTCTTATTGTTAAGAATTACTTTTGATTTGTATATTTATTTTCTAAAAATAAATTAATGTGTATACAACTAGCTAAGGTCAATCTTGCCTCTATATACATTAAAAGAAAATATTGCAGTATATGTACAAGCTTACTTGATCTACACTACTGCTATGTCCAGACTACTATACCATTGGACACCTTGTCTTCGAACTTAACCGTTCCAGACTTATTTCCCCAGTAAAGACACAACTCTATTAGGTTGGGATTAAATGCAATTTAATAATAAATAGTCTTAACAATTTCTAACTACCTTACAAATTATATATATGCATCTATATACATTAAATATATACATAGGCCCATAGGATTACATAAATTATATTATAGATCAATACTGTAAGAGTCCTAGCTGGCTCTCCATACATTTGGAGGCCAGCTCTCCACAATTGAAGTCTTTGTGCATTTGGGTGACGTTCTGCATCCACTTATAAGTCAGTGTGCACAGGTGAAAAAAAAAGCTCCAAGAATTAAGTGTCCTTTTCTTGATCCAATTTGCACTGAGTTTATTCATTGTTTCATTCCCTAAAGGTGATCGTCTGGTATTCCTGTCCATCCATTCAGGTGATTCTTCATTTCATTGCTCAATGCTAGATACAAGAATTTAAATCATTATCTCGCTAATTTTAATTATAGTTATTTTTTAGTTTAAAGTTTATCTCATGATGAAAATCTAAACTCTAATTCCTTTAAATGTTTTATTATCATACTGTATTCTACTCTCATTAATTAAACTGGTTTTACTTTTAGAAAATAATCTTTTTTCTAATCTTAAAACGTTATAAATAACTTTTATTTCCTATTTTAAAAGAATCAGTCTTAAAATTCTTTCATCTTTTTAAAACTTATTACTTAATTTCATTAGTAATTTATACCTATATATGTATGTGCATTTAAACATATAGACATATCATTACTTCCCCCAAGTTCAAAGATTAGATTTTAATCTATGAACTCAGTACGTAGTCATTAAGATACATGGGATTTTTTATCTTCCTTTTAGCACGCTGTTGTGAATTATGTTTCGATTTACTTGGTGCATTCTCTGGAAATGTAATTGTTTGTAAATAACAATCATTCTTTTTATTTTTCCTCATGTCTACGTTAATATCTGGATACCAGACACCACTATGGGATAAAGCTTTTGCTCTGCCGATGTCCCACTGACTGTTATGAAGCCACTTTATTATATGCAAACTACCCTTCATTGGTACCAGCATACAATCACCTTTCATAATGTAACCTTTGCGTACCGACAGTTGCTTCCGGGCCTTCCATAATTCTTTGTGAAGGCTGGGATATTGCTTCAGCCAGCCTTCTTTAATCTGTTTAATAAACCATTGGTAGCCATTGTCCTCTTCTGTCCAACCAGCTACGATTTTATTCTTTACTCTTGATTTCAGTACATCTTTGTACTTGGTTTCTTTATGTTTCTGATCACCATGGACTTTTTCTGACCTGCTTTTGTTAATTACTGGCTGCCGGAAAGGTTTTTTCTGAGTATATCTATTTTACCCAAATTCCCCTTGGAAATTTTTTTTCTCTCAGGGCTATTAATTTTTTTTAGTAATTGTTATTTTTAATCCCATTTTACTGGAACCAGTCTCATCCTAATGTGGGATTGATAAGGGCATGTATTATATATAGTGGTAGTACATTAACTTTGCCCTTACTTCTGTGTATTGACACTTCAACTATACCCTTTATTCTAATGGCGTTACCATTCATATCTAGCACCTTTAAGCCAGTTTTTTGTATAACGGGTCTTTTACTTCACTTGGAAGTAACAGTATACCAATCGCGGGCTGATATCAATGATATGCCACCACCACTGTCGACCTCCATGACAATAGGCTGATCATATACTTTAATTTTGATCATTATTTTGTCATTCTCTGTTGTAACCATCTTTTTAATCTTAGCCAATTGCTGTGTCCAGACTTCTATACTGTTGCACACATTGTCAGCGAACTTAACCATTCCAGATTTATTTAACGATAATAAATCACCAGTAATGACACAACTCTATTAGGATGAGATTAAATGCAATTTAATAATAGTCTATATTTCATTATCATGCCGTATTCTACTCTCATTAATTAAACTGTTTTTACTTTTAGAAAATAATCTTTTTTCTAATCTTAACAAGTTATAAATAACTTTTATTTCATATTTTAAAAGAATATATCATTGAACTTATTACTTAATTTCATTAGTAATTTATGCTTATATATATATGTTGCATTTAAGCATACACATCAATTATTTTAATGTCTCAGTAATCATGTAATAAAAAAACAAGCACAGTTAATGTGTATATATATATATATATTGTATCTCACCTATATAAAACTGATATTATGTTTGTTATTCGTATTGTATAATTGTATTGAACTTACTGGTGTGACATAATAATGTTAAATTACTATTCTAATGTTTTTCTTTGTTGTATCTATATGGCATCAACTCCCTTTGCTTTCGGCCACAGATGTATAATTGTCGGGAATTCTGATAAAACATAGCAATCACAAACAAGAGCTTTACGTTATTATTAAGTTGGTTTACTCTAAAACATGTTTCTTAAAAACACAGCATTTATGATTGAGCAGTAAATTCCGAGACATTAAAATAAACTGTATTAATAGTTGGTTCGTACGATAATCAAAGTCTTACCGAATTACTGTAACTCTCTTGCCTAATTATTCAATCAGTCTAAAAGGCAGAAAACATGTAAAGTATGAAAAGATATACCTTCATCTGGGTTGATAAATATGTATTATTTTTCATTTTTTGAAATAGATAGTATGACATTTAAAATATATTATGACACCCCTAAATACTTACTACTCAACTTAGAAATTTCTCTCTTCAAAAGTATTTACTTTCAAAACGAGGCTGTTTATAATCGTGAACGCAGTAAATAAAGTTAAACATCAAATGTGACAAACACTATTCCTTAATAATTTTTCAAGAAATAAAATAAGATATAATTTTATTTTTTAAACGTGCTATTATTAATATAAATGTTTTATTACAACATAGTGCTTTAATATAAGAGTACTATCATGGCTATTCAAAATGGCAACTATCTAATTGTAGATTGTATCGAAAATGAATTAAATTTGGGGACCAGAACTTTTAATGATTATAATCGCAGTTTCGAATGACAGTCCCCCCATGATATTTATGCGGATTAAAAAGTTGCGATTCTTAACAATTATTCAATATGAGTTCATCAAGAATGTTATTTGGTGATATAATAATCCTGAAAGCAGTAACTAGATACGCGGCCGTGTTCATCTTTTCTTGCTTACTATGGTCGTTGTGGAAATATTGTGCCATAACGTCGGAAAGACAAGCTCAAGTTGAGGAATGGTTAACGGAGAATAATTTGTCCCAGTATAAACGTTTATTTGAAAAAGCAGGTACGTCTAAATATTATACTTTTTATTTATTTACTGTTTATTTTTTTCTGGTCAGTTAGTGTTTACCTTTGTTTATATCTGATTTATGGAATATAAGTATGTGTGATGACCAATCCTCACTATCTTATCATTCTTAATTATTACTATTCCCAAAGCAGGATGTTTTCTGAAATTTTTTATTCATAACTTCACATTATATCAGCAAAATTTCCTTATTCATTCATTTTATATGTGACGTCTCATTCGGCCTTTATTGGAATCCAATTTAACTTGTTAGTGTCCATATATTATAATTTCTTAGAATATTTTCAACTCAATACTATCGCAGTCATTAATTGTTTTGAGAAATTAATGATACTTGTTTACTTTCTCATTTATCTGTTTCATTTTTGATCTCTTGTTAATATTAACATGCTCCACATTTCAGTGCATGACGACTTTGGGTTTGCTTTTCAATTAAATGATTTAAGTTTCAAATCCATAAACATAGAGCATATTTATTTAAAATGTTCTCTTTCAGTCGTATGGACAAATTTCTTATTATTAATATTTTATTCAATTCGTTACTAGTTAATTTTATTATTTTTATTTGAAAATTCATTAAATATTGCTTTAATCTTTTATATTTTAATTTGAAATCTTTTTTTAAACAACTATATCACTTTCAAAATCCAAATATTTTAAGTTATCTCATTTATTTTTACATCCTTTGATTATCAATTTAATATAAAATGTTTTTTTATATAACTGCTGTAAAATGTTTTGGAGAGATGAAATTACTCTGCCATAGATTTTTACCATAGTTAAGTATCATTATATAATCATATTATTACTTATAGATTTTTACTATAATTAGTTTTATGAATATTGTATTATGATAAATATTATTCAGAAATGACAATATATTGAATCTATGCAATGTTCCAGAATTATAATCTCATCATGAAAATCAATATAATCAAATATCATAATTTAAATTCAATTTACAATGACAATTCATACTCATTAGTCTGTTTCATAACTTCTTTTAATATTTTAATGTTGTTTATTTTTCTAAAATTGCTTTTAAAATTTACTGTTTCTTTTGATTGGTTTGATTCCTAAGTTTCTGTAAATGACTCTTAATGATAGAAGCAAATATATGTAGTAGAATAAACCTGCAGTATTTAATATCCTTTTTGTTCAGAATATTAGGTAAGTAGAGGCATATGCAAATCAAACAAATTAATTACGTAGATCGTTCAAGTTACCCCTTTTGATTAGGTAAACTATAGCAGAATGGATACAAAAATATCAGACTCTTCATTGTTAAGTGGATTTTCAAACCATGCATTATTGTATACTATGGCGGAGTATTGGCCACTCTGTGAATTTTAAAATAAGTATGATTAGGGTTGCATTTTAATGAAATATGGTGTGGTTGTTCCACATGTTTTGAAACTACTTCATCAAGGTCATCTAGGAATAGTCGGAGCCAAAGACACCACAATAACATATATATTATAATCAAAAATAGATGAGGATTTGAAAAATTCGAAAGAAGATGCAAAACACATAAAAATACTGCTATCCTTCCAAAGAAAAATATGATGATGTGGCATATAAGTTCTAGGACATTATAAAGTGCATATAGTTTACACGAGATTATTTAATGAGGATAAATTTTTAATGGTGGTCAATAAAACAATAGGAAAATTAAGAGAAATTTTTCCATACCAAGGCTTTTTTAAATAATTATCTCAAATAATGGAACTAGATTTAAATCCAGTAAGTTTGAAAATTTTATGTAAAAAGAGAATAATAAGCATATAAAAATACTATGTTATCGAAGCAGTTTAGCAACTAAATCTCTCTCTTTAGAAATCATATGCACAGTAATATTACATTAACTTTACATGATCACCATTCATTATGCTTACACAAGCAGTTAAAACAGAGGCAAAATTCTCCATACAATAGTGACACCTGGTGCAAGTCAGAGAAACCAATGGATGCAAAAAGATTTGTGTATAAAATCCCTATCTATTTCCTTACTCATCTAATATCCCCAGACTAAAGTTTGTGGATTTCATCAGTGAGGTCCATACAAGTGAATGGGTTTGGATTGAAAACATTATTAGGTTGTCATTTTGGATTTGTAGCTTTATAATTAACTAAAAAAGTAAAAGGTGGCTGCTAGAGGATTGCACTAGATCCTAAGATCTAGTGCAGTTCTCTTAGATCCAAGGCTCCTCACAGATGAAAGCCACAAGCTAGAAACTAGGCTGGGGATATTGGATGAGTAGACATTAGATAGGAATTTTATGTACAAACCTTCCTCCCTTTGATTATTTTGGCTTGCATTGGATGGTATACTGTATGGAAAGTTTTGTGTCTTTTATTACAGCTTGTGTAAGCATATGGAATGGTGATCATGTAATGTTTAGTGGTGTAATACTAATTCTGCCAAATAGGAAGATGGTGACTATGGTTATTAAAGAACTAAAGATATAAAAATATATAGATGCACTGGGTAGTTACTACTGTATGGAGAGTTTTGCCTCTGATAATATTACATTAACATCTGTGTTATGTACGAAGATAGAAGCAAGCTTATCGCTTTTATTAAATTCAAGTTTAAAGAAACTTTGAAACCTACGAATATGAGAACTGAAGATAATGACTTTCAGAATCACATCATTTATCTCTTAGAGTACAGCAGTTCTAGTTAATAGTGAAATGAAGGTAGTAGTAATGTTGATGTCTAGAAGGTAAGAATTAAGATGAAAGTATAATAGATGTAGGTGAATGCAAGAGTTAAGCAGGTCAATTGGGGACTGGTTTGTAAACCATGAATCTGAATTATGTGCTAAAAAATAGCAAGATAAGACTGACCCATACTAGTCGGAATGAAAGAGGGTTCAAATATCTTCTAGGTTTTGTATAAGACTAGGGCTAAGACCCAAGTTTCTGAAGTAAGGGGATATATTTGCACACTCATATTTGCAATATGCTATTGTTATATATTTAATGTAAATATATACAGAATTTATTTGTAAAATCAAATATTAAGAGAGCAGAGAGTTTTGTATTTTTAAAAGGAAATAGGTGAATATGATAATCTCTTGTAAAAGAAAAATAATAAAATTAGCTTTTTAATTAAATGTCATTTTTATTTCCTAAAAAAAAAAACTTTGTAAACAAACTGATTTCTAATCATTCTTTTTGTTATTACCAAGATTAATATTCCATAAATCTAAATTTATAAATAGTCATGCTAAACAATTATTAAACAAAATTATGTTTCATTTCATGGTATCCATTCCTGCAAATTAATATGATGATATAGAGAAATATTAAACAGGAAGGATCATATATACATTTATATTTGCAATATATAATCAGTTATTAAATACATTAGCTTTAAACCACTAAACATCACATGACCACCATCTCTGTACTAGCACATAATTTGTTGTAAACAAAGGCAAAACTCTCCATACAGTAGTGCCACCCTGTGCCAAACAGAGTAATCAATGTATGCCAGAAGGCTTGTGCATAAAATTCCTATCTAGTGCCTACTCATCCAATATCCCCATGCTAGTTTCTGGCTTGTGGCCATCATCAGTGAGGAGCAGTGCTCTCAGATCCAAGGCTCCTCACTGATGATGGCCACAAGCCAGAAACTAGCATGGGGATATTGGATGAGCAGGCACTAGATAGGGATTTTATGCACAAGCCTTCTGGCATCCATTGATTACTCTGTTTGGCACAGGGTGGCACTACTGTATGGAGAGTTTTGCCTTTGTTTACATTAGCTTTACTAATTGGTCTGAAGTATTTTTTATTTTTATGATGTTTAGTTCTTTAATCTGTCACATTCACATTTAATAATATGGAAATATAAATCTGAGCCATAGTGGTGGAGTTTGACTCTGAATACATTACACTTATTTTATTCAGTGTAATGATAAATTTTGTATAATATGTGCAACATAAAATATAACTTGGTGTGCTGTTGTTAAAACATCAAACTCTTGTATATTTCAGTACTATCATGTGATTATGAGAAAAATACAGTATTATTTTTTGCTACACATTTAATAGAATCTATATAATATTAGTACCATCTATGTTTTTTATTACTTTTTACAATGCTTTTTTTTTACAACCCACTATTGATAGTTTCGATTGCCCCAACAATCTTCTTCAGAACTACAACAAACACAATACAAATACATGAGTGCAAATATACATGAACATATAATTTTACATTTTATATAGATACATATATTCTATCTTATAATCATTATTTATATACCTGCATCTTTATATACCTCTCTATATTATTATTATTATCTCTATATAATGATTATTAGAATATATATATATATAATGTAAGATTATATATTCATGTATATTTGTATTCATGTATTTGTATTGTGTTTGCGATAACTATAAACTGTAATAGAGGATGGTTAATAAAGCATTGTGTAACAGTAGTAAAGTGCATGGATGATTTAGTATTACATGGTTTGTTATAGATCTGAAGAAGATTGCTGGGGCAATTGAAACAGTCAATAGTAAGTTGTAAAAAAGCATTGTTAACAGTAATAAAGAACATAGATGACATCAATATTATGTGGGATCTGGCAATACAATAAGAAAGATAAAGTTTATAGAATCTAGTGGTAGTTAGAGTTTAAATATATTATAGCAGTGTAATGTCATTTGACCAAATCTTGACTTTTTCTTGTTTATTTTGGGGAAAAGTCAGACAATGAACTTAACTTACATTAGTAATTTTATTTTTATTGTTTAGACATGAATGACACAAGGTTACTATAAAACAACTTGTTAGACTTAATAATTTTTGTATCAGAGCAGCTGTATCAAAATATATGGAATATATGAAATTTCATCCACCAATCCCTATGGATTTAAAAAAAAATCAGTGAACTCGTAAAATGCTTTAGTGTCATATTGGATTGGCTGTGATTTATAATAATGTACAAAAATTTGAATAAATTCTATTGAATATAAATATATTAAACCTTGAATTTAAAATTTTATCCAAATAAACTTTGAAACAAATCAACAACAGAGATTCTAAATTGTTCAATTGAAACCAACAAACAAAGATTCTGACTTACATAAAGGCATTTAATAAAAGTGTTTATAAACAGTTTTATTTATTATAGTAATATTTTTTTTTAACGAAAAAACTATTCATTTAGTTCATAGCATTCCCTGTTAGATTTATCTCATTTGGTTCCTTGCTTCGATGCTGATATCAAAATTCATGGATTGTAGTGTTTTTTATCTTGTGCACACATTTATATTGTAGAAAATTAATTTTTTTATGCAAATTTTTATTTAATATATTTATGAATTATGGATATGTGAAACTGTTAATATGGGAATTGTTGATGTGGGCGGAAGGTGACTGAAATTAATAAGATAAAAAAAATTGTGTAATTTTATCATGTTTTGTATTATTTTTACTTCTCTTACTATTCTTTCTCATTTAGTATATTTTATGTTTTTTATTTTGAGATTACATGGAATTTTATGTTAAATTCTGCTATAGAAGGTATAATGTTTTGATATAAAAAAATGCATAATTTAAATCGTTCTACACAGATGCTAAACTCTTCATACAGTAGTGCCACTCAGTGCAAGCCATAGCAATTAATGGATGCAAGAAAGTTTGTGCATAAAATCCCTATCTAGTGCCTACTCATCCAATATCCCCATCCATTGATTACTCTGGCTTGCACTAAGTGGCGCTACTGTATAGAGTTTAGCCTGTGTAAACAGCTTGTGTAAGCATAAAGAATGGTGACCATGTGATGTTTAGTGGTTTAAATCAAGTTCTCTAAATTTACCATTTTTTAGAAACAGGATTTTTAAAAGTATTCCATTTAAAATTTGTGGGTGAATTTCTATTATGTTTAACTGCAATATTTGGATAACTTCATTTATCTTGTAATGAATATGAAGTTTTATTATCTTAATTATCCTATGTGTAAAGAAAAAGATGAAGCAATAACTGTAATATTTTTTTCATTTTTGGAAAAATTAATATTTATAGTTGTATAAAAATATCTTTTTTAAAACATTTGTTATATATATATATTTTGATGGGCAATCTTTTGATCTAGCATCAGTTAAATTTATAGAAACTTTCTAATTTTACTTTTCAAAGACCCTCTGTTCCAAATGAAAAAAATTGCGTTTTTAAATTTGATTCGGAGACTTCTTTTCATTAATGTGATGTTGAAAAATCTTAGTGGAATGTTTTCAGCTTCATTTGCTAAAAAATTGTTTTTCTTTTTTGATGTTAATTATTTCTCTATAATGAAATATTATGTTCATTGTATTCATGTATTTGTATTATGTTTGTTATAGTTCTGAAGAAGATTGCTGGAGCAATCGAAACTGTCACTAGTGGGTTGTAAAAAAGCATTGTAAAAAGTAATAAAGAACATAGATAATATTAATATAAAGTGAAATAAATTTTTTTATTATTTCTGCTTATAATATAAATATTATTTTGATTTTACAATGCAGTACATATGAAAAACACAAAATTATTTTAATGTGCAAGGAACAAGTATTGTATTTACTTGGACACAACTTACATCTCTTCTTTGTTATTACCCTTCTTATTTTTTACCCATTTTATTGAAATTCTAATTTATAATATCTTTCAAATATTATAAAAGTAATAAAATTTAGACTTATCATCACATAACTTAGACAAGTAAAGTAATTGGTGTACGGAATAAATTTCTGATAATGTGTGATGAATCACTTTAATGCCATGGAAGAAACTATAAGATGGATTAACTTTATTCGTAGAAGGCTCAGACGATGTTGACTGCAGATCATGCATATCAGTAAACATCTGAGAATAAATAAAAATAAAGAAATTTTAAAATTTAGAAGATGAAAATATTAGGAATGATCAGGTAAATAACAGGTAAATGGCATCTTTTAACAGTTGATTTTGAGCTTAATAGATCTTCACAAAAGGATGCTAAAACTATTAACCACAATGTGGATGTTTTTGATAACATAGTTTTACGATGCCACTTTCTTCAAATTTTCTATATAAGTAAAGTGTGAAAGTTGTAAATCAGGAAGCAGCTTCAAATTTATTTTTCTTAAGAAAAGAATCTTTCAAATAGCAATCTTATTAGTTAGGATTTGCTTTTTATAGCTGAAAACTGAATTTCGAAGAAGGGAAATTCATTCTACAAAAGTCTGAAAATTTAGGAAGATCTATAAAATGAGGAAAACTTCCCACTATTAGGAAAGTTGTAATGAAATTGCTGATAGCAATAACAAACTACCCATGAAAGCATCCATTGTACATCAACCGATAAGGGAAAGCCAAGAAGCCAATGAACAAAATTGTCCCCTGAATGAAGAAATAGGAAAAAAGGATGAATTGACCCATAAAGAGACATAAAAACAAAATGATACAAAGTCTAGGGTAAAAGAAAAAATACAAGGGAGTCTCCAAAGCTTCCCTGATCACTTCAAAAATGTTGAAACGGTAAGAGAAGGTAAGAATATGCTTAAAAAGTCAAGCTATAATAAAGAGGTTTTGTTAAATCAAACTAAAATCTCAGATAATGTTAAGAGTGAAAATAATACATCTAAGGGAAAATCTCAACAGTTAACTAATACATCTTATGATAGTTTTAAATCTAAAAATAGAAATGAAAAGTATCGCAAAAAATTAAGAAGAAGAGGGCCTATAGCAACAAATAATGATTGAACGGTAAGAGAAGGTAAGAATATGCTTAAAAAATCAAGCTATAATAAAGAGGTTTTGTTAAATCAAACTAAAATCTCAGATAATGTTAAGAGTGAAAATAATACATCTAAGGGAAAATCTCAACAGTTAACTAATACATCTTATGATAATTTTAAATCTAAAAATAGAAATGAAAAGGATCGCAAAATATTAAGAAGAGGGCCTATAGCAACAAATAATGATTTAAATCTATATCTAAGTAACAACATTGAAACACTAGATATTGTTAAAAAAGACTCCCATTCATCTAAAAAAGATGCCCAACAGCTAAACTATGCATCAGAAGATAATTTTAAATACAAATGTAAAAAGGACTTGAAACTAGAGAGAGAAGGGAATATGGAAATTAATAATGAATTGGACCTAGACCCATATAGAAATATTAAAATGATTGATAATATGGAAGTTAGCTCCAGCACACATAACAAAGACTTCCAACAATTAATCCACATACCCTATGAGAATTTTGAATCTACAAATAAGTCTAAAAAGATTTTGAAGTGAAAAGAAGGCAATGCGACATCTAAAGATAACACTGCTAGACGACACTAAAAATAGCACTGAGATGTCTAAGGAAGGCTATCAACAGATGACTTATACACCAGATGATGATCTCAAACCTACAAAATATACCTCAAAAACTAAAAAACAAAGGAAAAATTGGGGGGGGGGGTTGTATTAAAACCACAAAAAACGAGATCTCACTAATAGAAACACAAACAAAAGAAAATGGATCCTCAGATAAAATAAGTTATGATAAGGCAGTAAAAAGAGAAGAACAATCTGTAAATTATAACAGCTTTCTCCAAATGGACTATAACGATATTATTGATCTTCTAGATGAGGACTATGAAGAAGAACTGAGAACTCACAAAGCCATGATTTTGCAAAATAACACTCAATTAGACAAAGGTAATATTGAACAGATAATTAAAAACTTTAATTCAACAATCCCACCACAATTGCTCAATTCTTTCACAAACTACTATACTGAAAAATTGCTAATATTAACAATCACAGATGAGCAATGTCACTTATATCAATTCCCAGTGGAAGATTTCTATAAAGAAATCAAATCAAAAAAACATCTGCAGAACCATTTTTAAAGTCTTCACACACCCCAACAATAGATACATTATTCTAGAATTTCACTCAGTCATCCAAAAGGAATTCTTTAAAAAAAAACATAACAATGCTTAAGGATAAGGTTCTCTGTTGGGTGGATATAAATCGACCTGTAACCCTATTAGGGCAGATACGCAATTGCTATATAAATTTTCATGAAGCAGAACTCCAACAATTGCTTAAAAAATATGGAACAATATCAAATTTTAGATACACCTTATGATAGAAAAATTGGAATACCTATATTTACTAACACTCCATTATTGAAAATCATCCTGAAGAAAGACATTACCCCAACTAATATCAACATTATTTCATACTGACATTGCTCAATTAATAATCACATTTAGATGAGTTTTCCCCCAATGTTACTTCTGTAGACTCAGGAGCCACCTAGTGCGTGACTTTGGAAAGAATATGTAATATCTGACAAGGAAGAAAAAATAGATCACAAGTATGGCATATCTGGATCGGTCCATTAGATAGTAATATTTCACCTACAAGGGGATTGATAACAATTGGAAATATGGAAGATCCCAGGATGCAATTGGGGGCTATAACAGCCTCAGGCATCTCAGTGGATATTCCACCTAAGATTCCTGGAGTCTCCATCATCCCAATGGACATTTCACCCCCAGAAACACATAGTGAAGATAGCTCATCCTCGCCACCATCATAGACATGACCCCTACAGATCTAGAAACCTTTGAAGATGATGAATTCCCTCCCTTACAAGGAATACAACCCAACAAACCCATTAAATGCAAGAATGGTAGAAAATTAAGATCAGAACTGGAAGGAGGTCAGTCTCCTATTGGGAGAAGACCATTAGAAAATTTATCAACAGACCTAACTGAATCAGACACCTCGGACCCCACTGATCATGCATAAAGAAATGGAGGAAATACCGGTCTGATAAAGATCTAATACCAAAAGAAATCAACAACGGTCAAACCGATTTGAAGCCTATAGCATCTACAAATAAATCCATGAAACTTAAAGTGGAGCTGCACTCACCACTGTCCCTTTTAAGATGATAAAAACATCTATTATCTTTTTATTACTTCGAAGGATTTAGACCTACATTAGAACATTACCAAAAGATTCCACAATGGAACTGTGCAACTTTTCTTTATATTTTTTTTCTTTTACTTTGCTAAAAAACTTTCACCTAACTATTATCCAAAAATGTAAACCTTAAATACAAGAAAGTTTTTTATCTTTTGAAGTCTAAAAATTTAAAGATTTTATTAAATGCAATAATTAATATTCAAATACAAGTGTAGTATACATATTTAAAATAGATGCAATTAAAGAGGATTTGAACCCAAACTTTCAAGCTCCCTTCTTTCATACACTCTATCCAATATAACCAATATACATGATTACATACATTTGAAAAAGATAAACGATCTAATATATCAGCACCCAGTAGTTAATCTGGATCATCATATCCCACACACATTTTAATCTGGATCATCATATCCCACACACATATATAATAAGTGCTCAATTCATATTAAGATAGAAAATCTACATTCTTTAATGAACAGGTGTCAATCCTCTTCAAACCCTTCAGCCATCCATATACTGAAAATCAGATGATGGAATGCTCTAAGCCCTTGTTGATGCCAATATTATAATCATACCTATGTTGACCTTAACTCAATCTGACTGGTCATATGTAGGACTTTAATAGGTCCATTAGGGAAGGGCAGAATAAGTCTTTAATTACATCTGACTTAAATATATATAATATCAACAAATTAAAAATTCTTATTTTTCTTATCAAAAACTTTATTTTCTTATATCAATACTGAACATATGTTTATATAATACAAAACTCCAATGTTTCAACTGTTCTTATCTTCATATAGTTATTTTCAAGGATCTGCAACAACAATATGAAATACATATTTATAAATAAACCTCAATTACATAAATACCTTCATCTTACATTAACATAAACAGTAACAAACATATTAAACAACATAATTATATTTTACTTACATCTCTCTCCCACGGATATTTTTTATTACTCTTTCTTTTACATTATTTAATTACAAATCTGTCTTAAAATCATCCAAGAAACTTTTTATACAAATTTAAAAACCAACCCTAATTTCAAATAACCTCCCCCTTTTTTAAATCTTATCTAAAACCCATCTCAAAACTACATTCCTAAACTATAGCTTTAAATGAATATAAAACAAGTACAGTATAAGCATCTTTTTTTGTACAAAAAAAACTTTTAACAATTTACCTAAACCTATTTATACATTCATTTTAATGTAAATGAATGTTTAAATAGGTTTAGGTTAATTGCTAAAAGTTTTTTTGTATAAAAAAAGATGTTTATATTTGTTTTATATTCATTTAAAGCTATAGTTTAGGAATGTAGTTTTGAGATGGGTTTTAGATAAGATTTAAAAAAGGGGGAGGTTATTTGAAATTAGGGTTGGTTTTTAAATTTGTATAAAAAGTTTCTTGGATGATTTTAAGACAGATTTGTAATTAAATAATGTAAAAGAAAGAGTAATATAAAACATAGCAGTGGGAGAGAGATGTAAGTAAAATATATTGCCTGTTTAATATGTTTGTTACTGTTTATGTTAACTACTTCAGCTTCAAGCCGCCATATTGAACTTTTTAAAATAATGGCCTGAGACACAATTTTCATAATAACTTCAGTTTTAATTATGTTAGAACAAAAACAATTACATTGCTAGAAACTAGAAAAATTAAGAAAAACAATAAGCATAAAATAAATAGTGATAACTATATAAAAAATAAGGAAAAAAAAAATTTTCACATTCGAAATAATTATTATTTTATTGTTTGTTCATAATTTGGAAATTAACATTAACTAAAATTCAAAATTCATCTTCAGTGATAATTTCTTTCTATTCCTTATAAAATTATCTTTCTAAACATGTATAATATCTCTTACCTGAGATAATCCATAGCTTCACAATCTCCAAACAAAGTCGGATATGACTTGTTCATTTCTATCTTGTACCCCAAATGTTCTAAATGTCAAAGGCGTCTATAAAGAAAAAGATTCATCCTAATAAAAGATACAAAAGAAATCATCATAGCAATTGGCTTCTTGTATGTCTAAAACTAGAAATTGTAGGCTACTTTCTATATCACTGATAAAATGAGTTTTATCTCTTCATTTTATATTTTTTGTGTGTACAATAGTGATGTTTATATTCATTGTGATCACCAATGATGTTTATATTCTTTATGCAGTGCACAAGTGATGTTTATATTTTTTATGTACAGAAGTGATGCTATCTTGTTATATTTATTGTCCCACAGATATAATTTATTTGCATATAGTCTATAGACTTGAAAATAATGTTATGAAACATATAGCAAAAGCAAAGCATGATCAAGCATAAACATAAACAAGAATCAGAATTGGATTATATGTTTGTGTATGCAATGTCTGTCTGTATACATTTGTTTATTAGTCTTATAACTCATTTCTTGTAAACCATATAATATAAACATAATTAATGGTTTTCAAAAAGTATACTTTTGAAAATCATTATTTTTATAAAAATAAGAGGATTAGTGTACATAGAACTTTAGAAAATTACGATATGAATTATATACTAATAAGTTAATTACGATATGAATTCTATATGAGTAAATATATAATTACAAACTAAATCACACTAATTTTTCGATAAATATGAATTCTATGTGAGCATAAATAAATGTATTACAAACTACCTTTAGAAAATTATGATAAATATGAATTCTATACGACCATAAATATATAATTACACACACACCAATTTTTCGATAGATATGAATTGTATATGAGCATAAATAAATAAATATATAACTACAAATTAGAACACACTAATTACAAACTAAAATAAATAAAAAATATATTTTTTCAAAAAATTAAAAAAAAAAATTAAAAATTTTTACTTACGAATAATTACGTTCTTAGTCTGTTGTAAGCCTTGTTTGAGAATAATACCGAAGAAAACTTCACTTGCAGCCGTAAAACATTTTATGTCTTTTATCGTTTCGTGATAAGTACAAAAATTACCAAAAAAAACAAAAAAATTAAATACTGTGGTTGATTAAAAAATTCGCCAAAAATCTAAATTTCGACCGATTTTTTTGAAATAAAGATCGTTTGAAAGCTAACATATATAGCTAAAAACGGCCATATTTTCTTCGACGTCATCATTATACTTTTTACGTCAGCAAAGAAAGAAAATAGCACATCATCAAATGAGCACCGAAGGGCGCAAATGACGCCGACAAACCGGAAGTAGTTAATGTAAGATGAAGGTATTTATGTAATTGAGGTTTATTTATAAATATGTATTTCATATTGTTGTTGCAGATCCTTGAAAATGACTGTATGAAGATAAAAACAGTTGAAACATTGGAGTTTTGTATTATATAAATATATATATATATATGTTCAGTATTGATATAAGAAAATAAAGTTTTTGAAAAGAAAAAGGAGGATTTTTAATTTGTTGCTATTATTGTAGAACATATATATATATTTAAAAAAAGTGATTGTACATTTGCTGTGTTATAATATATGTTAAGTATATATATTATACTTATATTTTAGTATTACATTTTCAGCTTGTATTCTGCCCATTCATCTGTGTATTTAAATGGTCTTATTAAGATCCTACATATGAGGGATCATATTGACTTAAGATAAACATGGGTATGATTATAATATTGGCATCAACAAGGACTTTGAGCATTCCATCATTAGATTTTCAGTGATATGTAAAAAAGTGTCCCTTTATAGAAATACATCTAAAAATAAACTTCACTTAAGCAGTAATTCTTATGACTTTCCATTGATTAAATTATTACATCACATGATCACCATTTTTTTTACACAATCTATTGACACAGTAGTAATTTCTCCATACAAAATTGCTACCTAGTGCAAGCCATTAGATTCAAAAATCTACATGTTATGCTCTTGGATCCAAGGCTCCTCACCAGAAACTATTCAGGGGATATTGTGTGAGTAGACACTAGATCAGGATTTTTGTGCATTAATTTTCTAGCATCCATTGATTACTATGGCTTGCACTAGGTGGCATATTATATAAAGGAAGTTACTATTGTTCCGTGTACTTTCCATGGAAATGAAGTGATTAAGCCATCAATGATTTCTGTTTTCATAAAGAATTTTCATCATAATAGTTGTTTTCTTACTTGATTGTAACCCCATCTTTTCATATTATTTTTTAAATTGCATTTTTCGTCAAAAATAAAAAAAAACAAAACAAATTTCATAGAAAAAAAAAAGCATAATAATAATAAAAAAAAACTTCAAAAGCAATATTTAGCAAATATTAATAGTTAGCAAATGACAAAATAAAAAAATCACTTGGTGAAAAAACTCCACAGTATCGAAATTATGAAGCAATCAAAAAAATTTGCATAATCAAGTGACCCTACCAAATCAAATATCAGAAATATTAATAATTAGGGAATGCCTCCCCCAAATTAGCACAATCTTATCACCACAAAAAATTCTAGTAATCAAATATCAAAAATATTAATAATTAGAAAATGATCAAAAAAAATTAGCATCGTTAAGTGACAAAAAAAAGCAAATAATTCTAGAAATCAAATATCAAAAATATTAGTAATTAGGAAATGACCCCCCCCAAAAAAAAAAAAATTTAATTTTTAGCATTACAAAAAATTAAAACAATACCAAAGTATTTCTTTTAAAATGGTAAAACATAAATATGTGCTGACATTAACATATGTATGGCAGTTGAAAAAAATTGTATCGACCAACAGAAGCAATAATGTGCTTAAATTAAAGTACACCTGGGTCTCGTTTTATGCGGTAGATAGGTTCCTCAGAAAACGCGGACAAAAGAAATTGTACAAAAATAAACTTAACTTACCTTGAAAAATGGGGGATAGGTTCTGTAATTTTCAGAAATTGGCATAAAAGCAAAGCAACAAGGAAAAATTACTTTAAAATTCACATTAAAAAAATAAGGAAATAAAGTGTGATTAATAAAAAATTTTAAATATTTGAAAAAAAGTTAATATAAGACAAACTTTTACTTTTTTTTTTATTAACTACAGTATTAATTTTTTTTTCCTTTAAAATTCACATTAAAAAAATAAGGAAATAAAGTGTGATTAATAAAAAATTTCAAATATTTGAAAAAAAAGACAAACTTTTACTTTTTTTTTTTATTAACTACAGTATTAAATTTTACATTTTTTCATACATATTTTAATCATTACTGCTATTTGACAATATGTGTTTGTTTGTGAACTGATAATAAATCAGATTCGTGACGTGATGTAGAGGATGATTATAGGGGGCTTGAAAGTCTGGTTCCAAATCCCTTTTAATTAAATAAAATATTTATATAGTATAATTAAAAAGATAGTAGAAATTGTAAAATTAAGTTCATTATTTTATTAAAGAAGGCAAATTAAGAAAAATAATTTTCTGAGAGTCATGGCAAATGTAGGTTCAATGAGACACTGGAGAGATGGAAACTGAATAGGCTGCATATAATGATTTAAGCTGTAGCTTCAGTAATAATTTTGGTATCTGATTTTTAAAAATTCTATTAATAAATAATTATTTGTAACAAATAGGTAGTCATATATAGTTCAAAGTATTTTTCATCATAAATAACTTTTATTTATTGTAAGATGGACATATATTCTATTAACATAAACACACTTCATTATGTAATTAATAACTTGTGATTCTTACATATTTATACAGTTAATTCATTTTCTTATTA
Organism: Epiperipatus broadwayi; assembly: GCA_028023455.1. Taxonomy (NCBI): domain Eukaryota; kingdom Metazoa; phylum Onychophora; class Udeonychophora; order Euonychophora; family Peripatidae; genus Epiperipatus; species Epiperipatus broadwayi. The sequence goes on along the minus strand of JAQFVV010012508.1, from coordinate 1,270,161 downwards.
TAATCTTTTATATCGGTTCTATTCAAAATTACTATTCGTCTACAGCACTTTGGATTTTAATCAACCAAAAGAATGATCTGGATTTAAAAGTGGTTTCAATGCAGTGAATTTGATCAATGAATACAAGTTGTCATTGGTTTTTGGATTTGTGGATTATGAAAAGACATTTGATTCTATAATCCATTTCTACAATGACTAAAGCATTGGTCAAGTCAGGATATCAGGATATTATTATATTCTGAAGAATATTTAACAAATGTTACAGCAATGATTAGATTACATAGTGATACTAAGAAGATTAACATCGAGAAGGGTGTACAATGGGCAATTTCTTATCTCCAAAAGCTTTTCACAACAGTTTTACAAGAATTATTTTGTGGATTAAAATGGAATGCTATGGAAGGAAAAGTTAATGGAAATTATTTAAGTTCATTGCACACGATGTATTTTTTTTTTGCAAATAATACTTCAAATCTTCAGGAAAGTTTGCAAGAGTCATCAAATGAAAGTAAGGCTGTAGGACTAAAAGACTAAAGTAATGTTCAATGGATTTTATCAGAAAAAAAAAGATTGATAATCACGGATTAGAAGTTAATGACTATAATAGCACACAGGTTAGTATATGTGCAATGTTTCAGGAGGTATTATTCTCCCCTCTTCTTCATGTATTGCTGGCCTGACCTGTGACAGTATTAACATGGTGATTTCCATACATTATGTATAACCACACTAGGTTGGCTTATGGGATTTTTTTGCCATTGTCGTGTGAGCAGCTTCTTTAAATTTTTGTCTTTGTACTATCCAATATTTTTGTATTTTCCCAATTGAACATATGTTCATTGGCACATACATGGTCTGCTACCTTAGACACATCTGATTTCTTTCTTCTAATCATCAGTTTGTATTCTTGCAAGTGGTTTTCAATGGGAGGACTGGTCTCACCAATATATGTTCTTCCACATTCACATGATATTTCACAGATGCACTTTTTTCTTTTCAGCATTTCAAGTTTAGGCTTTGTAGATGTTACAATTCCTCACAGTGTGGTATGGCTCTGGAAAGCTGTTCTGATGTTATACTGATTGCAGATTTTCTTTAATTTGTCTGCTATTTTGGGATTGTATGGGTACACTACTGTACCAATAATTGTCTTTTCTCTTGATTGTTCTTTTTGTTGTCTAACATTTTCTTAATAACCAGCTGATGGATAACCATTTTTCATATGAGTTTGTTCTATATAGGTCTTTTTTTCCAAATCATTGGTTTCTGAACAAACTTCTTTTGATCTGTTCATAGTGATAGTATAACTCCATGTTTTGTGTTTCTGGTGTGATTGGATGCATAGGCTAGGTATTTTCCTATATGTGTAGGTTTGGGTAAACTGTAGTTTTGATTTTGCCATGAGGGAATCTTGTCACAAGAACATCTAAGAATGCCAGTTTTTGTTCTTGTTCTGATTCTATTGTGAATTTTATTGAAGGGCATATGTTGCTGATGGGTTTACAGAAAGTTTGTAGCATTGCTTCCCCCATGTGGTCATACAACAAATGTATCATCCACATAGCGAAGCCAAACTTTAGATGGATATGGAATAGATTTTATGGTTAAGGTTTCAAGTTCTTCCATGTAAATATTGCTAACCAGGGGAGACAATGGTGAACCCATAGCCATTCCTTGATTTTGTTGGAAGAATTCTGTGTTATATTGAAAGTAGGTTGTTTTTATGCAAAATGTTAATATTTCCATTATACTATCAATAGGAAGAGCTGTTCTGGTTTGTAAACTATTATCACCATTTAATCTTTTCCTTACAATAAACAATGCTTCTTCACTTGGTACATTCATGAATAAACTTTCCACATCAAAGCTTACCAGTAAGTCGGTTATTTCAATTTTCATGTTTTTAATTAATTCTACAAAGTGTCTAGAATCCCTGACAAAGGACTAGGTCTTGTATGCCAAAGGACTTGGATCTTTTGAGAAGAAATCTTGCCAAATTTTGGCAAGGTGAATCTCTAGAACTAATAATAAGTCTTATGGAACATGATCCTTATGGATTTTAGGTAGACTGTAAAGATGTTATTTTACTTTTTTCTGAATCAGTGAAGTACCTGCGATGCTTTCTGAGTAATGCTTGTAATTTTGTTTCTGTACTTGGTATTGGATTTTTTTGCCACTTTTCTATTTTGGCCTACTATGAGGAGTTCTTGTATTTTGTTGTCATAATCAGTTGTATCCATTACAACTGTTACAATACCTATTATATATTCTAATAGCATATATAAAACTTCACAGATAAGAAACTGATCTTATTAAATTATTGTACTAAAATATAGGAGTGGAAGTATCCTCTTTTTATGATATGTTATGATTTGGAAGGTAGTCATTTTTCCTTAATGATTCTACCTCAATATATCCTGGCTTATCTGCCAAGCTCCTATGGAACATAACATTCACGTTTCTGTGGAAAATCCTCTCATCTCCCTTATAATAATAATATCGGGATCACATTGATTAAGCCCACTAAATCAGTTCTTCGGGGTGATATTTTATTCTATCCTGGAATTACAACTTATCCTTCTCACACTATATATTTTTAGCATCTATGTCTATTAACTTCTTGTCTAATAGAATAATCTTATCTTCCCATCATGTATACATTGATAAATTTTATAGATTATGTTACAAAACCAATAACTCTATTATGACAAATGTCATTTATATACTTTTTCCATTACAAAAAATGACTATCACAATTAATTTTCCACCTTAGCATTCATTCCATTTTATATTTTCATGTATCACATTATACTTCTATGGTATATAAAATTGTGCACCTTCAAATGGGGTGTGATTCGGTTTATTATGGAGAAACTCATGCCACAGTGGGCAATAGATTGGCTCAGCACAAATACACATACACAAGAGCAATAACAAAAAAAGAAGGCAGCTCTGTATTTGCTGACCATCAGCAAGAGCTCAACCATAGATTTGAGCCCTCCAAGGCTGACATCTTATGCACGGAAAGAAACGATATCAAAAGGAAAATTAAGGAAGCTTGTTTCATCACCAGCGATATCAAATCAATAAATAGAAGAGACACTTGTATTGCCATTTCTAAAAAATGGATGGTATAGGAGGCAATTTGCATACATTTGCATATAACTAACAATCTGAAAAGACTATGAATATGGAGCAACAAGAGCTCCGAAAGCGCTAAGTCTGCAAATTAGAATATTTAAAAAAAGCCTACAAATTATTACATAAAAAGTTTCACCACAATGCATCAGCGTATTATTAATATCTATTTAAATAGAATCCCATTTATTGATTCATCCTTATTTAAGACAATCATTAAATATTATTTCTAGAATGAATTACTTAATTCATTTAAGACAATTTTTACCACAATCCAGATTTTTTAATCTTCATAGTTACTAAAATAACATAAATTTAAATTATTACATTACTCCCACGACTTTTATTCTATAACTCATGTATACCATATTATTCTGTAAGCATATTCGTCATTCTTCAAAATTGAATGAATAATAAAATATTAATAATCATCTTAATCCTAAAGATTAAATAAACATAAAATGATTTATGGTGTTTACACTCCTACAATACAATATTATTTACCTGTATCTAAAACATTTATAATAAAAAGAAATATAAAAAAATCTGGTAAAAGCCTGAAATCCGGGCAAAGCCACTTGGAGCATTGATGCTAGACAAAATCAATGAAATATAACATTACCGGGCCACCACAACTTTTTCTTTTTTTATACAACAAGTTTTTTTTTTTTCATGATTTCTTTATTATTAAACAAATTTTGATATTCATTTTCGTTACTTTTTGTGGGTTTTTTGGAACCTGATATTTTTTCAACAAATTTTGCTAATTGTATTTTTTTCTTTTTATCATTTGAAAAATTCGGACCATTTCACGATGTCAAAAAAATTTGTTTGAATCCCATCGCCGAAAAAATAGAATACAATTATTTGCGACTTGTTTAGAACTTAATTCTACCTTTCTTTTTTTGGCTTGACTAAATGGTTTTTCTTCTTATTATTAATTTTACTTTTTTTTAAAACACAACTTGTTTTCACTTTGATTTAGATTATGTTTGAATTAGCCTTTTTTTTTTTTTGGCTACTACAAGAAACAGCTTTTTGAGCGGGGGAGGGGGGGATTCGTACTGTTATTATTAACAAAAAGGTAAATAGTCAATTATTTTAATAGCGCTGAAAAAAGAGAATCAACTTTGGGACTTGTTTCGAATTTTGATTTCTTTTTGGATGACGTAATTGTTTTTCTTAATATTAAATCAAAATTTACTTTTGTGTTTTTGCCAATTCAAAAATGGGGTTCAAACACCCACCCCCACACACTCGGAAAAAGAATTGTAACCAAAAAGTCAAGAATTTAACTTTTTTTCTTTTTTTTTTAAACAACCTTTTTCTCACTTTTTACTTTGATTTCTATTTCGTTTGAATTAACTTTTTTTTTTTTTAGTCTTCTACAATAAACTGCTTTTGGGGGTGGGGAGGTATTTCGTAATTTGTTATTCTTAACAAAAAGTCAACCAAAGTCGTCATTTATTTTAACCCCGCTGCAAAAAATTGAATCCAAATACTTGTCAATTTTGAATGAAATAAAAAACAACAAAAAAGGACACAAACTTTGGACTTTTTACAATTATTTATTCGATTTTATTGCTGTAATAAAAAGTGGACATTACGTGTGCCTGACAAAAAAAAAACTACAATCTCACACACTTTCTGTACTCGGCAGTTTATCTGAAGAAAAGTTTCAAAATTGCACGTTCATCTCAGACCTTTTAGTGGTCTTGAATATTTCCCCCCCGTGCTGAAATGTGACTTAGCACGTGACCTTTGTCGAAGCGTGTTCGAACATACACTTTGCCAATTTTTTACATATTAACCTTTTTTTCGGGAAGGGTGGGGATCATATGACAATTATTAATAATTAACAACATTTTTTAAATAGAAGTGACATTATTCTATTATGGAGATTTGAAAAAGTCGTACCGCCTTGAAATTTAAACACACTCAAGCGATAAGATAATCAGCTATGAATAGAACGAATACGCATAAATAGCTTCGAAGCACAAAACAGGCCGTAATATTTTTGTGCAATGTCATGTAAAGCGGCCTAGCTCAATGGGTTAATACAATACGTAAATGTTGTATTAGCCTGTAAGGCCGCGGCCGCTGAAACGACATTTTTATGTGTTTTGACACGTAAACAATGCCCCAAGCGGCCGTGCCCGGATTTCAGGCTTTTACCAAAAATCTTTTTATTTTTATTAAGAGAATTTATTCAACCTGCTTGTCCAGTATCACCATGGTAACAACAACAATTAAGCTTCTTCATATGTCATAGCATCTGCCGGGAGGCGAACCCACAACCATCTGCAACCAATGCAAGGCAGCTATTGCTGACCTCTCGGCTAACAATGCTTGACTCTTCACTCTCCTTTGCTAGCAAAAGACATTTAATTTCAAGTGAAACATTTTAATAAAAAAAATAATTCTAAACAATAATCTTAACATGTCTAAAATGAACTGCGCATTACAATTCTGGAACACCATAATAATATTCAAATAATTTGTGGAATATTAAATATAAATTTTATGTTAATTTTTCTAATATTAAACTTTGCCAAATATAAAGTCAGTTTATAAGTTCACTTCAACTTCTCTTTATGTTTTAATTTAGCAGTTTCATATTTTTGATATAAAATATAAATAAATTCATTTAAGTTTCTCATAATATAATATATGTCATTTCTATAATAATTAGTTATTATAAAGGTTCAAAAGATTCTCTTGATAACTCTTTATCCTTTTTAGCATTTTCTTACCTAAAGGTAATTTTATTTGTTAGGATAAAAAATATACTTCATCTTTCTAAGTCTTTTATTTTGTATAAAAATGTAATAAATATCTATTCTTCTATTAAAACAATTTTATAACTAATTAATTATATAGTATAAATCTTCCTATTTTTTTCCTCATGTGTCATACCATCAGCCGGGAAGTGAACCCGCTATCCTGGGACAACTGTTTGTAAAGCTGCCATCGCTGACCTCTCGACCACCAATGCTTGACAAATCTTCCTATTTTTGTTCTTCTAATAAACTGTTTTATCACCAATTTATCATATAATAAATATTCTTTTTTCTAATTTGCAAATTTAACTGGAATATATAAAGATATTGCTTGACTATTATAAATTGCAAGGTGCATTTGATACAGGTTAAAACCTGTCTTAAAAGTATTTACATATACTTCCTGTGTGCTTAATAAATAATTATAACTCTACAATAGCTTATATATTTCCAGTATAAAGATCGTAATATTAACATATTTCCAGTATAAAGATCGTAATATTAACTTGTAAATTGCAAGATTTCGCAAATGTTAATTTGTATAGGAAATAATGGACTTAAACAGTGGAGAGAACAACAGTGTCACACTCCCAAATCAAGTTGCTTTAGATTGGCCTATATAAGTGGAAAGTTAGGTTAAAGATAAGATGGCCATTCTTATCTTTATAAAAGTTGCTATCTTGTGTTGTGGTTTGAGAGGTCCCCCTATTGGCAAAATAAAGATATTGCTTGGCTTTTATAAATTTCAAGGCACATTTGAAACAGGTTAAAGCCTGTTTTAAAAGTATTTTATATATTTCCTGTGTGCTTAATAAATAATTATAACTCTAGAATATATAAGTTATTTTAACTTGAGAAAAAATTCTTTTAACTAGATTTATAATTTATTACTTTAAAAGTTCTTTGCATTAGTTTTATACGCTGATAAAATTTATAGTTTGGTATTATATAAAAGTTCCTCTTCATAGACATCCTAACAATAAAATTAATTAATCTTGTAGAAATATCCGAATGGTCTCTTACATGACGATAGCTGCTCTTTTTAAGTAGTTGTAATTTATCCTGTTTTTCCATGGTTTTCCTAAATGATAATAAGTTTAACGGTTTCTTTAAAATTCTATTAGTGGTTATTATAATTATGAATTGACATCCAAGACTGTAATTAAATCATTGATGAAGAAACTTCAGTTGACTCACCCCATTATTTTTAAACACCACTCTCAAAACATTTTGTATGACTATTCAACTTGTTATTTGATAACTTTAACATACTTAAAAATAAAATATAGTAAAAAATTTATATTTTTAAAAGAAGTTATTGAAACAGGTGTTCACTGTTAATGAATTGCTTTTTTAGTTCGTCTGCCATTTACCTTATATACTAGACAGTATGACATCAGAAAAGTAATTAAATTAATTTTATTGGTCAATGTCTAAAATCATCTGGCAATTTTTTTTACTTAATTATCTTTCTGTCTACATTATTTAAAATAATTAAGATTAATAAATATTTTAAAACTAAATTTAAATTGAATAACTTTTAAACCTACATTTAAAATATAATTATAATTTTAATAGATTGTACTATTAATTGATTTGAAATAAGACATTTAATATTAATATTTATATCAAGACTATATTATTATTATTATTATTATTATTATTATTATTATTATTATTATTATTATTATTATTATTATTATTGTTGTTGTTGTTGTTGTTGTTGTAATTTCAAAACAAATTATTATCTTATAATAAATAGATACAAACAATTTCTCTTCTTATTTACTAGAATTCTGCACATATAGTCCTATATTTACCTTTTAAAGGATCACTGTCATTTAAATAAATTGAGATTTGATTTATTACTATTGTAACTTCTAATATCTTTTAAAGGATCACTGTCATTTAAATAAATTGAGATTTGATTTATTACTATTGTAACTTCTAATAAATCTTATAAATTTATATAGGCACAATAATATACTTGTATTGATTAAAGATTATGATATTGGAATTATATATGACTGTTTGTAAAATAATTATAAATAAAAGGTGTATATTAAATATCTCCACAGAACTCTATCTTTAACTATGCACATTAAGCTACTTATACATATGATATATCAACAATTAATATTACTACCATTACATAGTCTTTAAATTTAAAATTTTGATTATAATATATATTTTATATCCTACTTTAAATACAGCTAACCAATCAAAAGGTTACAATATATATATATTGTGACAGTCAGATAATGTATGTTGGTTTAACCCAGTTCGAATACTAGGCGAAAGTACCTCGAGGCCACCCATATGCGAGATATTAAATCAAGAATACTATGACCTCTGCCCATTCGCCTATTCTCGAGGCCTGATCACGAACAAACAACACCATCTGAGCCACGCATAAATTATTTTTCAACCGGCGACGGCTTAGCATCAGCGGAAAGAAACATGGACGGAAACACATCAAGAGCTAAATAGTTAAAAATGTGCAAAAGTACTAAGAAATATGTGTTTTGCGTGCCTGGATCATTAGAAAAGTAAAATAAAGCATTATAATAAAATTAGGAAACTCAAGCTTTTGATAGTTAAATAATATGTTTAATTAATGGCTTTAAAAGATGAATAATGATTTAATGGCCTCCGCTATTCCTCTAAATTAATGAAACAAACTAATTAGACAATAAAAATGGATTAATAGGTTTGCGGTCTAAATCTTTTCCCAATTTTAATAAAATTGTCAACTCGATCTTCTCGATAAAGTACGATAAAAAAAGAATCTTTCGCAAAGCATTTCTAATTGCTTTGCGCTACAAACAGTGTTTAAAAATTATTTAAAACGTATATAGTTAAATCAGATATACGTAAAGCTAATGGCGGACAAAAGAGGCGTTATCATAGAGATCAAGTTGGCACACCAAAGAAACTGACTCGTATTTAATTAACAAACATAAATAAAACTGGAAAGAGATTTTAAATGAACAAAAATTAACTATTAAACTTAACCGCAATGGAATATTAAATATTTACACAGGTTAGTAAGGAAGAATAGCGAAGGGAAAAGGTTAAATATAGATAGATGATCACATAATATATATAATTAAGACTAGTCTAATAAAAATGGTTACATCAACAAATACATATAATTCAATGAAGCAATTAAAAAAATATGAACAAAAGGTAGCATAAGAAATAGTTCAATAGAGGAGATACGATTACCGTCCTTTTTTTTTCCTTGGTCATGTTCCCTCCGGCGTTCGTGGCTTGATCTGACCGTCGATTAGGGATTTGTCCGGACAATGAAAATATGTAGTATGGTTTCACGAAAAGTTCTCCAGACACGGCACAGAGTTCAGATGACTATTGAGTGGATACTATGGCATTTTGGATGGTATTCAGTAACCTCGGCGATAGGCAAAGCTATTTATTTGCCTAGCCGAGCATATTCATTTCCTTCAAAATACTATGGCTTTTAACTGGAGCATGTTCAAACTTCTCCGTTATTTGAAAACGACAGCTGTATAACTTTTTGGAGCACAAGCTAAATGTGAAGCAAATCGGAGAGAGTTCTCCAAAAAAGAAATATGAATGCACTCTCAAGGAAACTTGGAATAACCAGCAAGAAAACTCTGAATGAATCCTTCAAAAGCAAAATCTGAATCAACGGAATCCTTCAAAAGGAAAATCTGAATAAATGAATCCTCCAAAAGGGAAAATCTGAATACTGAATCCTTCCAAAGGAAAAATCTGAATAATCTGACTCCTTCAAAAAGAAAAATCTGAATCCTTCAAAAAGAAAAATCTGAATAATTCAAAAAGAAAAATCTGAATAATCTAGTCTTTTGTTCTCACTTCTATTTATACCCTCTCTGTCAGCTACCTTCTATTGTTTGTATGATCTGAGATCTTGATAAGCCCCCCCATGCTCCTTTGTTTCAAAGCAACATTTTCTAAAAATAACTTTTACTTTTTTACTCTAGATTTCTTTCTTTAAAGTTTGAATTCTATTAATTAAAAAGAAAGAAAGAGAAGGCCATCTTTAATTAGACTTGAATGGCTCACTAATCAAAACTATACATTCTTTTAGAAAATGTTGGCGGGCTTATCTCAAAATCAAATCATACTAAATATTTTAACAAAATTTTAACAACAATATATTATTATTTTTTTATAGTAGAATAAGCATTTTATTTCAGCAGAATTTTGCATTAACTCATATATATATACGCTAGATGTATATATATGTTTGACTAATAGGTTAAGCAATTTTTATTAATAGAATGAAATTTATTTATAACAAAATATTTAAATGTAAAACACATTTAATAAGCATAATTATTTTTAACTCTAATGCAAAACCCTGCTGATATTGGACTATAAACTTAATTCAGGTCTACAATACTAATTAAGTTTATAGGAAGATGTGAAGCATGGATGGGCTTCAGATCCATTGCTTCAATATATATATATATATACACTGAAATTAAGAAAATTTAACATTTTTAAAAATGTGACTATCAAGATGATTATTCAATGCTTTGGAGAATTATTTTCTTTTACATTGAAGATTATAAATTTAAAAAAGGCAAATCTTGCAAAAAAAAAAAAAAAAAAATAGTGATTATTCAAGTCATCTTATTTTTATGGATTTTATTATTTTTATTCTTAACAAACTGCAATCAGTCAACACAATTTGAAGATAAATTTGAGTAAAAGCAATGATTAATAGTTTTATATTTGTCTGTAATCATCACAGGAAATGTGAAGAATACAAATAAGGATAATTAGTATAGTTGGCAGTCAATTGAAATATATAAACTGCAACAAATAAATTGAGAATTAAAATAATCCTTATTGTGTAAGAAGAAAAGCTTTTAATTCATTTATTTTTAATGATTTTGATTTAGGGATGTAAAATATAGTCTGTAATCATCACAGGGATGTGAAGAATACAAATAAGGATAATTAGTATAGTTGGTAGCCAATTGAAGTATATAAACTGCAACAAATAAATAGAGAATTAAAGTAATCCTTGTTGTGTAAGAAGAAAAGTTTTTAATTCATTTACTTTTATCTATTTTGATTTAGGGTTGTAAAATATGGTATTTAAATTCAGAAATGAACAAACACTGTAAGTAATACTAAGCAATATGGAGAGTTTATGTTGGAATGGTAAGGAGTGTTAGAAAAATAAGTGAATGAATTTAAATTAATAAACTTGTTTGCTGTTGCTATTGGAAAATTAACAATGTGAACGGTTCTAGATAAAGTGCATTTTTTTGTTTCTTTTATTTATTTATTTTTTTTTTTCTCATGTGTCATAGAATCAGCCAGGAAGCAAACCCGCTAACCCGGGACAACTGCTTGTAAAGCAACTGTCGATGACCTCTCGACCACCAATGCTTATTCAAACTATAACAACAACAACAACAAAAGAATTCAATTTTTTAAAATAGTTCTTATATTACATTGATTGAGCATAAAAAAAATGTTATAGAAATTTTGGATATCTATGTTAAACTACATAGCTACTAAATTAAAACAGGCAAAAACTCGCTATACATATTGCCACACAGCAAGCTAGAGTAAGGCTTGTTCATAAAATCCCCACCTAGTGCCTACTCATCCAATATCCCCAAACTAGTTTCTGGCTTGTGGCCTTAGTCAGTGAGGAGCCTTGGATCTTAGAGCACTGCAACTACATCTTAGGATCTAATGTAACCCTCCTGCAGGCACTTTTTATCTCTACTTAACTACAAAACTATGTCTTAAATTGAAAACACCTTAATATTTTCAATCCAAGCCCAACAGCTTTTATAGTCATATAGGTCTGAACTCAGTTCAGTACCCATACATTTTGGTGTCTTTGGTTGTTTAATAACCATAGTTACCAATATCCTATTAGGCAGGATTGGTTTTAAGTCAATAAACATCACATGATCACCATTTCTTATGCTTGCTTATAACTTATTAAAACAGGCAAAAACTCACTATACGTATTGCCACTAGATGGGGATTTTATGCACAAGCCTTCTGGCATCCATTGATTACTCTAGCTTGCTATGTGGCAATACGTACAGTGAGTTTTTGCCTGTTTTAATAACAGTTATAAGCAAGCATAAGAAATGGTGATCATGTGATGTTTGTTAGCTACTAAATGTTAGACATTTTATCCAAGTAATAAAAATTAGGTTCTTTATTTAATTTATTTAAATATGGTTATAAATTTGACTGTAATATTTTATTTGTTAGGCTTTTGAATTTTGGAAATAATTTTAAATTCATTCGAGTATTTTAAACAAAGCGAGTAAATCATTCTCCCCAGGCTATGAATTAAAAGTGTTCTAAATGTTGAACAAGGGATTCAGAATAGAATGAATCCACCTATTTTTGAAGCTGTGATTTTTATAAGCATAACATTGTTAACATTGCTGATAATACTTCTCTTTCATGTTCTTTACATATCTTCATATATTCATATATATATTGCTTATAACAGTTCTTTCATATACTTTAATGCAAACAAATTTTCTTAAAAGCTTATTTATTTTCCTTACAGTTTCGACTGTCCAGCAGTCTTTATCAGAGCTCTATGCTTCACTGCTTTAATTAAAAAAAAATTAAATTTAATTTAATTAAAGCAGTGAAACATAGAGCTCTGATGAAGACTTCTGGACAGTCGAAACTGTAAGGAAAATAATACATTTTTAAGAAAATTTGTTTGCATTAAAGTGTATATGAAAGAACTGTTGTAAGCAATATATATATATGAATTGCTGATAATTCAGAGTGAAGTGAATTTATTAGCCAGTTGGAATATGCCACTAAAGTATTTTTAAATTCTTAATTAATTATAGACAGAATCTCATTTTTAATATCTTGATTGTAATAATCAAATAAGATTTAATATGTAAACTTTAAATTGAATTGCTATGTTTATATGTGAATTGATATATAAACACAAATATGTGTAAATACCTTTAATACTATATTCATTACTAATATATGAATTCTAATATACATTTTTGCATATTTTCACTATATTTACAATGGCTATACTCTATCTGCTACCATTTTGCAAATCATACCTTCTAGTTCTAGGGTAAACTTTGGAAGAAGTGACTGCAGTTGTGCTTATAAGTTTCCTTACCACTTCCAACTGCATTTTGGTGGCTGCCTCATGAGTAGGTCCAGTGACACGTCTGGCTGCACTAAGGCAGTGTGCCTTGTATCAATATTTGGTTCTAGCAGCTTTCAATCCTGTATGTGGATTTTGCCTTGCTGCATCAACTGTTTAGCCTAACCGTTATTGTCTGGAGAATAGAAATTGTCTTTCAGCTCTATGGCAATAGTTCATTCAGAACATATATTGATAATATGTATTGTCTTTCAGCTTTGTGACAGTGATTCTGTGGAGAACATGTATACTCCTTTTCAGCTCCGTGACAGTAATTCTCTGATCCTATCTTCAAAAGTATCCTTAATGGAAACATTAAGATTGGATGAGCATCATCGCCTATTGGCCTGTTATTGTCTTTGGCTATGATCTGTATATGCATAGGTTCATGGTGACAAATGCTCAATCTGATTTAGATAAGGTGGAATCTGGACTAGTCCATTATTTGAAGGCAAGGTGAGATATGACATTCCTTCCACCTAGCTAAAAGTAGCCCTGGAGAACATAGTCATGCATGTTCATTGGTAAGTATCTTCTTTGCTTTGTAGATTTATCCAACTTGAGATTGTTCTTAGCAGGTCCACTGTCATCATTTATAGATCTTGGAATTGTAGGTTTATTGCAGCTGATTAGACTTTGTTGATGGCTAGTGAGTAATTTAAGTTTAGTTGATTTCTGTGATAATGATGTTGTCCATCAGCAGTTTCAACCACCATTGCTTGTAGTTCTATAAGTTTCATCACCATTGCTGTAACCCATTTGGTGTTTCCCTTCCACATATAGCATAGGATAAGGCCTAGCTGCTTTTTTGCACTTAATTTCATGCTTTATTCTGGGATTCAAATCTGGACTATTATCCATTACTTTTGGGATGACCCTGTTTGAATTTATTAAGTGCTAGTTCACTTTAGTCACTGAAATCTAAATGATTGAACCAATCATGTCCTAATAAATTAGTCTGCTTACCAGTAGATACAAGATTGGTCATTGTAACTTTTCTTCTTGCCTGACCTGAGAGTACTACTAGATTGCCTTGGTAATCAATAATTGTTTTGCTGCTAGGATGCAGCTGGTATTTATTTTTATATTAATGATAATTCATGTCTTTTTTGATATTATGGACACTTGCAGTCTCGATGTTTAGTTCTATTGTTACTGCATGTCATATCATTAATGAGAATTTCTATATTTAAAAGCAGTCAATGCCTCTAATATTAAATTACCTATCTGGTTTTTTGGAATGGACTCTTTCATTCTGTCATTAGAAACTTGTTGTTTTCTTATAAAACAAGCAGTTTTTGTATGTCTGACATGTTTGCAATATGTATATGCCCTCTATATCAGTGTAGACATTAAATGTGTCTTCAATTAATCATGTCTATAACAATGTTTTTCACTTGTTGATGTATATGAGCAGTAATTTTTATTGTCAGTTGATGCTCGACTGACCCAGTTTTCCACTCAACACTGAATACCATGGTCCATTTTTTTCAATAGACTTGCTTGGTTAGTTGTTGATTCCACCACTTGCTTGAGAAACAGTGGAATCATATTACACCTGGGTCTCGTTTTATGCGGTAGATAGGTTCCTCACACAAAATAAATCGCACAAAATAAATGTAATTTATTTTGAAAAATGGGGGATAGGTTCTGTAATTTTCAGAAATAGGCATAAAAGCAAAGCAACAAGGAAAAATTATTTTAAAATTTGCATTAAAAAAATAAGGAAATAAAATATGACTAATAAAAAATTTCAAATACACCGGGGTCTCGTTTTACACAGTAGATAGGTTCCTCAGAAAACACGCGCAAACAAAATCGCACAAAAATAGACGTAACTTACCTTGAAAAAGGGAGGATACGGACTGTGATTTTTCAAAATTCGCGTAAAAGCAAAGCACCAACATAAAATTACTTCAAAATTCGCGCAAAAAAAAAATAAGGAAATAAAATATGACTAATAAAAAATTTCAAATTTGAAAAAAATTGATACAAGACAAACTTTTTTTAACTATAATATTTAATTTTATTCAAAATAATATATTTTTATGCATAATTTACAGTACGGTAATTTACATTTTTTTATACACGTTTTAATTATTATCGCTATTTGCCAAAACACACGTTCGTTTGCACTCTCATGTTGTGTTAATGTTTTTCTGTTGACAACGTAATTAGTAATTAATCTTTGAGACGATGATTTTATAAATTGTTCATGAACTTAGACTTATGATAATAAAAAGACATTTATTCACAACTGCTGGGAAAAATTTAATTAAAACTAACAACTAAAAATTAAATTCTTATTTTTGTCTTTAATTTTCAATTCCGTTTAAAAATCAAATTTCACATCACGTTATTTCAAGTTGTGTAAGTAATTTTTAAATTGTTAATTACAATTAAAAATCAATTTTAATTTTTAATTGTCAAATTTAATTGTGCCCACTGCTATTACTGACCTTTTAAAAATAAACTTGTGGACACTAAATGATTAATAATTGATTACGTTCTTTTTTAAAAAGCAAAAACAGAATGTGATTTAAAATGCAAAATTAATACACACAATGTTTGAACAAATTTACATTATAATCTTGTAAAATTTAATGTGTGTATACATAAAATGTGGAAATCATTTTAATTTCATTATTGCATAAAAGCTTACTATTATAAAGCACTGAAAATATTGAAATTACTAAGTTGAAAGTTGAATTCCAATAATGTGCTATTACTTTCAATATAACGTAAGTGTGCAAAATTTATTATTTAAAGTAATAGCACAATATCGGAGTTCGACTTCCGGTGAAACACGAATTGCGCAACTTCAAAATCGTGTTAAATAAGTCCGCGTAAAAAGAGACCCAGGTGTATTTGAAAAAAATTAATGCAAGACAAACTTTTTTTTACTTTTTTTATTAACTACAGTATTTAATTTTACATTTTTTCATATATATTTTAATCATTACCGCTATTGGACAATATTCATTCGTTTGTGAACTAGTAAGAAATCAGTTTCGTGACATGATGTACAACTAGCGCCACTTTCAGTCTTGTGTTGTGTTAATGGTTTTCTGTTTCTATATTAAAAAAATGAGATTGCAATCAAAACAAAATTTTCAGTTTATAAAATCAATAAAATCTTCGTTATTATTTATTTTTAAAATCTAAAAAAATATTTATTTCTGTTAATATCTAACAAAATACATTTTAAAAGTTTAAAATTTTTGAATATTTATTGCAATATTTTTATACGTAGTATAAATCTATTATTATTATTATTTACTCATTAGTATAAGTAGGTTATTTACATAGAAGCTAAGATTCTAAATACAGCTTCAGGCCATATTCATGTTAGCTGTTAATATAACATTATATTTTTGAAAGAAAAAAGTATTTCAAGTCAAAATAAGTTATTAATAATTTAAATTTCTTGATATCTAATAAATATAGAGAAATATGAATGATATTAAGAAGAACCACTAAACATCACATGATCACTATCTCATACTAGCACATAATTGTTATTAAACAATTCAAAACAAAGCAAAACTCTCCATATAGCACATGCCTTCTGGCATCCATTGATTGCTTTTGTTAGCACAAGATGGCACTACTATATGGAGAGTTTTGCTTTGTTTTGAATTGTTTAATATTAAGAAGAAACATGAATCACATAACTTCCAAATTGCATTAAAATTATCCGCATAAAATGAGATCCAGGTATATAACAGAATCATTTAGGAACTTGAACCTGAAGTTGTGGTCTTCTCATGCTATAAATAAATTGATCTTGCAGAGATTTGAGGAGGAAATCTTTGAATTCACATTTTAAAGCTAATTCACTTATTCTAGCAGCAAAATCTTTAGCTTCTTCTCCTTCACCATGTGTTCAAAGATTGAAATGATATTTTTGCATTATCATTAAGGACTTTGGAATGTAAAAGAGTATTAATACAGTCAATTTCTTTGTCAAAATCAAGACCAGCTTCAATCTCAGGTTGCTTGAACTGTAAGAACTTCATAGGTCTAAAGTCCAACCACAGAAATGAGTATATCATGTTTTTTAATTTGATTAACCTAAAGTTAGAAAAGTACTTGATCTTTATAGCTTGACCAATTTTCTGAATAGGCAAATTCAAATTCTTCAATTGATCCAAATTTAGCCTTTATTTTTTCTCCATTTTATGCTGTGAGAGAAAAAAAAACAATTCTATTTTTTATTTGTGAGTGTAATATTCAAGTTGATTATTAACTCTTTATTTGAGTAACTTCC